>OY730480.1:1200000-1800000 GCA_963422695.1 Xylophagus ater | reverse complement strand
CAGAATAACAAGTCCGGGTCAACGTTCAAATCTCGGTTTCTGACATTCGGCATATTTTTTAGTCTTCCCAATCCCTATTAACAATTTAGGAGTATCTACCTAAAAATTTGTTTAAAATGTTATTGCGAAGTATCACCATCGTGAACTGGATGTGTTGTCCTTTTGTCTATCTTTAATATTAGAAAACACATTTTTTAAGGGATTATTTGAATCTTACCACCATTGTGTTCCAATCACGTACAAAAATCTGATTACGTGCCTGAAAACTTTTCGCTCTTTTTTCTTTATTTTTGCGTTGTTTTTTTAGTTTAGTTAAATTTTCCAATGTTACATCTGAGAATAAAATTAATTAACCAAAAACCTTTTAATGAAGTCGAGAAGAAAAAAATAATAATAATTAAAACAAAAAAAAACCAAGTAAAAGATGAATCTTTAGATGATAATTAAAACAGAATCCTTTTATTTAACCTATAAATTAGTTCATACTTTACGATTTGCGTGTGATATTCTCGTTACTCCTACAAAAATCCTTTTCTCTAAAATGTATGACTCTATATTTATGTTATACCATAAAGGGTTTTTCAATAAGAACGTTTCTTTTTCCCATTGAGTTGTATTTGCTGAAGTTCATAGGTTGGGTCATTCAGTTTTTAGCCAGAATTGCAGTAGAAGATCTACATCTTATTAAAACTAATTCAAATCCCTTATAAAAACAAGTGAGCCATCATAAAATGGTGGATATTTTTGGTGCTTATCCATCGGTCTATCAGAGCCTTCAGCTAAGAATTTCATAGTTTAGTACATAACATAGCAACAAGAGCACGACCTTGATCCGATCTTTCAACTGAAAACATTGCTGATGTTGAGGTATACTCAAACTTATGGATTCCAACAATTAGGCGAAAAGAGTACGCTTTAAAGCCATATAAGGTACAATTGGTGAAACAATTAAAACCACTGATCATTTTGAACGTTGACAATTTACTGATTGGAAAATATTTCTGGATTTTCACAAGAAAAAAGTCATCTTTTCCGACGAAGCTATGTTAAAAAGCAAAATTATTGCTTTTGGATTTCTAAAAATCCAACAGCAACTGTTGAACAATCTCTACATTCATTTCGTGTCACTGTTTGGTCCGCTCTATGGGCTGGCGGCATCATTCAACCGTATTTTTTTTCCGAAAACGAGTCTGTTATTGCCAATGGTAAGTAACCTACAGAGGCATGATAATAATAATACTAATTTTTATGACTTTTTTTTGATGATATGGATATGTCGACGGCTGGATGGTTTCATCAAGATGGTGTAACGTGCCGCACTATTCAAAAAACTATCGGTTTATTGTAAAGAGCTGTCCAAATGCACAGTTTTTACACAGTTTTGCCTGCGCAAATCTTATTTGCGCACAGTTCTTTATTTAGTTTCGCCTGCGCAAATCTGGTTTGCGCATGCAAAACTGAGTAAAAAACTGTGCATTTGGACGGCTCTTAAATCAAATTTGCTTAGTGGACGTCTAATTTCGTGTAGCCATCAAAATTTTGTTGATGTACCGCAGTTTTTTTGTGGCTGTCGGATTTATTTAAGAATAATCCAAGAACAATATTGAACACGTAATTCGGGAGATAGAACCACAATTATGTACAAATATGATCGACAATTTTGTCTAAAAAGTCGATGCCTCCGAACATAGTCGTGATGGACATTTTCATAAATTATAGAGTCTGTCTCCACAACATATTTCAATGAGGAGTTCAGAACTTTCATCCGAAATGTGTAAAAAAAACTTCTTAATGAGAAACCCTATAGTTTTCTTATATAATAAAATTAAAAAGTTTTAAATGAACTTTCTTAATTATTAAGAAAAGTAGATTTTCCTTATACGCATTACATACTTAAGTATACAATTATTATAACACCAATTTAAATTGTACAACTATGCTAAAGAATTTAACGAGCAATATTTTTATGAAAATAATTGTGTCAGTTACATTTTAAATCGTTACCAAAGTAATAACCAATTAAATGGCGTTTATATACTATAATAATGATCTTAGAATTTCCTTAAAGATTTAGAATTTTTCCTATATTTATAGGAAAACTTGTTGTCAGCTTCGTTCATATAGGTCCCTGTTGGATTTATGTAATCTAGAGGAAAAGAAATTACATGTACTACTATCCGAAAGAAATTGTATTCAATTTGACTATACTAAAATACTTACTAATAAGGGAGGATTATTTCAAAGCAACAGTTTAGTAAACTAAATTGGATTTGGAGTAAGAGAATATTAGCCACGCATGGCCTGAGTCAAGTTAAATTAGTGGCGACGAAACTGAATTGATTGAATAAGTTACGTCGCTGGACAAATGTGTTAGCACACTAAACACGGGAAGGGTATTATAATGCCTTTTTCTCCGACTGATGGTAGAATACGGAAAGAGTCTGGTAGTTATCGGATGGTAAGATATTATTACTCGATATCTAAACCTTGCAATAAAGTGCACTAATCCAAACACTTTCTATTACTTGATCATTATATGATGATAGCTTAGCTCTGTTTTATTCATCGGGGTGAGCGTCAGGGTATGCTTCATAACATGTAAAAGTAACAACAACATAACCCAAATATTTATCGGGCTCAGTGCCTGAGATCCCGATAGATTTAGTAACCCAAAATTGCAAGAGATGGCGTAGCCATCGTTTTCCATATAATGTGGATTTAAATGTCAGAATCTTCTCGAGACCTACATCGTTTTTTTTTCAAAATCAAACAATTCATGTGAAACCGACATAAAGTTCTTAGACAATATTTCCGATGATAACTCGAGTGACAGTGATATCCTTCCAGTTAGATGTGCAATTAGTGACATGGAAAGCGAAATGGAGATAAATAATGACAGTGAAGAAGTGAAGATGAAGTTATTGTGGAAATATTGCTCGTCTTACGAGCTGAACCTCTATATTTAATGTGTTAAGTTTCTGTACTAGTATCAAGTTGTCTAGAGTTCAAGTCCCAATGACACGGGAATCACATTGTATTTCAAAACTATAGAAAAATTTTAGAAATTTATACAAATAGAAAACACTTACTATGGAAATTTATATCAACTGTTGAATTCGCTGAGTGAATTTCTTTACCTCTAAGTTAATTTTCTTCTACTTAAGATATCTACTAAAAAATTCATATTATTCTGCACGGTTTTCATCAGTGATGTTTTTATTAGTTTTATTCTCACTAAATTTGAGATCTAACTCTTGTTGATTGACAAACATACTCAAGTTACGTACCAAGATGTAGCAGCGTATATACGTGTATGTATATATACGTAGAGAAGACACATCTTCTTTTATGTTGTTTGCTTAAAGTTTCCATTTAAGGATTCTATATCTTCTTGTTATAATGTTATTTTTGTTTGTCGTCATATTTAGGATGTGTGTGCTTCTTGTCTTCAGTCTGTTTATATACTATGGTAGAATTATCAACAGAGTTTCATGAGGTTTGAGATTCTAGAAGTGAAGAATTTGATGAATTTTCATGATTACTCATAAACTTAGTGTCTGATTTTAATGAAATCTATAGAACAGTCGTCCCTTAATCCGTGTTTGTACTGTGTTTGAGTAAAATGCATAAAAAGAGGGCATGACCACAAAGATTTGTCGTTTTTTTCCCTTATTTCAAAAATTTTCTACATAAATAATTGGATTTAATCTAATATATACCATGGTTACGATGGCAGTAGTGTCCCAAAAGAAATAGTTATACCATACACCAGTATACCTAGATGTCCAAAGCATTTGGCCAACATGATGTTCATTGTTTCTGGTGCAGGTAAAATTGAAGAAAGCTTTATTATGAAAGAAAAAGTAGAATCTCTAACATGTAGAGATATGTACCTATGTAGGAGTGAAAGTAGGAATACACGAATAAGTTGTAGAAAAGTAGTGAAGGATAATCTGAATTACTTGAAAAAGTGAAAGCAATGACTGTGTTCGAATCCAAGCAGTGACGGTTTCACGATTTTTTTAGTTCCCCTCAATTTTGGGGGCTCAACCGGGATGAGGAATACTTTGTTGATTGTGTTATTAACCGGTGTTTTAACACTATTCTGTGTACTTTTAGAGACTCATGGTGGTCGTGTATATATGAGGACTGCCGAGAGCGGCTGTTTTATCAGGATGGCCAAGTTGTAAGAGTGAAATTAGGAATACACGAATAAGTTCTACAAAAGTAGTGGAGAATCTAAATTACTTGAAAAACTGAAATCAAAGGGTTAGTGGCGAATCTGTGTTCGAACCCAAACAGTAGCGATTTCTCATTTTTTCAGTTTCTCCCGCAATATATTAGGATATAAGAAGAATCAGCTGGAATGTACAGTTGTTGAACGTCTTTATTACATTAGTCTATGATTATCAAAAAATAGGTTACAGGCCGATTTTACGTTTCTCTTATATGTTTTAATAAACAACAAAAAACAACATTTTATTTATCTGAGGTACCTTTTTAATGAGTTTTTATAAGTCTTGAAGTGTTCACAAGATCTACCTAAGTTTATTTTAAACTTATTTTCAACGGAAAAAAAATCCTATTTTTATCTACAATAGCTTTAAATATTGTATTTTTCTTTTATTCTTTTGTCAACGTTTTAGATAAATATAACAATTCGTCAGTACGCAACTATTTTCCATTTTTTTGGGGGAAATATGGTAAATAAAAGAAATTTGGGTACCAAAAATTGTATACCAAATCATATCAAAGAGAAAAGTCTATATGTTCCAGAGTTCGACTGAATCATATCATTTATTGAAGGTAAAATTTAGAATAATTCGTTTAAGGGTGTTCAATAAAATTCCTGATAACATCACTATGTTAACGTCACCAACCAAAAAAAAAAATTAATTAACATCTAAATCTATGACGACACTCTTCCTTTATTAATGGGGACCAACTTGGGGTTGGGTCATAAATAGGATGACAGCCAGTTTTTATCCTTTCACATAAATATTTGCAAATATATACCCTAAACTATGTGCCTTCTTCAATTGATACCGATAGACTATTACTCAAGAAGAGAGCAATCCCAGCTCAACGGAGAGCTCCCTTAAAGCAGATGCGTCCACAAAACTATTGGACAGGGATTTTCAATATTCTTTATGTTTTTTGTATTTTTCACAGAACACAACCCAATTTTTTAAACGCGATGTTAGAACTTAATCTTAATGAAACTTTCCGAGACACATAAACTGAACGATGAAGGAAAGTTGATTACGCGTTCGCAGAGACCTAATGCTAATGAATTTTTATTTATTAGGATAAAAAACAAGTTTCTATCATCAAACCTGAATTGCACAAACTATTGAGATAGAATATGCAGCAATATCATGGGATTTCTTAGGAGATGTCTTCTATTTCTTCTTCCTAATGAGCTACAACCAGTTTTAGCCAGGCCCAAGCCTTATCAATATTAAATATAATACTGAATTTCTATCACTTGACAGATGATATTACAACTATGAGCGGCAAAATAATTGCTAGTTCAAAAACGAACCAAAAGATGCCGCACCCTATAGTTTCTCAATTGCTTGAGCTGAAACGATTTTTTGGATTGGTGTCCATCTCCCTGTTAAAGGACCTCAGCGTTTGTAATTTAAGCCGGCCACGTTAACGAATGTTAAAATGTTCCATTTCGAGTGGTCACTTCGTGGGTACTTGCACATCGTAGAGGTAATGTGAGAACTTTCCTAGGAATTTAACAGTTAAAACTTTTGGGTTAGCAACCAGTCTCATCATCTACTCTGTTAATCCTCAGCCGACCAGCCTCTTAGGTAATGGTTTACACTTCAATTTCCTGCGACTATGTCAACAATACCCTTCTGGGTGGGTAACAATTGAGGACAATCTGAATACTTATGTCAGATACAAGAAAAATCTCTTACAAATGATAGACGTAGACAATTTTTCATTATGAATTTTTGATAAAGCTTCCTTCGCTTGCTTTTATGACTGATCTTTAAGATGATTTCCATTAAAAATTATGAATTTTATGTATGAATACATTTCATATTTTTAAATCTCAGAATATCGTAGAAAGCACTAAAAAAATGGTAGGTTTTCGAGAGTAGAAAATAAACTGTTTTATTCAAAAACCATATTTTATTAAAGCACGATCAGCAAAATTTCCCCTTTTTAGCCGATATAACATAATTACCAAATAAATGGGATTTTTTTTTATTATTCAAATCGATTCAATCAACATAAATTGAATAAGTATGAAAACGGGAACATAAACGTGTGACATAAACTTCTTCCTTTTTTTGGGGACGAATATGCTCGATCCTTTGCTTGATTCCCAGTATAGAATTGGGATTAAAGCTTTGTGATGGTAAAAACTGCAATCCTTTCGTTTTAAGATCTTCAAAATCTTCAATAAACATGAGTTCGTTGGTCTTCCTGTCCTGCCCGCTTATGTGTTCGCGTCATAATGTAATTTATACAATATATCTCGAGAGAGTTATCAGGGATAACAGATTCCGCGACGGAAAACTGGCCAATTCAATTGAACTTCATTTTTTGGCTGTACACCTGTTATATGTTATATGTTATATGTTATATGTTATATGTTATATGTTATATGTTATATGTTATATGTTATATGTTATATGTTATATGTTATATGTTATATGTTATATGTTATATGTTATATGTTATATGTTATATGTTATATGTTATATGTTATATGTTATATGTTATATGTTATATGTTATATGTTATATGTTATATGTTATATGTTATATGTTATATGTTATATGTTATATGTTATATGTTATATGTTATATGTTATATGTTATATGTTATATGTTATATGTTATATGTTATATGTTATATGTTATATGTTATATGTTATATGTTATATGTTATATGTTATATGTTATATGTTATATGTTATATGTTATATGTTATATGTTATATGTTATATGTTATATGTTATATGTTATATGTTATATGTTATATGTTATATGTTATATGTTATATGTTATATGTTATATGTTATATGTTATATGTTATATGTTATATGTTATATGTTATATGTTATATGTTATATGTTATATGTTATATGTTATATGTTATATGTTATATGTTATATGTTATATATTATATGTTATATATTATATGTTATACTCTACGACCGCCCCTTATACGCCATTTCGCTGTAACGGCCTTTTTATTTTATGGCACTTTTACGGCCCACTATGCTTCGTTATATGGGAAAAAAAATTCTGTCCATACTGTTTAGCGACCTTCTGTTTAGATTCAACATCTTCCTTCAGGCAGCACTGCTGCATTTTTGCCTCAAGAAAATATGAAAATCGTTTGGCACAACATTGTCATCATTTTACCTTTACGCTATACTCCTTTTCACTTTACGGCCAACTTTTCCGGGAACGTATCTCTAGGTGAGGTCTGGGTGTATTCTAGAGATATTTCGTAAATTTTATCGAATTCCTAAAGAAGAAAGCATCCTTCCAGTACACTCATTTAGCAATGTGTTTTTTTCATCTTCCCAGAAAGATAAAAATCTTTGATCTTATCAGTCATAAAAGGAAAACATATATATATATAGAATATTATGAATTGAGTAAGATGCGGAGTAGGACGGTGAACGACGGTGAACGACAAAAGTTCAATCCTATTTTAGATTTTCTTCTGCTGTTTTTTTTTCTTAGAAGTTCATAAAAATCCAAGGCTTTTCTTCCTGATTTTTTATATCATATGACTTTATATGACTTTATATGCAATATGCGTTATATACATATGTATTTATATAGATTTGAAAATTTTCCGCGTTTTTTTTTTCTTGATTTCATATTTTCACAGGTTTCCTATAAAAGAAAATACTCTTACACAAATATATATATATGATATAAAATCACATAAAATCCCGAAAAATAAGGAAAATTCCGAACAATACGAATTTTCTTTTTTTGGTTTGTTTTTTTTATTACGTAAATAATAAAAAAATATATATATATATTTGAATTCCAGAACACTTTTCCCAATTGGAAATTGTTATAATACTATAAAAAAAAAAGAAAAACTGGTGAAAAACGGAAACAAAATTGTATATTTGTGAAATTTCTTAAAAGTGTTACGACCGAATAAAAATTGTATGAAAAACCATTCTATTTATACGGAAATAATAATCGTACATAAAAAGTGAATAAAGAAAACGTTGAGTTACTTAAAAGAAATATTTTAAAGAATACAAATTATTTAATTTTTATAATATGAAAGACTTTAAGGACCTACAAAATCAGGACCACAACCTATTTTATATCATAAAAGACTCGTAAATTTTGCTTATTGTAAGAAATTTGTTACCCTGAATATAGAAGAAGACGTTAAGTTAACTTATCTATACAGCAAAAGTTTTCCGGACTTCCATGTACCCTTTGAATTCATTTTGCAGTCCCTAAGTCCCTAAAGGCATAAGATACTAACTATCAACACATATCGCTCCAACACAATAGCTCACTTCGTATCTCATATTTAAAGATGTATTCAGCCTCACTTTCTTCAAGTAATCTGTAGTAATTTGCTAAAACCAGGGACGCAGCGCATAGTTCTTCAGATTACCCGAAGTATGAGTAATTATAAAGTTCCCCTAAGCTAACGAATAAACAATTACACCAATCAGAACGAAGTAGTAAAAAAAAAGACCTAACAAAATTCACGTTGAAACAATTGTAAAAAGAAAGAGAAGAAAGAGAAAATGTAACAGGAAGAGGAAGAATGAAATTGCTTTAAAAACCTCATGCCTTACGTCACTCACTCTTATGAAATTTTCAATCACTCTTACCATTTTTCTGGTATGTACGCATTGGTATATTAATTTCAGCGTGTCTTTACTTCCAATTTGGTGGTATTTGATGGTGCCCATATTACTTTGTCTCTGTCACCCCCATACGTACGCTTTATCCATATTAGCAGTGAATAGAACATTTTTTTTAAATTTACAGTCCAAATCAGTAAAAACGGAAGAAGTTGATTTAATTGTTAATTAATCCATACTTCGAGATTACGACTTGTTCCGATCAATGCAGATCAATGCTATTAGGAAAGAAATTTTCCAAAATTTAAGACGTCCAAAGATGGATGGATATGGCTATTTTGGTCTCAAAATAGCTTAGGTTTCTGTCGAAATAGTATTCGATAGGCCCCTGATAAATGGCAGAAGGTGATAAATAAGAATCCTAAGTAAGATACGAAGACGTGTTATACAGATAGTTATGAAAGTCAACCAACGTAATTGCGTCCATACCAAAAGAAAACTATCGAACAATTTTACCATAAAAATTCTTCCAAATTTCGCATATATAGGGTGTCCCAATAAGATATCAAGATTTAATTTATGTAACTTGATGTACACATATGTGTATATCTCAAGTATTCTGCATCCTATAGATACATCCCATACCTCATTCGACGATCAGTTTAATAAGGAATTAAATGCCATTCGACGTTTTTGAAAATATTCCTTTTTAGAACAGGAAATACAAGAATTCTCTACTATCAAGGTACATTAACGTATATCACAGGTATTCTGGGTCATACAGGTACATGATCCGTACCTCATTCGACGGGGAATTTAATAGTTAATTAAATAAAGTATAGGAATAAAAAATGAAAGTAAATTTGATAATAAAAATTGAGAGGTTTAAGAAAAACACTTGTAACGATTTGAGAATATTAGGAAAGAGCAAATGAACAGACTAGTAGAAATAGTGTTGAACTGTCAAGTTGGTTAAGATCTCGACCTCGCCTCATGAGACTGATGAGACTCTGGTTCAAATTCAAGCCTCGGTTCTTCACTTTTTCAAAAGAATTTTGACGACAGTAGAGGCGCTCGAATAATGACAAACTATCAAGAGGAATGTCGTTCCTTCGTGCAGATTTCGATGACTGTTAATAGCAATAATGGTAAATGAGAGATGTCAAGACTTTAGTACTGTCTGTACTGCCGGTACTATGGAAACACCCGATGTAATAAAATGAATGTGGAAAACAATATACTACTAGAAGCCAAAATATACTCGTACTTCTTATTTGTGTAATGCAAATAAGATCTTCTATATACTTTTACCAATTAAGAAAAAAATCAATTGTCATCATAATAAAAATCGGCTTTCATCATCATTATAAAGCTACTATTTTTTTATATTCATTAGTTTCCCTTGTCTCAAAAGAAAGTTTATCTTAAGATATTCTATCTAAAATGAGTGAATATAGAAATAACGTAGTTTATGACCCGAAATATATTTCACTATTAAATCAGGGCAACCAAAAAAAAAAAGAGGAAACATTCGCGTGGAAGAATATATTATATATGAAAAGTTTATTACCGATGTTAGTTAAACGCGTATAAAATAATAGTAGAGACCTGCACACAATGATATACTATATTGTTCACGCAGAAAGTTAATAGGATAAAGTTTACGATTCGAAGATAAACTGTGGTGTTGTGTAGATTGTGGACTTAATAAAAATATCATAAAATTAAATGATTTCATCAAAAAACAAAAAAAAATACCAAAAAAAAACTGTCTTTTCTTTGATAAATTGGATGGATGGAAGCCCGATACCGTCCCTGATTTATCATGAATATAGTCCGTATGAGTACCATAGTTTATTTTAGAAAAATTTTCATGAGTTTTATCATTTAAACGTGTCATGGAAACTAATCCGTTTTCTTTTCATTAGTTCCGCATTATTTATTTAAAGGAACCAGGAAATATGAAAAATTTCAACCACTATGAAAACTTACCACTAAAAACCCTTTGGGTGTCGCACAGTAAACGTGAAGAACCTGCTTGCACCCGCCCTTGTTTTGGATTTAAGTAGGGATTAAGATTGGGTTGATATAATCAATGGTCCTGATTAATATTGTAATAAAAATTCAGGTTGCAAGATCCAAGCAGAATGATAGATCCACAACGTATTCAGGACGCATCCAAAATTCCAAAAGATATACGTTTTCAATTAGATTCCACAGAACGCGACGAATCCATAACGCACTATTTTTGATACAATCTGAAAAAATCGAAAACTGATGAATCCGTCAAGGGTCCGTCATTCCGTTTCCCGCATTAGACTTCTGCAAAAATACATAATACTGTACAACTGAATTTGGTAAACAATTGAGAGGTTTAAAACAAAAAACAGTCGTAATGATTTGATAATATAAAATATTAGAGGAAAAGGCAAATGAACAGACTAGTAGAGATAGTGTAGAATGATCTAGTTGGTTAAGACCTCGACTTCGCCTCATGAGACTGATGGTGACCCTGGTTCAAATCCAGGTCTCGGTTCTTCACTTCTTCACTTCTTCACTTCTTCACTTCTTCTCTACTTTTCCATTGCCTTATAATACTAAAATTAAATTGCTTTATTTTCGTATTTACGTGTCTCCACCCCAACAACTAGGCGCAATTTCTCCACTACTCTAGCATCACATATTGCGATGTGGTGCGATGTTGGTAAACAGTTTATGAAAAAGAATTTTAGATTTCCCTGATCAAAATGTATTGAGGAATTGTCAAAATAGAAGCCAACTAAAATGGCAAGCGATTTTTAATATATTTTTGTATTTTTCTATTATTTTTTATCGATTTTTTTCTTTTCTGAAGACTATCTCGTTTTTCAATCACAAAAAGTATCGCGTAATTCGACCAAAAAATTCGGTCAGGTAAGAGATTAGATTAGATTAGTTTATTTCAGACGATTAAGCTCAAAAAGATACTATTCTTAATTATTCTGGGAATAAAATTTTATTCATGTAGAAATATTAATAATCGTAAAGAAAAGTCATAAATAAATGTCATTTCCATTTTAATATGAAATTGAGTTTGGTGGCGGGCGGTCAGATCTAGAAGAAATATTTCTTCGCGAAAGGAGATACTATATGTTACGGTAAAAGTACATAATACCGGTAAATGTGAGTTCAATTTACATTTACCAACCATTTCTGTATATAAATAAATATAAAACTGATTATATTGTTGCGTGCTACCCGTTTGGTTCGATGTTATGAAAATGATAACACTTTTTATTTATGTGAATTTAGTGTATAAACTATTATTTATAATTAGTCTTAAAAATATTTGTCTTTCAATAATTAATTATTACAATCACTATTTCCAATAGTTGATCACAATTTTTACTTTTAAATTCAAAGTTACTGTTGTGCGTTTGTCTTTAATATCTGAAATACACAACACTTCATTTTTTGATTTAAACTGATCCCAGACCCGATCCTGGGCTGCTTTTTATGCCAAATTAGAGTGTCTCGGTAAAATACCAGAAAATGTTGGATTCTCGCTGGCTTTTGATACTATGTGGCAAACACTTCTCGAATGGTCTATAAATGTAAACATTGTCTTTGACATTTCCAATTCGAGAAATGTCTTCAAATTGTTATTCTGTGGTGTTAAGTAATAGTGAATTTGTGTAGTGTTTTTCTAGAAATGTTCCGATTTCTTTTTCTTTATAAAGAAATAGAACATTTCTAGAATTTTATAGTGCAATATGAATCTCTCCTTTGCACTTAATTACAATAATATTGGATTTTTTTTTATTATTAGTAGTGACTTAATGCATGCTCGCTACTCTACGCTCCGCTCGCTAATCCCACTTAAGAACTTATATTCGCTTGTCACAAATATCTGGCATATAATTAACTTTTACCTACATATATACGTTGGAAAATGCGTATATTTACCAGTAAAAGTAGATATATGAAATTGAGTAGTCTCAGTTAAGCAATCCCAGGGTACGTTCGAAACTGAACGTTTGTACGGGCACCAGGGCTGGTTAGTCTAAGTTAATAATCATATTATCAGTGTTTACTTTATAACTATGACACATATATAAATTGTACCGGACGTAATTCTACAAAATGTTATGATTACAATTATGACTTCTGAGATAATTCATATTCTGGCAAATGAGTCATAATTATGCTCAAAATATGAATTTATAACAGTTTAAACTGTTATAATTTCGAGGGAGTTTTTATGGTTATTTGAAAAATACTCTCTAAAATGGTTGTTTAGGTCTATAAAGCATTTATCGGTTTAAAATTATTTGTGTGTTTTAAAAAATGGTGGAAATTCATATAGTTCATATTTATCAATTAAATCACTCAGAAAACACCAAAAACTTCGTTGTGATGTAAAATATTTTCGGTCACAACTTGTTACCATTTGTTATGACTATTGTGAGTTATGAGCGCATCAGAATAACCACGTTAAACTCGCACATTTACCGATTTTGGACTTTTACTGTAACACATATATAATGATTTCTCATTAAACAAGATAACTAAAACCGATATCTTCTTTCTTTTCTTTTATAGAACTGAACTTTAATTCCCAATTTTTGTTCCATTTACCAATTTCTGTTCCTAATGAAGAAGCTTTTCAATTAAATATTATTCAAATGGAAAAAATTGCAGTCAACATAAAAATTAAACAATTCGTGGAGGAGGATTTGGTCCTTTTTCATAATTAAATTTTTCGTCTTTTCAATTTTTCCAATTTCATTTATTTTCTTTTTTTTTTTGGAAAACCCAGAATTTTCTTTTGTTTTTTATCTCCTTTTTTTCGAACTATAGAGTTTTTCAATAAGAACTTTTTTTTAAAATTGCAAATTAAACACACATTTTGGATGAGAGTCCTGAATTTCCTCATTGAAATATGCTGTGGAGCTTCTGCAATTTATGAATGGAAAATAATATCTGGCAAACGATTACATTTGCAGACATCGATTCGATCATATTTCCGCATAAACTCTGTCTCATGAATGACGGTCAGATGATGCCGCCAGCCCACAAAGCACACCAAACAGTGACACGAGATGAATGTAAGGATTGCTCTTGGATTTTCAGGGACCTAAATGCGACAATTTTCCTTATTAATGCAGCCATTCAAATTAAAATGAGCTTCATCAGAAAAGATGTTGACAAATGTCCATCACGGCTACGTTTGCAGACATCACATTTCCATTGCATTATTTTAATCCTCTCTCGCGAATTACATGCGTTCGATATTGGTTTTTGAAGTCGGTAATAGTTCTTGAATTATTCCTATAAACCTTTTCTTTCACGTACTTCCAGGAACCAGGAAATTCTAGTGGGTTTATTTCTTGCATCAAATGGACTTATAAGGCATTAGAGCCAAATTCTTCCCTGAAATAGCCCTTTTGTGATGATTGTGGACAAGCCTAATTGTTGGAAGCTTCATGGCATCAATAAATATGAGTATTTTCAACTTATAGCAGCGATGTTTTCAAATGAAATGAAATGAAACCAGAATGAACACTTGTTATTGTTGCTAAGTTATGTACAGACCTACTTGACATAAATTTTTCTTATTAAGTTCTTATTGAAAAATCCTTTTTATAAAGGTTCATTCGCCATATTTTAGAATGATTCTTCATTTAAAATTCTCTAGACAAAAAAAAAACCTGGTGAAAGATAGACAAGGAAATGATATAATGAGGTTTTGATTTTGTATTTAAGGTTAACATTTATATTTCAATTAAAATTTTCGATTTCCAGGTTTTTGTGTGTGGAAAAATGAGACGTAAATTTGTATCTTTCATCGTCCTCCTGGACATTATAAATGGAATTTTAACATAGCTAACAAACTAGGTACGAAGTTTTAGTTATTTTATGGACGTATAAGGATTTTTGGACAAGGCAGCTTAGAAGGTGAAACAATGTAGACATAGCTTGTTTCGAATCATTAATGGGCGAAATAATTGCCATAAAAAATGCGAAACTATTTGTCAAGTGCTTATAACAATTCGGAATTTCAAACATTTGAAGCAAGGAAATTTTCAATTACGAACTCTTTTTCCGAAGACGATGTATGAACCAACAAAAAATTCCAAATAGGAATTTCAAAAAATGACATAACTCAACAGTTTAGGCTTTTTCTGAGTCCAGTCATAACGGTCATAATATGACGTTACTGTCATAGCTTTTTCCCAAGACTAATTCGTATTTTAACGCGCTCATAACTTACAAGTGTCATAAAAAATATCACAAGTTATAACCGAAAATATTTTGCATCACAACGAAATTTTAGGTGTTTTAAGAGAAATTTCCATAATCTTTTAAAACATATAAAT
Organism: Xylophagus ater; assembly: GCA_963422695.1. NCBI lineage: Eukaryota > Metazoa > Arthropoda > Insecta > Diptera > Xylophagidae > Xylophagus > Xylophagus ater. Next base: position 1,784,814 of record OY730480.1, on the reverse strand, counting down.
AATTTTACAACTACACAAACATTTTTGAGAGTATTTCTCAAATAACGATGACAAATCGCTAGAATTATAACAGTTTAAACTGTTATAAATTCATATTTTGGACATAATTATGACTCATTTCTTCTCAGCAGTCATAGTATTTGTAGTTGTAAATTTGTTGTGACTACAAAATTGATCACAATGCCAAAATAAGCTTTGTAAGGCTCGAAAAATGAATATTTCAGTTCTGACAACACAGAATTTACTCTTGTATGAAATAAATTTTGAAATTATAAAACTACCTATTCTCCCAATTTAGTTTGACGGAATATGTTTAAATTAGGCAGAGATTACTAGCGTCATTTCTGTAAAGTAATGCTTATGAATTAGTTATAATTTTGCTCCTTGAAGTCTTCTATGGAAGTACTCAATCTGTTCAATAATATTCATAGTTCGTCCCTGCTAATAATTACCTTTATAGAATATCCATTGGGGAGGAATTAATTGAAATATCTAGGCCAGTGGTAGAACTCTAACTTTGATGAAATATTGTATTGTTTTTTTTGGAAAATTAAAAATTACGCTTTAAGATAAGTATGCACTTAGTATGCACTTCAAGGGAAACTGAATTTCCCATCAAACGAATGCTGAGGTCGGCTAATGATATGGCTAAGGTATTTGAATTTGGCTTGAGTAAAAAACATTTCAAAGGCCTCCTGTACAATGGCTGTAGCTTGCCTTAAGCAATGTTTAAAAAAAATAAAAAATTTTGGCGTTTGCAATATCGGAATGAGAAATTTCATTCATAATTTCACTGTACCAGTAATGCAATTAACCTATATTAAGGTAGATGACGTTATCCAACTCCTCCGAGCAGAAAAATGACATTCCTGTGTAATATTTAGAATATTTAGCGTAGACTCAAGTTATTTTTTTGATTTAGTTCAGGCGCACGAGTAAGGACACAATTTTAGAAACTATTTTCCTGGGATTTACAGTCTGCAAATCTTCAAACTTGTACCGAATATTCCGTATTTTAATTTAATACTGTAGATAAAAATGGAAATGCAGTTGAATTTGATAATAACAATTGAGAGGTTTAAGAAAAACAATTGTAATGATAATGATTTGAGAATATTAGAAAAGGCGAATGGACAGACTAGTAGAGATAATGTAGAATAGTCTAGTTGGTTAAAACCTCGACCTCGACTCTAGAGACTGTTGAGATACGGGTTCATAACCAAGTCTCGGTTCTTCACTTTATCTCTACGTTTCTTTGCCATCAATACAATATTTTAAGAACTTCCACTCTTACTCTTACTTCCATTCTTTTCACTTTAGATACTTATGCAAGAGAGTATGTTTTGTTATACTTCCGAAATAAGTACACCCAACCCTCATATAACACGGTTTCCTACAACGCGGAACAAGAAAGAGGAAAAATTTGCGGGAACCCTTGTTCCCTTTTGCTATCTACCGTATCATAGGAGGGTTGGGTATATACTAAAAATAGATTCCCATGAATTTACGTTTGAAAATCATTTTACATAGAATGAAATTTCATCTATAGTACTTCTAGTATCACGCTTTAACAGTGTCTTTGATAATTAATAGACACTTCGAAAAGACGTACTAATATATAAATTAAGTAATTATATAACTGGATTTAATTTCAATAACCAAGCTACTTCTAGCTACTTTTCCAAAGAAAATCGCGTCCTTTTTTTTTTGGATTTTCTATACGAACTAAAGATTCACCAGGAAATAGGCCTCAAATACAATACGTATATATATATATATAAATAATAGAAATGTTCCTCCCTATTTTAAATTGCAAACAACGTTAGGATAAGTTTTGAAAATCCAATAAATTTATCCATTTCATGTCTGATCTGTTCACAGGAAAGTTTTCGTAAAGAAAGATTTATTACGAAACAATGTCCACCCTTGTTTCTGACTTAATACTTAAAAAGAAAAGATATCTTTTTACGATATTAGCCAGTTTTTTTTTCCTTTCGCTTCGGCTTGTTTGAATTAGGAAATTCGAAAGTTTTAGATACTATTCATCGCGTCAGGAAAAAAAAAAAGAAGTACTTACTTATATAAAAGGACAAAAAAAAAACTCTAAGTTGTCACACAATAAATACTTTCTGATATGTCAAAGGACACGTTTGGTGTCATTCGTTTTTTTCTTCTTTTCTTCGGCTCACAAATGGGTTTAGAAGTTTCAGAGATTTTCTTTTTTTCTTTCAAATATTATAATAGAAGGTACTTTTTATCCCACTTCTGATTTTTTTGATTCTAGACTATTATTTCAACATTTTACGGTTTTCTTCTTAAGAAAGACGAAGAAGATGAGCGCGATAATAAGAAAATGTTATGTCATTTGAAAATCGCAATCTTTTTATTAACACTATCGCGTTTTATGAATAATTCATTTATTTGCGGTATAACCAACGATTGGGTAATATATCTCCTATCCGTCGAACAAGTAAAGTGATCACCTTTTGATAGTTATTTTCAAAAGAAATTTCAAGCCCTCAAAAATATACACAGAATATAGAATTGTCATAGTATTGGATTCAAACAGCCATTAAAAAATGCTTGGCTGTATAAGTGACATTAGATGCACATTAGATGTTATGCCAACAGCTCTAAGCTACTAAAAGTTCCATCCATAAAATCTAATGTAATTTACTCATATTTATTCCAAGCATAATTCACAACATTTTAGGTTTAAGAATATAAATCTAATTTCAACATTTATAGGATTTAAATTAATGAAATGAATTTAATTACCTGAAATCTTTGATCTGATGTGTAAATTGAAAATCCTGCTGTTAATATGTGAAAACCACATTTCCGAATCCATGAATCCTGCGAAATAAAAAAAAAGGAAAATACTTTATAACATATGTCAATCAAAATCTTTTAATTGGAAAAGCTCTAAACCAATTTGTCTCCAATTCAGTAGAAATCTTGGTTATACAAATTCACATTCTCTCTTTAATATTTTTCCAAATCTCTTCAATAAAATCATTTTCGAAATTTGACTTCAACTGTTTTTTTTTCGTTTGTTTCAGCGGCGTTTCCACCTTATATACTCATCGTGGAAACTCTAGAATCTTCGTTTAATAGTAAATAGAAACGTACTTCTAGAATTCGTATAGAAACATATTCCCCGAACTGTCAAAACCAAATATCAGTGATTATTTGTGTTGTGTGTTCTTTTGATATAAGTAAACTAATGTGTGTCTTGCGTCGTGTTTTCGAAGGAAAACTGCAAAATTGGAACTCTGTCACTGACTTCCTTCTGGCAATTATTTTCTGTATATAGCATATGAGGAATATATCTCTTTTTTAGCTCATATTATATTCCATCATCCTTGGTTCTATAATAAATGCAGTATTTTCACATTTCAAATGGATTTTCAATAATATTATTAACAAAAAAAAATTATTGAAATTTTAGAACATGAAAAACTTCATATTCTCAACTATAGACTTTCTTTTTAATAGTCATCAATAAATCTGATAAAGACCAAAAACAGGATCGTAAAAGCACTTTAATAGAAAATATCTTCAGATAATTTTTTATTACTTTTAGACCTATCATAAAATTTGAGAACACAAGTTTCAATGTAAGTATCTAGAAAAAAACTTTCACTCCGAAGTTTTCTTTTTTTGTTGCCATTTTTACGGTCCTAATGACCTAGAAAAGGAAAAAACAAAATTCTTGACTTTCTTTATGGAAAAAGACTTTCCTTTTTTTTCCACATTTTCATAAACTGCACCCACTATAAAGTCAACCATAAAATACTTTTTCGAATGATCCAAGAATATATATACTGCCATCTTTATTTCAAGTATTAAAATAAGAATTTATTAAATTTGTTAAGGCAAAGTCTGAGTAATTATGAAGTAACAAAACCTAGGTACTAACCAATTACACCAATCAGAGCGAAGTAGTAAAACAAAACACAAAACAAAATTCATTGTAATGTATGCAAAAAAGGACGGCCGGTTTTCAAAGGCAAAATGTATCAGGAAGAGGGAGAATGAAATTTTTTCAGAACTTCCCGATGAACAAATGGTATGAAGTCACAAACTCTTAAAACTCTTATTTTTTTCTAGATGCATCGATATATAAATTTCAGCATGCATTTGTTTGCTTACAATTTGATATTGATTATCAACCATGAGTCCAATGCGTAGCTATCTATGTCAGCAGTGTTAGAAAATTATTTAAAAATGTTGCTCCTTTACTTTACATACATTTACGTACATTTCCAATCTGTAAAACTGACGACACGGCAGGGATAGGAAATTAGGATACTTCATAAGTACTCATACTTCTATTAAGGTGAATTTTCATTAGGATGGCACGCTACAGGAGAGATCAGGTACTTTTCTCAATCGGAATATTCTTACACATTACGCATGAATAGTGCCAAGCTGTCATTGGAAATTTATTCAGTAATGTTAAGCGATGAAGCCCATGCCTTGCTAAATAGATGAGAACGTCATATAACGGAGTATTTGCTGCTCGAAATTCAAGCCCGCAATGTCGATGACATCTGTTTTCAACAAGACGGCCTTGCTAGCTAGACATATTAAGAAATAATTTCGGTGAGCAGTTGATTTCACGTTTTGGACCGCTGAATTGGCCGCCTAAATCGTATGATATCACAATTTCGGATTACTTTCTTCGAGGGTTTTTTTTAAGGAGGTGGGTGCCGATATGAACCCTGTACTTAGGCCTTGCGACCCATTGTATCCTCGGGAAAATCTGGACATATGTCCTGGGATCGCACAAGTTTTCCAAGCAAACCTATGGGAAAAAAGGCTAATTACCTGTATCGTGTTTACAGAATGGCAGGTTGTCTCAACTCTGGAAAGAGTTCTGTCTTCTTCATGTAATCGATTAAGGATTCCACCTTCAAATTCCGGGCATCCAACAAAGTCAAGAATGGTTTTCCGAAGATCTTTTTTCGCAGGCCCGTTAAGGCATCACATAAACAAACTTTTGACAGGTGGGATCAGATAGGATACCTATGGTATGTAGATGCTTGCGGAGGCAGTGTCCCGTGTTCTTTAGGGATTACGTAAAGTCTAAAGTCAACGCAGATACAAGACAAAATATTGATCTTATGACAAGGAAATTACATTGATATGATTCTTATATGAAGAAACATAGACCATTTCTTTGAAATTAGTTAAATAAACCGAATTACAAATATTTATCACTCAATTTAGAATTCGTTAGATAATTTTTTTATGCAAAAGAAAATTCATAGGTCGTACATGATAGTAAAAAAAAAAGAAAAGATAAAATGATTTTATATTACTTTCTCCTTTTTTTTTTGGTAATGATGAAAGAATAAAAGTTAAGTGTGCAGAAGATAATTGTATGCAAATTTTCCAGAAGGTTGCGAGATCATTTCTCTCGTTTGCATGCATTATCACATGATAAAAGGCTATACGGCAAGTATTAGGTAGACAATGGATTTAGGAAAACTTTCATAATACCTACTCCTACTAAATGAGTGTAACAAAATGAACACTATATAGTTGTTAGGTATATGAAATTGATACAGGAATACATAGATCTCTACACTAGGAAAAAATTCCGTGACCATTTGTTGAAAATTTTTACTGTCAGCACGTTTATACGCGAAACTAGTTCGATCTGATTTAGTCCATGAAGCCCAATAAAGATGAAATCGGACAGGTTTGGTCTTAATTTATGCGTATACTCAAAATGGTTCAATCAATCGTACCGTTTCGGCATGCACATAAACGTGCTACGTATTTGTTGTTTTAAAACAGAACCTGTTAACCTATATGTAGGAAAAAGGTTAAGGATAAAGTAGAAACACTTTTATTTATCATTTCTCAATGACAATCCAATCCAGACTGCTTGATTAAAGATCGTTCTCGGCCTTTTTTAGAGATCAATTAGCTTTCTTAACTTTGGCAGCCGTCCTACAAACATGCATGACTAATGTTTACGCAGGACTTGTTTCGAATGTTACCATGCAGCTGTATAAATTAAATTACATTCTCGATAGTCCGTAAGTTAACAATGATTAATGTCGGCATTTTCTCTAAATGAATCATGTTTCTAAAATCTGATAGCCATCCTACATGCATATATGACATTAGATGCACATTAGATGTTTGAGTTTTCAGACAAAAATGGAGCCGAACATTTCTTCTAGAGTAGAGATCTATGTATTCCATCATTTCTGATATAAACTAAGGAGAAGAATGAATCGGGATTAGAATAATTGAAGGAAATATTTAGGTATATTAAATGATTATTACTACAAATTTATATGAATTTCATTTTGGAATAATTTTATTTATATAACATATGAAATTCATATAATGAAATGAAGTTGAATAAAGTGTAACTTGTAATTTATATACTATAATAGCGTTCCCTTTTCTTTAGATGGAAATTCTGTCATTAAAATTATAAGAGAAAATTTTCAGAGTTCCGCCATTTTGTAGTTCAGTTTTGCCTTTAAATTAAAATAAATTGAAATAAATTTACACTTTTGTTTAGTGTTGTAATCATAAGCCTGGGTTACACAGTGCGAGCTAGCGTGCGAGTTGATGTAGTTGGTAACTGCAGACCAGCTCCTGTCATTGTGTTAATGTATCATGCGAGTTACTGTCTATGCGAGTAGGACAGCAGCTGTTGTGCGAGCTACTACAACATTTTTTGCACCTACTGTCTACGCCAACTGGCACGGCAGTTCGCACCAGGCTATAGTCACTGAAAATGGGAATACCGACCGAATACATGTGAAGTTTAAGCCCTAGATTAGATCCAGCAGTATCGGTAAGAAATTATAATTAGATGTTATTTAATAGATGTTAATAGATTACTTTTAATCCAATCTAATATTTGAAATGATTATAATTCACGTTCTGAACTGACTTAATCAAATTCTTAAACTAAATTTGTGATAACACTTAAACGATCGTTCATGGGATTTCTCATGTTTCAGTGCTGAGACGTACAAGACTTGCAACGAAATATATCGTATTTCAATGCTGAGATGACAACGACATTCCTTGTGCTTCAAAAAAGGCTCCACCTGGAGTAGGAGTAAAAGAAGTAATACACGAATAAATTATGCAAAAGTAGTGGAGAATCTGAATTACTTGAAGAAATGGAATCGTTGGCTTAGTGAGAGAGCCAATCTAGTAGTAAACCAAGGGTGCCTGAGTTCGAACCTGGAGTAGGAGTAAAAGAAGTAATACACGAATAAATTATGCAAAAGTAGTGGAGAATCTGAATTACTTGAAGAAGTAGAATCGTTGGCTTATGGAGAAAACCAATCTGCCAAGTAAATAGTGGTGTATGTTGTTATTGTATTCCATGTGAAATTTTGCGCCGCTATGGAGCAACTTGTGAAATGTAAAGTAGTTTTGGAGATGATTGTATTATGTTCAGTAAAAAAAAGGCTAATAGGATCGTTCCATTTTTAATACTCCTTTTCCAGATACGCTTACGCATCCAAAAATGTTCCAGGAAAATCATGTAAAATCAGTTAAATTTACACAATTCTTAATAAATTGAATACAAGTTAGAGAAAGGTTTCTGAATATATATTCAAAATTTTTATCGCAATTTAAAATTCAAAATATCTTCATACGTGCCGGCAAAGAAAAATATATATATTTTCTGTTAAAAATGATATTACACCTGAGGACGTAATTAATTAAGTAAAAAAAAATGTATATATATATAGAAAGGAAAGAAATATAGGAAGATAATAAAGAAACGTCTTTTTACTATAAATCCTTTTGAACTTTTTACAATTTAACAGAAAATTTATGTCAGTCACATTCGTACACATATTTATATGTGTTTCAATATCCGCAAGAGAAAGTGTTCTTGTATTTCACCCTTTCGAATCTTGTAAAATTTATCACTTTTTTTGCTTTTGAGCTTTAAAAACCAATATAGAAAATTTTTGTAATAAAATTTAATGAAAATTTACCTAAAATAAAGCCTTGCCTCGCCTCGCCTCATACTCGGTTGCAATCTCTCTTCGTTAGAAATATAATTGTTTATTAAATTTTGATCAAGTATGTTTTTCGCTAACTTTAAAAGGCTTATTCTGAACCCAGTCATAATGGTCATAACATTACGTCACGGTCATAACTGACAACTATCATAAAAAAATCACAAGTTGTGACCGAAAATATTTTACATCACAACGAAATTTTTGATGTTTTATAATAGTTGTAATTTATGAACGGGCAAGAATATGAATTAGTCTTTAAAGAAAAGTTATGATAATAACGTCATATTATAACCGTTACGACTGGGTGCAGAACAAGCTTGTTATAACAGTTGAAATTTTTATAAGTTCATATTTTGAATATAATAATGACTCGTCTCCCAGAATACGAATTCTCTCAGAAATCATAATTTTAATCATGAAATTTTTAGTAGCAAATTTGTGATGACTAACAGTTTGTCACAACGTCAGAATAGGCTGTAAATTCAATGATTAAGTAAGTTAGTGAATGAGGCGATAATGTGTCACTGTCAAGATTCTAAATTTATTTTATTAATTCATGCTAAGGTCCTTCGTCTCAGACTTCTATTACTCGCCATCGTACTTACCCCTTTTTATGATCTTTTATAAAATTCTCAAATATGACGGTGTTGGTTTAGTCCCCATATTACAAAAGTCATAGCGACAGGATCGAACAGGTTCAGCGTTTCGTTTACGTTTCGCCTCATTAAACCTCCCCTTGAAAGACATGGATTATCTGCCGCTATATAAGACTCACCTGACTTTACTTGGCCCGCAAACTCTTGAAAGTCTTCGATTATCCTCAGATATAATTTTCCTGCAACTAATTTCCAGCAATATTGACGCACCAAGACTTCTTAAATTCAGTTCTTTTCCGACTTACCAACACATTTCTAGGTCTACAAATATTTTAGCCATACCTTTTCACACAACGTATTATAGAATACAAAAGCCTTTCAGTCGAATTGGCAAGAAACTTCATGCTTATGCGAACATTTTTGATTTTCACGTAGGAAAAGAGGGAACTAAAGAGTAATTTGAAATAATTACTACTGCTCATAACTTTGCAGTGTTACTATTATAAGTTTTGGGTTGCTAATTTTTCCTATTTCCTCACACTTTCACCGTCTTAATTAGCTTACCTTTCCTTACCCCATAGCCTGGATGATGATGATGCGTATTTGGTTTATTGTTTGGGTCGGATTCAAAGAACCAATATCAAACAACGTAACATTTTTATAAACTTTGTTTAATCTAAAACCAAATACTTATCTTCTCCTTTTATGTTTGATGACGAATTCATCGGCGGGCTTCCATGTAAAACTGCTTCTGGTCTCGATCCTGGATCAACATTACGCACGACTATTCGGTTTAACGATTACCGATAGATTAGTTCGGAAGCGCAAAGGATATACCACCTAATCAGTTTCGGTGTTATTAGAATCACTAACTGTATCCTACCTCGACGGTGAGATGTCTTAACACATTGTTGACCAGCAATTTTACATAGCAATTATTTCATGTCACCGGCGGAGTTGACTAAACACAATCATCACAAAGCTTTTGCAATATTCGATATCGCCCTGGGTTTCATAAATTGAAATAGATAATGCAAGTGCAATGACGAGTTAACTCGTCAACGGTAAACAACATTTGGGCATGAAAAAACGAGTTAACTCGTCACCGGTTAACAATATCTTAAAGCAGAAAAACGTCTAGATTTACTATAGTCACGACTTTCGACTGTTCTTAATACTTTTCGGCGTTAAGACAAGGTCTGCGCCTAATGGGAATTTGAATGCATTTGGAATATAAGTGAAGGAAATAAGTTCATCTTACAAATCCACTTTCAAATTAATCGTGCATGTATTAGAAATCAAAAAATTTGACGAATATAAACCACAATCTTTTAAAATTAAACTTTTTGGTGGTATATCTAAAAAAAAAATCGATACTGACGGGGACTTAAGCTAATCCGAAAAATGAAAAAAACACAAGTTATATAATCTAAAAATTTGTAAAGCTTATAAAAATTTTATGATTAATATTAAAACATTTGTCTTAAGGTGATTTACACCTCTTCGGTCCCGCGCTCGCTTATGCTTTCTAGACTTACTCACATAGCCAGATATTATTATTCTATGAAATTGTTTTCCTTTTAAAATATATTATGCAAATTATGTACTTAAACAAATTTCCGAAAAAAATAAAAGAAAGTTTCAAAAATAAATTAGAATAAACTTTTAGGACTTTTAATAAAAATGGCGAACAAAAAAAAAAGAAAAAAAATAGAAGAAACTTTTTTCCTTAAAAACCAAATTTTTTATAATTTGTGTACATTTATTTTTTTTTTATTAAAACTTTAAGATTATGCTTAAATCAGGTTTCTTTTCGGAAAATTCTTTTTCACTTCACAAAATCTTATGAATTTGAATACACAATCTTATCTAAATGAGTTAAAGATTCATCAAAACCGAGGAAGATTTAGACTCAAGGGACCGAAATTTGTAAGATATTGAAATTTAATATTCATATTGATATTGATTTCTAAAGAATCCGCGAAAAATTCCGAATCCCAAATGCTTTTAAGATTCGAACAATTCTAAAAATTTGAAGGAGTTATGTTTAAATTCGTTGTGACTGTTAGTCATTTTAGAAGATTGTTAAAGACATCTTTAATTATTAGAACTTTGATTTCCGAAATGAGTACATTTTAGAATGCATATGTCAAGGACGTGTGTTCAAACCAAGCGAACGACCAAGAACAGTCATTAGTGAACATTTGTTGATCCTAGCGCTACGACGAATCAACAGTGGAAAAGCATACTTCCTTAAGGCTAATCTCCACACAGCCGACTTCCTATTCTGAGAGAGTACGCACTCGCAGATGTAGTACCATATAAATCAGATAAACATGTTCATCTGTTTTTGAGGGGAATCATCTGCAGATCGAAAATCAGTTGGGGAAATCAAAAATGCAGAAGCCGACAAAATTTGTAAGGTGATTGTTTTCTCCCTTTCTATTTAACTAATCCTTGTATAGTGTTATCTCATACTTGCATCAGAAGTAGGATGTTGGCTGTGTGGAGATTGGCCTTTATGCTCAATGAGCATTAACAGGGAACACTCCATCGGTTGGCTTGAAAACGCAGTAATACCAAAGATATAAATGAGTAAAGTTATATAATTTCTAAAAAGCTTTCATAAGTAAACAACATTCGATTTTATGGAAGGAATTTTGTTGGAGCTTAAAGCTCTTTCCATAAAACGTAATATAAATTACTTATGTTAACCGTCAAGTTAGGTTTCGTCTTTTAAACTTACCCACTGCTATTTTCGGAGCTGGCAATATTCAAGTTTTGGCTTTCTGAAATGTTTGTTAAAGAATTTAAACGTAAAGTTCCCAACAAATCAATGATATCTGGTAATAGCCTAAGATCAAAAAACTAAACTGCATGTCCGTTTACTATCACAATGTAGGGGGACTTCGCGCTAAGACACGTGAGTTGCAGCTCGCTAGTTATTCATCATCGTATAACGTAATTGCCTTGACCAAAAACCTGAATTAACTGTAGTTTTTTTAAATGATGAATTGTTTGCATCAGATTATGAGGTCTTCCGCAGAGACAGATATTTCACCAACCTTACTTATTTGGGAGGTGGCATTCTCATTGCGGTTCGTACCACTTTATTAATACCTTTGGTAATAGTACTAATATAGATAGACCAATACTATGGATTTCCAACGACGATGCATTCACTAGATTCCATTCTGTTGTAGTATTATCCCTTCAGATTACAGATTATTAACTTTCTTTAACACTAAAGATCGTTGGATGCATTCTTCTTCAATTTTTGAGTTCCGAAGCATATGTCTTGATTGGCTGAACGACCTTTAAACCCATGCAGAGTCACAAGTTGCTGCGCTATATTGGCTGGATATGTCATTGTCATTGTCTTTAAAATCAAAATTTCCTACTGGAACTATTTGAACAGAAGCGGCATCAATAATGGTAGAAAAAAATAAGATCAAAAGTATATTACTAGTCGTTTGAGATTTAAAATTTACACTGCAATCAAACAAGCTTTCAGAAATATATAAATTCCCATCAAGAAATTATATATTGCCTAATTTTAGGCGTACATAAAAATTTAATATACCTTCTCCGAGAAAGTTATAAATTTCAATTTTATTATTATAGAAAAATCTAATCTTCATAACTTTTCATTTATATGAAGATTATCATCGGAAAACTATTAGCCCAAAAGTCTGCAATAATCCTCAGCAAAAAAAAAAAAAACCCAAATGGGATAATGAACTTCAATTCTTTTTTAAGTCCTATGAAGTTAAATTTGTAGCAAATATCCTCTAACAACAACAACAATAATCATATCTTTTTGTTGTTAGAAGTATCTTTAAGAAAAAAAAACTCCGAATCAGACTTGATAAATAAATGTAAATTACTTTAATACTTAATCTTTAAGATAACATAAAGAGTCCTGCCCTTGTCATAATATGCTTCTATTTTTTCTTCATCTTCTATTCATTTTAAACTACATATAGTATACACTCCTGACCAGAAAAAGAAAAAGGGAACACGACAATCCTTGAATAAGTTTTATTATGTTTCCTGATACATGATTCACAAAAGCTCCTTTTCAAGCTTATTCACCTTTAAGCTAAGAATGATAACAAACACTACGGAAAACAAGAAAGAAAAAGTCAACAAGATTTGCCTTTTTCACAAGTAAAGAAAGTTCAGGACTTCATGCTGAAAAAGAAATTTTAAAATATTTATGATGTTTCTCTCCTTAACATAGAACCTTTCAGCCTGTGCTTCCTGTGCGCTTTGCTAGAGTTTTCTTTAAGAAAAAAAAAAAATGAAAAAAGAAGTCCCCGAATGCCTTTTGAACCCTATTTGAATTCTTTCGTTCGGGTTTTCTTCCTTTTTTTGTGTTAATAAAAAGAAATATACATATATTTAAGAAAAGCTGAAATTTTTATCTTCGTAAAAGAAATTCATATAATAAAATTTAGAAATTGATTTTCTTGAGAAATTTCCTTTTGTAATAAACCTACATGGTGGAACACAAAAAAAAAAAGGAAAAGAAAAGAACAGTGGAAATGTGTAAACGAATGACAGACACTTCTATTAAATTGAAAAAGACATTACTTAAGTAGGTATATAGTAGGAGTACTCGCTGATTTCCTGATTTATATTTACAACACTCAACATTCTCATATTTCCTCTGCAATTACTTATGTTTTTCTTTTCATTCGTCGGGTTTTTACGGGTATATATTTGTACAGCTAAACTTACCTAAGCGTGTACTCACAAGAAGACAGTCTTTTCTAGCTACGCTAATACCTCCGACGTGTCTATGCAGAGTTCCAAAACAAACAGTGAAAAACGCTTCACAATTGACATAAAACAAAATGAACATTGTGGTATTCCTTAAAAGAGCCATTGAGTCCCTTGCGGCATACACTATGCCTCCATCTTGTTGGAACCAAACAGTTGGATGATTTTCCAGAACTAGTCTTAAAAAACTTACTGATGGAAACTACAACACCGTCTTCAGTTTCAATGAAATACGATCCTCCCAGACGATATTCCCCATCAAACAGTACACTTAAGTGGTTATAATTGTCCTAAGTTTTAAACTTGCCAATATTCGTAGCATAGCGAAAAAATGACTGATCTATTGTAAGCGGACACTATGACCAGGACCAGGTTTCCATGGTAACACCGTTGTATTAAACGAGGAGCAACCAATCAAAGAAATGTTCCTTCCCAGACGATACATTACATCAAACAGTACACTTAAGTGGGTGTAATTGTCTTGATTTTTTAACTTGTCAATATTCGTAGCATAGCTTAAAAGAAGACTGATTTGTTGTAAGCGAAAATCTTCCATCTAACCTGGGTTTCCATATTAATGTCGTAGTATTAAACAAGCAATCAAAGAAATTTTCCTTCCCAGACATTGGTTTCTATACGTCTTAAGCATGTTTGACTGTATAGATATTCGTTAATGATTCTTTTTATTATTATTTTCCGGATCATTCATTATTCTCAAAGAATTCCAACAAATTGTCCTATGTCACTCTTCGTTATCTTTTAAGGACTATCTAGTTTACATCTCTACTTGGAGAATTGATCTGGTGAAGGTTGTTGACACACGTATTAGTACTAGTTAATTTGTGATACTAATAGAAAGTGGCTATTTTTCGTCTAAAATAAATAACATCAGGTTTTTTCACACGTATTTCGTTTTCAATCGATATTAAATAAACCATTTTCTGCCATTAAATCAAATTATGGTTAATTTCCAATGAGCGGAAAATTCGTTATTATGGATATTATATTATTTCTGGAAATTAATTTATTAGTTGAAGCAGTTCTTTCAGTTTCCCTAGTTTTATGTTAAGCATCCTTTAAAAGAGGAAACATGTTGTCATAAACGTCTGCGGACTGTCGTCAATTTTGGGCTACGTTTCATGGTATAATAGTTTGGATTCCAACCATCCACACACGTTTGTGTGGACTTTTGTAAGTTGGAGGCGTAGTCAAAAACAACTTTAATATTTTAGCAAAAGATAATAGAATGTATAGATGAAAACCAGTCGAACGTATAAAGTTACCACAGCTCTTTATTGCATAAAAAAATTATTACGCGCCTAATGTCGCATAGTCAGCTTGAATTACTATATTTTGTATTGGAGGGGTCAGTTGTGGGCCTTAGCTCGTAACTCCTCCTGAAAGATTGGGTGAGAGGCCAGGTCTCTTCCCCGAACCGGTTAGTCCTTCTAATGAAAGTCATTACCGTAGTTAGGTCCAAGTTAGTTAACCCCTTCTTACTCATAGTGCACACACCCAGTGTAGCAAATCTCGTTCTAGGAAAGGCCAAGCATTCACACAAAAAATGTTCTTCGAACTCATTTTCTTCACAGATAGGCTCCTCATGTCGGAGTTTCAGCTAGCCCTAATTTCCACATGCGCTCGTTTGGGGAGCAATGTTCTGTCATAAACATAAACAGCTTAGCATGTCAAGTCCTTTCGATTTTGCTTCGACAAGAGACTCTTTTGTTCCTTGAAGTTTATTAATTAATATATTCAGTTTTTCAAAGATATCGGCTGAATAACTCACCATCGACCATTAACAGATACTTCATTTCGCGCTTGTCACTTAAAAAATCACTAACAGTATCAAATAGTTTCATAAATCTTTTCAGGCAATTCCCTGTCGACACCCATATTACTGCAGTGTGAAAAGTAAAATTCTCATACGGTCTGCATTTTGTTCTTCTGAAAATAGCTTGAAGAGTGGCTCACATTTGGCATTAGCTTTAATCGAGTTAATACACTTTATAATTGAATTTATAGTAGTTCCTTACCAACAGGCGAACCTAAAGAAAAATGTGCCGTTTCGATCGGACAATTTATATATACAGTAGGTGGTTCCTTTTAATCTTTGGATGAGTCCATTTACGAATTGCCTCCATTAACAATCGAATTGCCCTCCGCAGGGCGTGGGCCCCACATTGGGAAACACTGTTCTAGGATTTTCATCTATTATGGCGTTCACATGACGACTCCAGAATTGACTTGGGATCGACTTGAAACATAACCGGAGTTTTTTAGCATTACCAGATGCTTGTAAACAAATTTTGAATTTTTAGGTTATGTTTCGCTTCAGGTCATACTCCATTTTAAATTTTCAATTCGATCTGAAGTCGATCTGGGTTTATATCCAAATTTCAAGTCGATCAGAAAAATTTCTGTGACCGGATCGACTCATGTCGGATTGAAGTCAATCCAGGTTTATGTAGCCGACTTCAAGTAGATCATGCATGTTTTCCATTATCTCTACTTAGGAACTCTAATATCGATCGGACGTCTCCTTCTAGACTCGGCACGTTAATGCTTTTTTTTGTATTACTTCATAAATACATAGATGTTCACTTCAGGACTGTGAAACATATAAAAAAGCATATGCTAACAAGTCAGTGATGCAACAAATTTAATAACTTGAGTATTATTGATTCTGTAAGTCGGATACGAATAACTGACCGCCTTTTTATATACGAATTATTTCCGCATATGTAAATTTTAAAGTTTTCATTAAAGTTCTCTACTTTTTTCAATTCGACTTCCACTCTGTTATAATTGATGTAAACAGAAGAAACAGAAAAGCAAGCACATTTTCCGTTCATTTTTCAGTGATATTTTCCATCATTTTCATTTGATTCATGAAAATTATTCTCTCCACCTCTTAAAAGTATTATATTCTTTGTACAACGATACTAGTACTACATCATATCTTTGAGGTTCGCGGCTCCTTTTTTTTTCTACTCTCACATATTCGGTTTTTTTTGCATATTTATTATGAAAACATATTTTCAATTCATATTCCTATAAAGGAAAAATATAGCGAGAAACCCTTAAGCTATTACCAATGATAATCTACCCTCGGAAAAAGGAAAATTCTAGTACACTTGTGTAGAAATATATGTTATGTTATACCATATATGAAAAGGATCCCTCCCGGTATTCTCTTCCTCTATCTCTTGCTATTTTATTGCTTTTTACAATAAATAAAAAGCCTACAATTTTTATGTAATATGTTTGTACCAAGTAAATTTTCTGCAAAAATATTTGCATAAGTTATTTGAATTCATTCAAAAAAAAATTCTGTAATATGATAAAACTTAAATTATGAAATCGATTTTACAACCATTCACACAGTAAGTCATTATATAAGCCTATATACAGAGACCTGCTCTTTAACAAGACATTTCTATGTAGCACGGTATATTTAGCTTCTATACAAAGTATATAATTTACTGGAATCTCCACATTTTAGAAGACTCTAAATTAAGGCTGTCCAACGGCCCGCGGGCCGCATGCAGCCCAAGGAAAGTATCAATGCGGCCCGAAAATATTCAAAGTTACTGAAGCATATCCAATTATCAGAGTGATTTGTGTGTTGTGTGAGCTCTCGTGCTAAAGCTGCCAAGTGACAAACAACAGACACAGGAACAGAACGGAAGGCTCTTTCGTTCTGTAGGAAATTCTCTTTCTGTTTGCGTTGCTCGTTCAGCTACACTGTTCTGTTGTTTGTCATCTAGCCGCTTAAGTAAAGAATGAAATATACTAAGTGTAAAATTAGAACCAAACGTGTTGGATTAACACCTTGAGAACTGCCTGAGAATTGCAACCACGTCAATCGAACCAGATATTGACGCTTTAGTTTCTCAACTCCAATGCCAAGTATCACATTAATTTTATAATATGGATTTATACATAGTAATATACTTGTGACCCAAAACACCATGTCTTCTTCCAATATGGCCCAGAGAAACAAAAAGGTTGGACACACTTGCTCTAAATCGTTTGCAATCATTTATATTCAATGTCTGTATGTCTGTCCCTCGTCCGTTTGTGGTAAGCAAGATAACGGCCGTATATGTAAAGCGATTTGAACGAAAATTGATAGGAAAACCATTCTATCAGAAATTGACGCTAATCGGGCTAAAACTTCGGGTAGTTGCCGAACAATAAGGTGGTTTTTTGTGCTTTTTTATAACGTTACTTATGAAGCGATTTCAATGAAATCTGGTATAGGGTATTTTTGAATGCATCTGAAAATCAATTGAAGCTGAACACAACTTCGGGTAGCTTCCGAACAAAATTCGGATTTTTTGTATGAAATGAAACGATTTCCGACGGTCGCTCCCAAATTATCTTCTTCATAAATTTCAGTTCGGATAACTGTCAAACGAGTTATTCCATTTTAGTGAAATTTGATGAGTTCGTTGGTTGTACGTAGGGTAACAGACCCGTTGTTTCTCACCACAATCTAAGGAAGGATACGGGTCCTGACAGAAGGTAGAAGTAAATATTCAATTTAGATATAGGAAATCTTAAATCAGGATTCAAATGTTGACGACCCATTTCCGAATAGTATAAAAAGGATGAAAGGGATAAAGCAAGACTTCAAGTTAAAAACTTGGTTTCGAAGTAATTTTTAGGTTAACTTGATAGGGACCGAATGAAGGGAATTATAAGAAAGGACGCAAAGGGTAAAATAATATATTAAATTTAAAACTTTGTTTTGAAGCAATTAGGAGAAAATTCAGTAAACTGAATTAAATAGAAGATTAAGCAAGATTAAATAAAAGGACGAAAAGGACTGGCGCTGATTTTCCACGTTCATTATAATTTTATAGTTGTTTTAAGCATTTTCTTGAAAAGTAAAATTATTTAGATATATGTATAAAAGTTTCAATAATAGTTTTGCACTATAGCAGGAAGTATTGTACTAAACGAATAACATCGAACAAAATCGATAGCAATGGCAACTTTATTCGAATAAGATTAGCCAGCAATCACATTCCGTGAGGCAACAGTTTCCAGCATCACTTTGATTATTTTTCAAAATGATTGCTTAACAAAGTAAAGCAATTACTTAGAAGTTTATTTTAAAATGACAGACAATTACTGTATTTTTTGAGAATGCTATCCGCGTCTATCATACAAATATTTAACGCCGGATAATATCGAGCGCTAATTAGCGATGGATAAGACGCATGAATAGCAGGATGTGGATAGTACTATCTACCAGATGGTAGATGGCACAAATCAAGGGTTTTTTTTTGTCATTGGAATATTTAAAAATAACAGAAAATTGGTTTGAATCTTGAATCAAACCTGATTTTGGTCAGTTTTTTTTTCCTTTTTGTTTTATATGCTTTATAGTTTTCGCCTAAAATTGACCTATTTCATACAAATATTTAGCGCTGGATAATATCGGGCGCTAATTAACAATGGATAGGACGTATGGACAGCAGGATGTAGATAGTACTATCTACCAGATAGTAGATGGCGCAAATCAAAGTTTTTTTCATTGGAATATTTAAAAATAACAGAAAATTGGTTTGAATCTTGAATCGTACCTGATTTTAGTCAGATTTTCTTTATTTTTTTTATTCCTTTTTGTTTTATTTAGTTAAAAGAACGCTTTAAATAGCCGTCTCGCGAAATATTATTTGTTTTAATTTCATTATTTGTCTACAAAAAAAGAATTTTAAATTTTTTTAACCTCAAAAAAATTAGTCTAGTTGAGTACACAACTAAATAATTCCTTCAAATCATTTTAGTGGTCCGAATATTCGAAATTAAAACTTTTAAGAATTTATACAAGAAAAATCCTTCTTTTGAGAAAGTAAATTAGCGCCCAATAGAATGATCTAGTTGGTTAAGATCTCGATCTCGCCTCATGTGACTGATGAGACCCTGGTTCAAATCCAGATCTCGGCTCTTCATTTTTTCTCTCTACTTTTCTTTGTGTTACAAAAGTGACAATCATTAGTCATTTGTTGTTTTTTTATAAAATACCGCCACTGATTTAGGAATGTTATTCTTTTGAAAAGTAACTTGTTCTGTTCGAAACAGAATTGTTTTAGTCTACTTTAGAGTACGACCAAATTACTTTTGAAACATTAATTTTCACATTTTTGATCTTATTTGAATATTTGTGACTATTCACTTCGCAATGAAAACTATTTTAATATATAAATTTACATAGTTTTGTGAAAACTTAATCGAAAGTTTCTATGAAAACAATTCAATAATTTGTCGAATTTAATGACAATATTTTCGTATTGTTCGAGAAAAGTTTTTCCGTAAAAGACTTTATTTTAGAAGAAATGAAAATTGAAAGCAATTTGATAAAAATGAAAAAGTTTTTAGAATAAGAGTGAAAAAAAAAAACAACAATAATATTTTTTCTAGAAATTCAATTGAAATACCCTAAAAACCAAAAGAAAAATAGAAAATGGTTAGTTTAAAAGTTTTTACTCTTGAATTTCAAGTAGAATTCAATTCTAATAGTTTTCTGAATGTTTTCCCCCAAAAAAAAATAAAAATATTTTCAATACACTTTTCGGTTGAATGGAAAAATTGGCTTCGAAATGTAATCAAAAGAATCTCTACAAATTACCTTTTTTGTGTAGAGAAAATAACATTCTACTTATATTTTTTGATATTTTCTTGATTGTACACCATTTATTGATTATTAAAAATGAAAATAACCTTCGAATATATATCCCTCCACTGGTGTAACAGCAGCAGAACCAGCAACAGCAGCAGCCCGACATAAGGATAATCGTTGTTCAGACAATTTTCTAAGGAACTATATCTTTGAAATATGTTTTTATCGAGAAAATGATAACATATCAATTGCATCGTTTAAATATTCGAAGATATTCCTATTAGGATCTTCTGTATTTAAGGGAAAATGGGGTAAAACGAGATACTTCAGCAGATAACACAATATTACTAAAATTTCAAAACAAATCCGTTCTGTTTCTCTATGACCAAACATTTATTTTATTAATTTGAAAAAAATAATATGGGCGACTATACAAAACCCTTATACTTCCAGTACTTTCATATGGAGCAGAGTCTTGGACACTGCCCAAAGCAAGTGAACAGGCACTTGAAACCTTCGAGCAGAAGATACTTTGTCGTATATTCGGTCCTTGTCAGGAGGATGGAGTCTGTAGGAAAAGATATAATGCCAAAGTATATAAACTATACGGTGACGTGGACCAAGTTCGGAAAATAAAATTCAAAAGTCTTCAATGTCTGAACCACGTGGAGCAAATGAACAACAATGCTCCAGCTAAAATGATCTTTGAATCTAGACCTCAAGGAACACGTCGCAGACGGAGGTCAAACCTCCGTTGGAAAGACGAGACCTTAGCAAACTTAAAAAGACTGCGGATCCCCAAATTGAGAGAACTTGCCCTGGACCGGACACGTTGGAAGAAAATACTACATCAGAGAATCTGTCCTGGACCGGTCACATTGGAAGAAAATACTACATCAGACCCAGCACCTCCATGGTCTATAGCGCCATCGGAGTAAGTAAGTAAGTAATATGGGCGACTTTACGGGGTACAGCAAGACAAAACTTCCCAGCCTTTATAAATCCATTTTTAGTTATAATTGCTGGTAAATATGCTCCAATAATTTAAATATGAGAAATACAATTTCGCAAGTTTCAACTATATATCCTTAGTT
Organism: Xylophagus ater; assembly: GCA_963422695.1. Taxonomy (NCBI): domain Eukaryota; kingdom Metazoa; phylum Arthropoda; class Insecta; order Diptera; family Xylophagidae; genus Xylophagus; species Xylophagus ater. The sequence goes on along the minus strand of OY730480.1, from coordinate 1,763,681 downwards.
GTTCTATGAAAACTAATAGTGGCCCATTTTAACTGCTGATCCCGTTTTGCCCCATCTTCCCCAATCCTTGTACTTTAACATTTAGACTTGACAGTTATACAATAGAAAGATTTTATAAGCTAGTATGATAGTGGTTTGTAAAATAGATACTATATGCCTTTCTGATTTTGTATTTAATAAGACAGACACATCATCGTTATCTAATAATTCGTGACTAGGATATTAGGATATTCGAAAAATATAGATATATAACAAGTTTTAACGACGAAAAGTATCAGTTACTAGCAAGGTTGGAGAATAAGCCCGTTACTCTATCTCTCTGATAATATTGTTTTCTTATCATCGCAATTTATAACATTTTCTTTGTAAATTATGAATGATTAATGTTTTTCCTTCCATTCTTATATATATAGTATATATACAGTGACCATTATGTGCCATCATCATTATTATGGTATATTGTTCAAGCATTTCAAAAATATTTAATTCTTTTTAATGGTCGATTTTGTAAAATAATTTACGATTCTTGCAAAGCAAAAAAAAATGGTTTTCAATATAATAAAATCGAATAAAAGAAACAAAATTCTATTTTTTTCATACAATTTTTGGTTAAACAGTGTGTTTCATTATTTTATGATCAACAAGAAAAGCTTTCTAAAGGAAACTTTGCTAGAAGAAAGTCGAGTAACAAAATATTCGGGTCTTGACCTAGTTCCTGATCAAGGCTTGCTTTATAACAAGTAAAAACAACGACAACATAACCCATATATAGTATTTATGTGCATCAAGCTCTGTGATCTGTATAAATTTTAATTACATAAAATTGGCGCAGCCGTAATTTTTCATATGCAATTGTTGCTACCATATCGTACTATCAGAAATGTCATAAATTTGTGAAAAAATACTATTTTTTAATATCAATCCATAAAAGTATTCGACAATTTACTAGTACTCATTTTATTTTACATTTAATTTATTTTAAAAATGAACGAAAAAGGGGATCTAAATTGTAGGAATAAAAAATGAAAGTGAATTTGGTTTAATAACAATTGAGAGGTTTAAGAAAAACAGTTGTAATGATTTCAGAATATTAGAAAATGAACAGACTAATAGAGATAGTGTTGAATGGTCAAGCTCGACCTCGCCTCATAAGACTGATGAGACCCTGGTTCAAATCCAAGTCTCAGTTCTTCGTTTTTTCTCAACTTTTCTTTGCCTTCAAAATTAAATTTTTTTTTTTTTGGGCGACCCACATTGTTTCTTTTCAAAAATTGATCCTGACTGGAATGAAGAAAAAAAACGCAGCTAATATTGAACAATGAAACAAGCTCGGGTGCCATACGAATGAAGAGAATCGAATATCTCAGAAAAAACTCGCTATTAAAACTAATTTATTCGTTCGTTCTGTTATATCGCTAGACCTGGTTGTCTCTCTAATTCAGAGCCAGATCGTAAGTGGCTGCTTTGTGCTCATAAAATATTACTGGCAACTGGCTGAATAACTTTTAGTGGTTAAAACCAAAAAGTAGCTACCAGTAATTTGGCAAAATTTTCCCACTACCTGAATTTTGTGTGTGATGTCTTCCATTTTAATGAGATGTCGTTAAATAACAAACTTGTGAACATTTGAAATATACAAATACAAAAGTTTTACTTGTAAAAATCTGTGTTCCATTTATCGATTGTTGTCTTGAATATTGAACTACTTGCTGTGTGCAAAAGAAAAACTACTATTATAAAACATGATTTTTAGTTAATTTTTGACAGATAGATGGCAACATGATGTGTTGCTAGTAAGTTGATAGAATAATGATGGATTTAGTATTCGTTCAGTCAAAGGGTTGGCAATAGGCGTACTTGGAGGTACGAAAGATGGTTCATCATTCATTAAAAATATGAAGCATCCTGTGTAACATTATTTGTGATGTGAATGTGTATTATTTTTTAATATGAAAGAAGAAAGAAGAAATTTTAGGAAATGAAAATCCAATTGGATAAATTCAAGAGTCCATTTTTTCCTATTTTTTTTTTTTCCTTATTTCTCTCACTCACAGTTATTATCTCAGCTCATTAAGCAGGATCATAATTTAAATTCTTTATCTATTGTATATTCGTTGAATTTTGGAGGAGGTGAAAAATTTTTGCGCGTTTTATTTCATTTTTTCCAACGTTTTTCTTCCTTTCAAATTTTCCAAGTTACTACACAAACATACATATTCTCGATTTAGTATATAGTATAGTACATATCTCTATATAGGGAAAATGTGCGATAGATTTAAATTTTCCCACAAAGCTTTAATATTTTCCCGGATACAAATAAATTCAATTTTTTTTTTGTTTTTTCCTTTTTTCTGGTTGTGTTTTAAAAATATACTTTCCTTTTTCTTGGTTTGGTTTGTCTTCTTTCTGGGCCCTTCAAAAATATACTAAGATTCTCAATTTCTTCGATACATTTTGTAATAGGGTTCCAATACAATTCATTCATATAACAAGAATGAGTTATAACACCAGAAGGAAGCTTGTTATATCTATCGGAATATACTTACTAACGTATATAAATGTTATGTTATTAAATTTAGAATATTTTAAATAAATACATATATATATCTAAAGGGTATTCCAAAATTCACGCAAGAAGGAAATGACTGTGTGAACATCCATGTGGCACAATCCTGTTCAAACCGCATATCGTCCATATCCATATCTTGCAATTTAAGAACAAAAAACTGGATTATCGTGTCGCTATAATAAGCTAATTAACTGTTATTGTGCCTGACCAGCTGCATTTTCGAAGAAAAATGGCCCGATGATGCCGCAATCCCAAGAAACCGTATTAAACACTGACAGGTTGCAGCTGCATTTGTTGCTCAACAACCACCCGTGGATTTTCTAAACCCGGAATGCGACTATTTTGCCGATTAACCCTAAGCCATCACAATGAACATTAGCCTCATCGCTGAAGATTATATAATCTTGACAATTCTATGTATTAACACTTTTTTAAAATTTTTCGCACAATTTTTTTGCTAAACAAACTAAATTCATATGTATTCTGTTTTCAAAATCGTAAAACGTCGTTACGCAAAAGTGCAAGCATTGAATTCGATCGAAGCGAATTCTTTCCGAACTAACTTTCCATACAAGAATGCATTGTCATCGTGTTCTGAGCTATTCTCTCAAGTTTCAAATGTCTAGCTAGTCAAGAAGTTACTTAACAATCGATTACAAAATTTGTACCGGACAAACAAACAAGAAAGCAAACTAATAAAAATGTAGTAATATTGCCCAAGAATAAAAACGCATTGTTCTTTCGCATTCCATTTATAATAATCCTAAACTGACAGCTGTCATTTTCTCTTTTCTTTTTTTCGTTGGCAACACTTTACCCGACAAAATGGCGCAAAATTCAAATCCTACATAGATTTTGAGACACCTTTTATACACTCTGTCGTAAATAATCTTCTATTCGATTTTTATCGATTCATTTCTTCAAAGGTTTTTCTTTCATAATTTTCTTAAGAGTACAAAACGTTTCCCTTTTTTTTGATTGGAAAAGAAATGAAAATTTTTTTATTATATTTGAAAAATTTTTGCAAGACTAGAAAGAAGTTGAACTGTGAAAAAGTTCAAAAATTTTTCTTTTGAAAAAACAATACTAAAATATATTATTCTAAAACATTTCTAATAAAATGGTCATTGCCTTGTTAGATATTTTGAGACAGAAGAAGTTTTTTATGCGAATTTCGTCTGGGTTTAGAAGAAATTTGGCTATTCTGAACATAGTAATAAAAATTCTTACACAAAATCAAGCTCTAAAGAAACGGATGTACATTCTGTTCATTAAAAATGTAGTTTTCGTTATATCTTGAATATTTCAATTCTTTGAAAAAAAATCCTATTTCAATCGATCCTTTGGTCCGTAAGATGCTTTATAAAGATTTTATAATTACAATAGATTGGGCAGCGTAATCATCAAACGCTAATGCAATGTAATAGAGACGATCATGAGGAAACAAGGATTCAAAAAAAAATCAAATAGAATCAATTAAAGGATTTGGGAGGACATAGTTTAGATTGGATTATATATTAGGGTATTCTTGTACTGCGACCTTAAGATCTATTGTACCCCCTTATCTTTGGTGCAGTCGTTTGGTTAGGCTCTCATTCTAAAGCACCTCCTCCAAACCTATTTCTCTTAGGAACTAAATTATCCGGAGTGGATCTCATTTGGGAGGGCATATGTACATGTTTACTTGGATGTAGAGATGCCAATCTCAGAACGATATCTTCAATAATCGATTTTTGGGTCATCCTGGAAAGGATTCCTTCGTCTTTTCTGCTCTATAAGAAAAATGAGGTCTTCTCAAAAGTGTTTTGAATTCTTTCATTCAAACGCTAATGATGAACAGAGTGCATGATTTAAATAATATTCAAATTATATACCGCCATATGTACCATACAGTATCGTCCTAACCCAAATCGCTTAGAGCTACACTACAAGTACTGCGTCAGTTAAGATTTGATCAACAATTCCTTAAAGCTGACAAATTTCATTTGAGATTTAAAGTATTCGCCTGCCTCCTTTCTTCGTGTATAAAGCACAGGATACAATTAGCAGGCAATCAAACACAAGCTGGTGTAGTATACGGGGATATAAAGTGTTAAAAAGTTTATGATCAAACCTGCATCAAAGGATGTCAGCACTTATAATCAACATGAATAGGAATAAGTTGCGTACAGTAATTAAGATATTAATAGCCTTCTAAGGAAACATTCTAAAAGACTAGGATTGGTACAGAACGATTTCTGTGCAGACATAGATGCGGCTAAAGATACACGATCACGTACATCTTGTGTGAATGCTCAACCCTCTCTCGAACTCATAACAACATTCTGGGAAGCTGCTTCTTTGAAAACTTAAGATTACTGCAATCTATCGATATTTAATGAAATATTGTGTAAAAATCAAATGCATCGAAGGAAGATATGATGTCCATCCCGTCAGGTAATTTTTGGTCTCACAGGGATCACAATATGCCCATAAGTAGCCTAGTGTTGTACCCAAGGAACACTACTCTATGTAACCTTTTAAAAAAAAATGTATACCTCAAAGTGTTAACATTTTAAAAACAATAATATATAAGTATTTTGTGATCCTGTAAATAAGATAAGATATATTTCCGAATGTCATTAAGATATTTTAAAATTGATTTTGAGAAAGTAGAAAATATTGGACGAATCCATTCGCTTCATCGGTTCCATTTATATGATAATTTTTTTTTCTTGCAAGAAAGAAAAGCAAAAAAATCCATTTAACCTGTTTCCTACGTCAACCACAGAATCGGTTACTTACTATACTTTTTTTTAGCATACCCACTTTAGACAACTCTATATTCCTTCGAGAATGACAGACTACGTGCTTCGAATTAGATAACTTATTCAACAGAAGCAAAAAAAAAGCACCACCACAAAAAAAAGAAACGCCAGTACCAGAGATCTACATACTACTTGTTGAATTTTTTATTGAAAAAAAAAAAACGTTGGTTTCTTCTTAACTTATCTAAAAATACGCGATTTCTTATCTACTATATATTTAAATAATGTATGATATATGGTACATACCTATCTCCCGTATAGTTAAATCGTAAGGAACTTACTTATATCGGATTTCAAGATGATATTCAAAACAATTATTTGAATTCCTTCATATCTCTCTCTTTTATTCATGATTATTTATGCCAATATCTATTTATCATGTGACGATGATGACAATTTGGAAGCAATTGAAAAGATTTCCAAGATTTCAGTAAGAAACTATCGATAAAAATGATTTTATCAAAATAAAACTGTTTGACAACGAAATTGTTCTACTTTAAATGTGGATAAATACCCAAATTGGTTCGCCATTAAAAAAGAATATGTATAATAAAATCTAGATTCAATCATACAACATAATTTTCCTTGTCTGAACATTTGCCCCATTTTCATATGCACCTAAAAATATGCAATTTATGACTTTTTGATGCAACAGTCCACTTTAGTCAGGCTTTGGCCCCCTCAAGAAGAATTCCTCGAACTGAAACGATTTATCAGATCGTAGTCCACCCCTTTTAGGCGAACCTCAGCCGTTATAATTCTCCCCGGCCTCGTTAAATAATATTTAACAGCTCCAGTGGTCACCTCGTGAAGGTAATGCAAGCACTTGGCTAGGAATTTAGCAGTTAGAACTCTCGGGTAGCAATCAGTCAGTTTACCCTGTAAATACTCATCCGGACCACTCTAAAGCATACCTAAGCATGTCTCTTAGTAAAATCCATAAGGACTGATCGAATGAAATAAAACTTTTATTTCATCTAAAAAAATGTCCTGTAATTCGCAGGAAAAGTAGACCCTAATAACGTAATTCTAATCTGCGAATTTTATTCCAATCGACGTATTAGTTTTCTTCTAGGATTATTTCTTCCTCCACTATCCTTGGCCCGATTTTGCTGAAATTTAACATAGTATCGTCTTTTTACGTTTTTCACTAATGTAATTAATTTAAACAGAATCGATTCAGAAATTTTCCAGGAAAATCCGAAAAGTCGTAAGCAAAAAAATGACAAAACATGTCTGGTTACCCAGGTTTTTGCTTAATAACTTCGCTCCGCCTCGGTCGATTTTGCTCAAATACTATACCAAATCGAGTTAAGAAATAAGCAACTCCCATTCTAAATTTCAACCAAATTGGATAACCTACTTTTGAGTTATGTTGTATACGGACGGACGAACATGTATATATAAATCGCTATAACTTTTCTACGATGATTATTTCAATCCGTTACACACATAAGGTCTGTTTTATTTGCCACTTGCTCTGGGGTAGAGCAAAATTTTACATTGAAAACAAAAACAATAAAAGTGCAAATCCTACACTACTTTCAAACCAGGGGCAGCTCTCACACCGAAATTAGTTCAGTTTTCTACCATTAAAGTGTATTAGCTAAAAGTTTCTCATTCAATTTCAATATGGTCGGTAAAGCAGCGCTGAATTAAAGCTTTATTCTACTCCTGCTCGTTTTATTTGCCACTTACCCTGCTCCGGTGTAGGGTATGGCAAATAAAACAGACCTTTAGTGACAAAACTAATATATCCTCATCGGATAGTACCCTACCATAGGGGATAAAAAACACAATTGATTATCATGTTTTAAATTGAATTTTACATAAATTAATTAAAGTAACAGGCTCGATATATAAACTATTAGTATATGTAGACACTCATATATTATTGTATTTGAATTGTTTGTCAATTTGATTAAATTTTCATCTGAAATACAAAAAAGAAATTATAATTATAATTCATCGTGAAACGAATTAAATCCAACCATTCAATGTTTTTTTTATTACTACTCCTCTATTTTATAGTGAAACATGCTAAATAGACCAGCTAGAAAATGTGGTGCAATTTAGAAGGTGATCGAGTAGTAGAAGTGTTCTTTATTGAAGAGCATAAATGGACCTAAGTGGCAATAACCTATATTATTTCGAGAGAATTGCGTAAAGCTGTGTGGGCCTGCAATCACGGGGCATACAGAAGTGAGATTGCGTTACTATAGTTTGTCCCTACGACTTATTACGAGCATTTTGAGCACATACCTCTTTTGGGAGATATGCTGTTGAATTTATTATGTTTATATGGGATTGACAAGCGATCCATATATACAGACGTAGGCTAATCGAAAGCAGGTTGTACTAAATTAGTAGTACTTCAATGGTATTAACGTTTTATCGAGCACTTCTTCGACAAACCTCCAACGAAATGTGACATTTCACTGGATCATTCCTGACTAGACTAGACTGGTGACTAATGGGAAAAAACAAATGTAATTTAAATTAATAGTTTTAAAAGAAACTAAAAATTTCAGACGTGGGATATTATTCACAAATACTTCCTAAATTTGAATATATGCAATTATTGTTATTAATTATTGTGTGGTTAACCCCGCGTCTGTTAACTTTGCATGTGCCTAACTACAGAAACATGATGGCCTCATGTATATCCATGAGATTAGGCGTGGTATTTATCAGAATGGTCGAGCTGTAGGAGTTATAATTGGCATTAAAATTTAACATATTATAAATACAGTGTCGGATGTTTGAGTTGGTTTAGACCTCGTTTCTAGAAACTGATAAGATTGATATTTGTTTTTTTTTGCCATGTTTTGTTTCTTTTATTACGTAGATTTAGATTTAGATTTAATTTTAGGGTGTTGCTGTACCGCGACCTTAAGATCTATTGTACCCCCTTTTCCTTTGGTCAGGTTAACTTCCCATTCTACAACACCTCCTCCAGGCCTATTTCTCTTAGGAATTTTAGTATCCGGAGTGGATTGAGAGATTGTATCTCGCTTGGAGAGAAGCAATATGCCCCGAGATGTTTTCTTCTCCTACGGAGTAATGCCTCACAGTATGAGAGAATATGCATTGGGATTTCGTCGTCCCACTCGCAGAATCTGCAGGTGCTATCTCTTTCAAGTCCTAGTTTTTTGAGGTGTGCTTTGAGTCTGCAATGTCCTGTAAGAATTCCTGTCAGAACTTTTATATTCTTCCTATTAGTGCTAATAAAGGCTTTGAATCTCTGGGGGTTGAATTCTCCAAGGAGATCCTTGGCCTGCCTTAGTCCTGGTTGAACTTCCCAGTATCTGGTTCTTTCTTTTTATTACGTAAATATAGTAAGTCCTTGTTAAAAACCATGGCGGCGCATATGCTGAATTTTTACGACGGGTGTAAGGAACCCGATAGGGCAAAAGCATCCCGAATTATTACGTAAAAGTCTGCTATTCACGCTTCTAAAAACATCGTCAAAGTTAACCTTATTTAAAAGGTTTGTGAGCAATTCAAAGTTGGTTTTCCGAAAATTGAATCAATTGAATCATGCCTCCAGCCTGTATCAATCGTATCATTCTACTGTGCAAGAAGTACCTGGTAGGGGAGGATGGTACTTCTCAAGATTACAAATCCAGGCTGATTCAAATCCAGATCTTGGTTCTTTTGGTACATATTCTTTTGGTTCTCTCCAATTAACAGGTTCTACTGTATTAATATATGATATTATAATTGTTTCTTGTAATGGGATGGAAAATTTACACATTAATATTTATTATTCCTGTAGAAAATTTTAATTAAATTCAATACTAATTGGTATAATAAATTTAATATCTACTAAAAATCCGAATATATTTTAAGGTTTTTTTTTTTTCCTAAATATCACAAATTGAAGAGTATTTCTACATATATATGGTTTGTGAACGTTAATTAATTATAATTATAATGAAATATGAAACCTAATAAAATAAGAATAAAAGGTGATTTTATTTTTAGAGGTTTGTTTTTCGAATTGGCCAGATTTTCTCCAGCGTTAGCCAATTTGACAGCTGATAGACAATTTATGCCCAAGTTTGTTTGCCATTTCATTATGAATAAACTCATGAATGAAAGAATATAGAGATTACGCCTTCCCATATTTCAAATTGGTTTTTCTGCGCACCTACGTCACAGGGGATTTGAAATAGATTGTTTTGTAGGAATAATCACGATTATTTATTTGAAAGAAAATCACATGTGATGCCAAAAAAGTATCAAAATAAATATTTAAAATGACCGACATGCGCATAGCGTAATCAGTGTATTCTTTCATTCATGGAATAAACTCATGATTGAGAAACAATCAAGGATACTTTAAAAATCGGTGCAGATATTTTATCGCAAAACTGTGTTCAGTGTCGAGGCTCATTTTTGGCTGAATAGGTTTATTAATAAGCAAAATTGTTGCTGGGGGCATCGTTGGTCATTATTTCTTTATAAATAAGGCGGGAGCTCTTGTTATGGTTAATCAGAATGTTACCGGACCATGATGAATGAATATTGGTTCGAAAATATGAATGACTTGGATCCTGCTGAGATGTGGTTTCAGCAGGACGGCACTACATGCAACACAGCACGAGAAATAATGGACATATTGAAAGATGAGTTCGATGAGCAATTTATCTCACGTTTAGGTCCGGTAAGTTGTTCACAAACGCCTAAAAAATCACCCTTTATTTAAACTTATCATATCGAAAATTATGTTTTTACTATTTTATTAATTAATTCAAATATGTATGAGAGATTTGTGCAATGATATAGAATTACATAATTAATGAAATTTAGTATATTTTATTTAGTTTAATTTGAAATTGTAATTTCTTTGGACTCTGCTGCAATATTATTAGGAATTCAATTATTTATGGTTTTGGTGATACAACAGTGATCCCTGAAGACCACATTTAGATTGTAAATAAAATTATGGGTGAATTATTTATAATTTTGTTGTTAAATATGGTTTTATTTGTTTCTGTTGACTTGTGCCATCATTAAATAAGCTTACATAAAGCTCCACAAATTTATTATTCAAGCTTAATTTAGTTATTTGTGTGATATAATTATCGTCTACATCATTAATATTTACTTAGATTACAGCACAAATATCTGATGATATGGTAACCCAACCACCTTTCTTAGACAACAATTTTGTATCAAATTTGAGTAAACCATTTTGGGAGTTATCATGTATTCAAAACCGTGCAAAATAACCCACTTCCAGTTATTTGCGCTGAACATTTAATCAATTGTTACTCTAAGACAAGGCTGTCCAACCCGCATGCGGCCCAAGGCAAGTATTAATGCGGCCCGAAAATATATAAAATTATTGAAGCATGTCCATTTTTGGGCTCTGGTGCTAAAGCTGCCAAGTGACAAACAACAGAAACAGGAACACTGAGAACTGTATATTTCACGTTTTTCTTTTGTTTTGCCAGCTATAGTAATATACTTGTGACCCAAAACACCATGTCTTCTTCCAATGTGGCCCAGGGAAACAAAAAAGTTGGACACCCTTGTTCTAAGACTCATCCACTTTGTGAACTAAATTTCATTATAGTCAAACAAGCAGTTAAGACTTGTGTCATATTTTGGCCCAGAAATAAACACTGCCTCATTTAGCACTTCCGGTGAAAATCTAATCAGTTCTTTCCTTTACTCTAGGTAATGAGTGTACCAAATCTGGTCAGAATTGATAATGTGGTTCTCGTGGTTCTACGATCGGCACAAAAATGATAAAAAAATTGTGATTTGGATTACATGTTACCGAATAAAAACCTAACCATTTCACCTCTTTTTCGATCTTTTATCTTTGAGACAAATTTCAATAAAATCGACTAGGATCTTTCGGAGTTATCGCATTTTATCAAAAATAAGTGACCACGAAAAGATAAACATGCTATCTAGAAACTCATACGACCCCATCAGATCCACAATTTTATAGTCCATACCACAAGAAGAATATACCTGATGGAGGAAAATTAATTTTGCGGTTGGAATGTTGGGGTGCTAATATGGGCACCAATTTGTAATTGTTCCAGTGTAAGTCGTCAATTTTTCTATAAAGGAACTATTAGAAGATGTCATATGACTTAAAGGATTTTTCATCAAAAACAATTCAAATCAAAATATTTTCTATCATTCGATATGACTGTTGCCCAACTTTCAGGCTGAGCATGGATTCCGCGCCGGAAGAATTGTTCCTTCTTCGACGCAATCTAGCCATTTTCGTACTTCTTCAAGATTGAGCATGAGTGTATATCAGCAAGACCATGTTACATCGACCGAAGCAATGTCTGGTGAATACAGCGGATGTGATAGGATATCCCAGCCAAGAGCTTCCAATGTATCCTAGACCGGTTTAGCAACAAGAAGGCTTGCGTTATCATGCTGCAAAATCACTTTACCGTGCCTACGAGCTCATTCCGGTCACTATTCCCTCAAAACGTGATTCTATTCCATTAGTCGTCATCTACAACGATGAGCAGAAATTGGTTTACCTGTCTTCAAACATTTATGGTAGAAAATACAGGCAAAAACCTTCTTCTCATGGATAGCCGATTTTGTAGTCGATTCTGATGGCTGAACGAGATCGTACCATGGTTCTTTGCATTTTGGATTGTCATAAAGAATCCATTTCTCATTACCAGTAACAATTCGATGCAAAAATGATTTTCTTTTGAACATTTCAAGCAATACTTCGCACATCGCCAGTCGCCTTCCAATGACTCTTTCTTTCAGTTCTATTGGTATCCACTTTTCTTTCTTTGGAACCTTTTCAATGGCATTAAAATGTTTGGAAATCGCCATTCGACTAATGTGTCGCGAGTGATCTTGCGAGTTAATCTTGGGTTTGGCATGCATCTTCATCCGATGACTCCTGCAATTCTTCGTCTTTAAACTTCTTTAGCGGTTTTCCATGCCCTTTATCGATCACTTCAAACTTTACAGCAATGCAACAGAAATATATTCGAAAATTCAGCATTGAGTAAAAAAACCGCCATTCTTTTATTTACAATCTAATAACTATGAAGTTTTTTGCGACTTTAGGACTTCGGATAGCACAAAAGTGACCAACAAAATTTTGATAACTTACATGATTTTTTTTTGTTTTTCAGAAATGATATCGAATGTCCATTTTCTTTAGATTTGACAAACTTCACTTTCACAAATTTCTTCAAATTAAAATGATTTTCTTAATTTTCTTAGTCATGAAAAAATTTTACACGTCATCGCTTCACAAATATATATTTTTTCTGATTCTAGGACAGTTCACAGAAAAACAATTCACAGAAAAACAATTCACAGAAAACAATTCACAGAAAAACAATTCACAGAAAAACAATTCACAGAAAAGCAATTCACAGAAAAGTAGTTTAGCGAAAACTACTTTTCTGTAAATTAATTCCTTTAAATCTGCAACACTTCTTTTTACCCCAACATTATGTGCATTAGCAGCATGGTTATGATCACTAGTAGTTTCTATAATTTCTCCAGTTCTTTTATTGGTATGAATTCTAACTTTGCATTTCTCCGTCCTATAATAATTATTGTACAACCAATAACATTTTTCTTTATATTCCTTATCGCGAATAAATGCAAACCCGTCAACACAGTTTATTTTTTTCGATTTTTTCTGGGAATTTTTTCCGGGAATTGTTTTTCTGTGAATTATTTTTCTGTGAATTGATTTTCTGTGAATTGTTTTCTGTAAATTGTTTTTCTGTGAATTGTTTTCTGTGAATTGTTTTTCTGTGAATTGACCGGTTACCATTTTTTCTATAAGAAACGACAAAAACTAAAAAAAAGGTGGAGCGGTCCAAATTTATTCGATTCGAAAGAAAAATTTTTATACGATTTTGATTTCAACCAGGTGAGGTTAAACGATTTCTTAGAGATGTCGCTATTCATGACTCATGACATTTTTTAAACGCCATCTATATTGTTTGAGAAAGCTTTCGATTAGCTACAATAATCAATAAGTCATTTGCTATTCAAGTGTTAAATAACATTTTCGGGAAGTTCTACTTTTTTAGTTTAAATTGAAGTAAAATGCAACTGAAGCTCATCGATGCATGGAAAAATATTATAGCGAAGATTCTGTATCAATTTGAACTTGTGAATTTTGGTTTAGACCATTCAAAAATGCAAAGAATACATTTGGTGGTACCAGAAGGCCATGGAACTTCCGAAAACGGGTGGAACAGTCTCCGTTGATCGTTACAGACAATTTTACGTATCATAATTTCTCACTTTGGAGATGTGGGAATCTGAGAACTGAAAAACTAATCTTTTATGAAGAAAAAAAGTTAAGAAAAATTAGACTCTCCTGATCCTAGAACCTGGAGCTAACTTATTGTGCTTTACTTACAACTCAGGCAAGAGTGATAAATGCATATCTTTAGGTGCTTGAAAAATTGAAAACCTTGTAATTTATATTCTGAATGGGCTAGCTTAAAAGATAAGATATAGTTTCATTCGGTAGAAGAGTTATGATGCGAGAAGGATAAAAAAAAGGAAAAAACGTCACTAATTCGGTCAATACCAAGCGGATTTTCATGAAACTTGTAATGTATATTTTAGATAGGCTAACTTAAATGATAGGATAGAAAGGACAGAAAAACCTCGAACTTTCAATCAATACCAAGCAGACTGTTTTGAAACTTCGAATGCATATTCTAAGAGAAGCCATCGTAACAAATTGAACATACCTCCTCCCAAGTTGAAAATATTCTCTATTTGGAATTGTATACGATACTAATTATTGATTTTCAACTTGAATAATTTATTCAAATGTAAATTATAAGAAAATATTTATAATCTTTCGTTTTATTATTATTCGAGAGAAAAGGAGTCTCAATAAAATTGTTTTCTTCAATATTACTGAATTGTATTAAATTGAAATTCATTTCATCTACAATATGGTTCATAAGGAATATACACAGTCTTATGTAAATCTTAGTATATGTTCTTCTAAATCAGATTGATTTATTAATATTACATTTATGAAGAGGCTTGTTCAAAATTAATTAATTTTATCTTAAAGCTTTTCTTCGAGAAATAAACTAAACATTTATAAATTTACATGTATTTTATTTTATATAGTTAAGGGACTAGTCGACTTTCAGGATGTGGAAAACTAGGTCAAAATTCAGAAAAGTCATATGAGATACATGATTCTAAGCATTTATGGTTCAAATTTCGAAAAACGGCCAACTTATAACCATTCTTCTTGAAGCCCTATAACAGAATATGTATCTTTATTTGGACCATATTAAAAGCTGATTAAGTGATACAACTTTCGAACAATCATATAACAATTCAACTTGATGTTTCCTGAGATTCCCAGGCACACCGTATTTCAAAACATGGCTCAACGATCGATTTTAAAGGACTTGAAATGCCCAAAGTTTTAAAATATAACTGAAGTTGCGATGAAATTTTGAAGTGACTGAAATGCCTACGTTTACACCGAAACTTAAAAAGAGACCTAAGGGCTTAGGTCGACCAAAATATGACAGTGTAAACACGCCTAAAGTAATTTAGGTTAGGTCACCTAAATTGCAGACCTACCTCTTAGATTTAAATCGAATTAAGAACTTTTTGACAGATGATTAGATGGCACTACAGTAGTTATCATTGTTTAGATCAACCCCCGACAAAGTTGACAGATCTCTTGATGTTCAAGTTCAATAAAGGCTCAAATATGGCTTTGTTTTAGACTTAAGTCTAGTACGGTGTAAACACATGTGACCAAGCCTAGCTTTTAGTTAGGTGACCTAAAAATTTGTCGATGTAAACGTAGCCATTATCGGCTTGCAAAAATGTCCTGAATAAACGAGTGTTGAACTTTTTAGTTGTAAAAAAACGCTAGCGTTTCTTAATACATACATATCATAAGTGTGCGGCCACATAGGCTCTACGCTTACTCCGCGTGCTTTCGAAGATGAGAGAAACGATAAATATACGCGTCTAATTAAATGGAAGTGGCTGCATAGAGCCGAGTTCTTTGAAAGCAGGATACGATAGGAGAATTTAAAATCAATTCTTCGCCCCTTTCGATAAAGAAGGCCATGATTTGTTTTTTCAATTGAGACGAAGATTTGTATTTGTATTTATGAATTTACTGATAAACTGACAAGAGTGATATCCGATGTGAACACTTTTCGCTCACCGTTTTTGTTCTTCTCACTCGACGTAGAAAGCGCAGAACCTATGTGGCCGTACACTAACACAACATTTTAAAATCAATCCACGTTGAGTCCTTTTTTGTGGTGATCTTTTACAGCAACTAACGCAAAGCACCAAAGTCAGAACGAGCTGCAACCAATACAGTTGCTGTTGGTGACACTGCTTAACAACAAACTCTCAACTAATTGGAAACTTCATCATAGTTTATGTAATCAATATCGATATTTACAATCGTTTAACTCAATTTACCTATGTTACTTGGCTACAAACTTGAATAACTTTAAGAACTTTTTCTTCTTTCTTAAAAATTCTTGAAATTTCTCATAGTTACCTAACCCTTTAAGGATCTGTCTCAAAGAAAGAAAAAACAGAAATATAAAGTCTAATAACATTAATCAAAAATACAGAAAAATTTTCTATAAAAAAGTCTTTGATTAGATTAATAGAAAAAAAAAGAAAGCTTCTTGTAATAAGTAACAAAACGTATTAGGTTTTTCCTTTCGATTTGTATAAATGAAAATTGAATGGGAAAAGTTTCTATAACTAAAAAACGTAAAAAAAAAAAAAATATATACTTTTCCTCTGGAATTTCCGCATATATAGTTTTTCAATGTAAGTTCGATTTTAATGGAGTCTCCTCTCTCGCTATTCATATACTATAAAAGAATGTCGAATGTAATCAAAATACAATATTGATGATCGTATCTGAAGGAATTTTACAATATATAGTACCCTATATAGTATACCGAAGTAATAAATCTATTTTTATTACAGGAAATAGATAGTGGATATAGTAGTGTCTAAAAAAAAGAAAATTTCCGACATCACAAAAAAGAAAAAAAAGTTTCTCTTCACTATCTAAAAGTATTTTATTTGAATTTGATAGTTTATGGCAAATTATTTGGCATAGAAAAATAATCTTTCAAATTATATTCCATCCCAGCCTAGCCAATAAAACACAAACATTTGCATTTTGTTATATAATCAGTTGAACATACCCAACACATCGATATTCTCTTTAGTGATAGTCACAAAATATAACCAAACGCCGAGTCTAGAAAAACCAGTGTCACCATTCAAAGGGAACATTTTATCATCTTAATCAAGATGCATGTTCCAGGACTCATTATTCCAAGCTACGTGATTCCAAGACAAATTATATTCCATCCCAGCCTAGCCAATAAAACACAAACATTTGCATTTTGTTATATAATCAGTTGAACATATCCAACAACACATCGATATTGTATTTAGTTAGAGATAGTCACAAAATATAACCAAAAACCGGGTCTAGAAAAAACCAGTGTCACTATTCAAAGGGAACATTTTATCATCTTAATCAAGGTGCATGTTGCAAGACTCATTATTCTAAGCAACATGTTTCCAAGACAAATTATATTCCATCCCAGCCTAGCCAATAAACACAAACATTTGCATTTTGTTATATAATCAGTTGAACATATCCAACAACACATTGATATTGTATTTAGTGATAGGCATCAAATATAACCAAAAACCGGGTCTAGAAAAAAACCAGTGTCACTATTCAAAGGGAACATTTTATCATCTTAATCAAGATGCATGTTGCAAGACTCATTATTCTAAGCAACATGATTCCAAGACAAATTATATTCCATCCTAGCCTAGCCCATAAACACAAACATTTGCATTTTGTTATATAATCAGTTGAACATATCTAACAACACATCGATATTGTATTTGGTGATAGGCATCAAATATAACCAAAAACCGGGTCTAGAAAAAAACCAGTGTCACTATTCAAAGGGAACATTTTATCATCTTAATCAAGACGCATGTTGCAAGACTCATTATTCTAAGCAACATGATTCCAAGACAAATTATATTCCATCCTAGCATAGCCCATAAACACAAACATTTGCATTTTGTTATATAATCAGTTGAACATATCTAACAACACATCGATATTGTCTTTAGTGATAGTCACCAAATATACCCAAAAACCAGGTCTAGAAAAAAACCAGTCTCACTATTCAAAGGGAACATTTTATCATCTTAATCAAGATGCATGTTGCAAGACTCATTATTCTAAGCAACATGATTCCAAGACAAATTATATTCCATCCTAGTCTAGCCAATAAACACAAACATTTGCATTTTGTTATATAATCAGTTGAACATATCTAACAACACATCGATATTGTATTTAGTGATAGGCATCAAATATAACCAAAAACCGGGTCTAGAAAAAAACCAGTGTCACTATTCAAAGGGAACATTTTATCATCTTAATCAAGACGCATGTTGCAAGACTCATTATTCTAAGCAACATGATTCCAAGACAAATTATATTCCATCCTAGCCTAGCCCATAAACACAAACATTTGCATTTTGTTATATAATCAGTTGAACATATCTAACAACACATCGATATTGTCTTTAGTGATAGTCACTAAATATAACCAAAAACCAGGTCTAGAAAAAAACCAGTGTCACTATTCAAAGGAAACATTTTATCTTCCTAATCAAGATGCATGTTGCAGGACTCATTATTCCAAGCTACATGATTCCAAGACACATATTGAAGGTTATATGTAGGGAGATACAAATATATGTATGTTTATTATACTGATTTTACCTGTGAATGAGTTTTTTCGTAAGAATACACGTTTATTGAACAACTATACAAAATTTTAATTTCCTTGAAAGTATGCTCTATCAGAAGCTACAACCTTCCCGTATCTTTCAGGTAATTTATGGATTTTCTATCTCAAAGAAATCCGTGTCTGCAAAGGTGATCCAATAATCCAGCCAAATTTTGATATTTTCTTAAAAAGTGAAGTGCTCTCCAGTAAGGGCTGACTGCATAGACCGGGATAAGTGGTAATCTAAAGGAGTTATGTCTGGTGAATATGGTGGGCGGGGTAGCACTTCCCAGTCATGCGTTTCTAAGTAGTTTTTAGTTGATCTGACATTGTCATGTTGAAAATTTAATTTGTTTTGTCTATTCACCTATTCTGGTCGTTTTTCCTCTATAAGCTCGCTTGAAACGCATTAGTTGTTATCTGTAGGCAACCTCAGTAATAGTTTAAGTCAGTTTCAAGTGCTCATAATAGATCACAACTTTCTGATCCTATCAAAGACAGAGTATAGCCTTTTCTGAATGAATGTTTTTTTTGGTATGTTTTTAAGCTTGTTATAAGACCTTTCAAGTACATAGTATAATGGGGATTTACACGTCATCTAATGCCAAATCGTAAAACCTCATTTATAGACCTAATATAGGAATGTAAATTAGTTCTAAATTACATCCTAAGTTATGAGATTTAAAAAACTTACCAAATTTATGGTTGGTTAGGTTTCTCTTTAGAAAAGAGCTTCTAGCTTTGCTTCAATTTAAAAATACTTAAAAAGGAGCGTTGAAAATGTAAGAGTTAAAAATAGGATACAACTGAATTTGATAAAACAATTGAGAGGTTTGACAAAAACAGTTGTAATGATTTGAATAATGTTGTTGTTAGTAGAGGAAAAGGCAAATGAACAGACTGGTAGATACAGTGTAGAATGGTCTAGTTGGTTAAGACCTCAACCTCGCCTCATGAGACTGATGAGACCCTGGTTCGAATCCAGGTCTCGGTTCTTCACTTTTTCTCTACTTTTCTTTGCCTTACAAAAATATTGAATATTTTTTTTAAAAAATGTTGCTACAAATGACTAGAAAGAAAAAAGTTTTGAATGATATAAAAACAATTTTTCATTTTGTCCTAGTTAAAATAATCAGTATTTTAGAGCCTAGATACATATGCCCAAAAGGAAGATGAACACTTATAGCATATATATACCAGTGAGGATTATTATACTTTAGCCATAAATTTAAGGTTGTCATTCTTCATTAGCCGCCATGCTAGAGAGATTTAAGCCATCAAAATCGTCTAACACATGTCTACTGTCAGTTTAATATTAATCATTTAGAAAAATGCAAAAAATTTTCCACAGAAATTTAGATAGAAATTCTACTATCAAACGATAATAATTATAGTTTCACAGGAACAACATACTACAAACATAATTTTGTTGTTTAATGAAAACAATTTCAATTACAATTGGAATAGCACTAATGTGCCTGTCTGTACAGGCCTTTTTTGATAACATTCAAAACTATAGATATATCGTTTCTACTATATTCTGGACATTTTCAAATCAGATACTAATTGGCTGAACTATAGGGATAATTTCGTTATCATTTTCTATTCTATACGAAACTGTTCTGACTTCAGGATATTTGGTAATCGACCAGTTGCCGGGTAACTTAAACAACTTTCACAGTTCTATACACATATATAAGTGTACATATCAAATTTAATTTTGTACTACATATATCATTATTATAACGAAACGTTCTCGTTTGCCTAAACCATGATATCCCTTCTTGTCTCTTGGGGCGTTACAGTAGTATTTAAATAATAATCAAACGAAATAAGTACTAGATAAATGAACGTTTAGGGTGTCCATAGTCTCATAATAAGTTGCTAACAAGGTATCGCATTGTACTATATTATGTCTCTACGTGATAGACATTAGACAATTCGGTGTAGACAATTGTCACAAAAAATAGACGCAAAAGATTTCATTAAATACTATTTTCTCAAATGTTTGTCTATCTATTATATAAAATAGTTTCTCACCGCTTATTATTTATAAATAAGTTTATGCATACTTTTAGGCGAAAACATTCAAGGAAATATTTTTACAAATGAATTTAAATATAACTCAGAACGAAGAATAGAAAATTTAGCGTCTTGAAAAATTGAGAAAAAGAAAAAGAGAATCTTATTCTACCGCCAAAGAAGATAAAAAAAAACAAGAGAATAGTGTTCTTGATAAATTTTTTTAATTGGTTTAGTATTTTGGTTCTTGTTTATACACACGAGGGTTGGTGGGCGAAGCAAGCAGGGAACATAGCCCCCTAGTGAAGTTGAAGAAAAATATTTCAAGTGAAAATTGCCGACGAATTAAGACTGAAAATTGTAAAGCGTTTTTACGCTAACTATCAACCGCTACCTTCAAATGATACAATCTTGTATGTAAAACTAACTGAAGCTTTGAAGACCTAGAATTGCCGAAATAAATACAAAATGAAGACCTAGACTAAATTGATGGTCTTTGAAAATAGAAGCTAAATATTGGACTAACAACTATTAGATGTTTAAAATGAAAGCCAAATCCTGCGATATTAAAGGAAATAAACAGGCATATACGAACTAGGTTGGAACCTGGCAAAATGATGGAAAGAGCTTATGAAATGGAAAAATTTTAATAAATGTCAGAGCAGAGAGGAAAGATTAGCAGATCGACCGAGCAAATGATGATGATTTAGGAAAGTACCTGACAATCTCTTATGACAAAATTTTTGAAAAATATTGCCAATAATAGAAACGAAATAGAGGCGAAATGTCAAGAAAATCAATGTCTGCAGTGGAGTCAATTAAATTTAAAAGCACATAAGTTAATTTCATTTCAAATTCGACATTATAGAAGGAGAAACACCTACTTTGCCTCGGTTTTCACATTTATTTGTTGCTTATGGTATATTTGTATAACCTTAAAGTGTCCGAATTTCCACGACATTTCCTAACATTTATGAACAGCAGTTTGGTTAAGAGCCTAACGAAAAAGGTGAACTGTAATTGGTAAAAATAAGGGATATCAAAATTAGGACAGTTTACATTAGTTTACGATATCACAAGCTTACCTTTGATTTTATATATGTGTTACCATATTTTCCTAGATCTAAAAATTTCTAATGACACCATTCCCTAGTTCTCAATTTCCTTCCATATTCAATGTCTATCATCTCTCTCCGTCCTTTTCCTTTTATAGTCTAGAGACAATACCTTTCTTTTTTTTTGGAAAATTCATAGCTGTTGAAAAATAAAGGGTCAAATGATGTCCATTAATTTTCACCTCCTTAGAAATTAATCTCTCGTTTTTCCCGTGAATAAAAGACGAGAAAAAAAAAACCGCCCAGAACCATACAAAAAAAAAGAAATTCTAGATGATGGATACACACCGACAAAGCTTTCATTAATCTTTTCAAAATAAATATCATTTCCACCATGAAGATTGTTGTTATGCTTTTGTATCCACATTTACCATGGAAAATATTACCCGTGTAAGTTTTACTACTCTATACCAGCCCTAAAACTTAGGGTAGCAGGTGAAAATGTTTACACTGATGCTGATGGTTAAGTACTATACTATTTTTTTTTATGTTATCATTTCAAGCTAATATAATAATAATTGAGTTAACGTCCTTTTTGGAAAAAAGGAAGCCGATAAAAAAAAGAAAACACAAGAGCTTGATTTTTTCATCTTGGTAAACCATAAAATAATTTAATTTACAAATTTAAGTTGACGACAAATGTCCAAATTGTAAATTACTTTCGCCTTTTTTTCCTAGGTTTTTTTGTTTGTCTGGCAACAAAAAAAAACGAAACGAAACGAAACGAAAATACATTGAAAAATGAACCTAAACAATTGTTTTAAAAGTGTAGAAAGGAAGAAAGAGAATCCTTCCAAAATAAATGTCACATATCCTACTATCAATTAATATTATTTTTTCCTTTGTTTTTCCTAAGAATCAGAGATGGAAACCAGTCTTGAATCGAAAAGAAAAATCATCGAACCAAATCATGTCTTGTGAACCATAATCGAACCAAAACCGAAACATAAATTAATCAAACTAATTCTATGTAGTTTTGGTTTGGTTCGATAAGAATTAAAAACAAAACAAAAACTTGAAAACTTTTTTTTTTGAACCAAAATGGAACCAAAAACCAAATCGGTGGTTAGGGTCCCAAGTCCACACGAACGGGGCATAGTACCACAACTGTCAATAACCTACCAAGTTCTTGCTCGACCTCCTCGTGGTGACCGGCGGTAACAAATTAACTATTGTAGTTAGTTTGGCTAACCAGTAAGTGCTGTGCTCCTCCAACATGGGGTTGGTGTTGGGCTAACGTCCACACTCGGAAAACAACTTGTTACGAATTCTCAAGAATTGCCTCGGAATGGATTGAACTCATGGATAAATGGTGTTGATCAAGATGCTGTCAAAATCGTAGTAACGAACTGGAGGACAGCTGTTGAGAAACTGAGATTCCTGGCGAAGCAGACTTGAGAAGGCCAAAACTCGTACAGGATTGTAGCGCCCCTGATGATGATGAATTCGATGTATTTTTGATTTGGTTCGATAAGAATTAAAAACGAAACAAAAACCTAAAATCTTTTTTTCTTTTTGTACCAAAATCGAACCAAAATCGAACCAAAAATTCCAATCAAATCAAAATATTAAAAATAGGCGCCGGTGCTTGAATCAAAACCGAACCAAAAATAAAGATTGGTTTCCTCCATCGTTGCTAAAAATACAAGAAGTTTATTATACCTTCTATATTTTGTAGGATCATTCCTCAAACTCACAATTAAATATTTAATTAACTTTCGAGAGTCAATATTTTCTAAACCAAAAATAAAAATAAATATGAAATTTTCTATCGAAAGTCCACCCAAAATAAGAAAAACTTTTCCTAGTAATTGAAAACTGTTCTACAAAGTTCGATTGCCCAATATTTCAAAGTTTATTTTTAGAAAATTGAATAGGATGGAAGCCAAAATTAGAGGGTGGACCATCTGAAAAAAGAATAACATTTAGAAATCAGTTCAATAGAATCGATTAATTTTGAAAAAGAAACCGACACATTTCAACCAAGAAAATGTCAAAAAAATACTAGCAAATATTTGTTAAAGCATCTAAGTTTTTTTAGACAAAAATTAGTAAATGAAAATTTCCTTCTCAAACTATGAATATTGCAGCAAGGATGGATAGTTGGGATCTGTGTCCTTTTGTAGTGTGATAAGTACGAAAATATCAACTTGGCCTGTAACACTCGTATTAACGTCCTTAAAATTAAAGCCCAGACAAAATGTTGTGTTCCGCTTCGATCAGCTCCGCCTCCCAAATGATAAATATAATGGTAAACATAATACACTTGCCCAAATCGAAACGAAAAAGTTGACCAAATTTCAATATTTGACGAATACGTTCCACTTAACTAACAGAGCCTGTTGGAGTGGGCCAGACTGAAACGTTCCATTCCGATAGGAACTTGGTGTCAAACAGTAGTCGAACCATTTTAGAAGTCTTCCATTTTGGAAAATCAGTCCTACTGCCAATTTTCCCAACATTCATCGGATCAAGTGGTATTCTGAGGGAACTTTGGGCAGATTCAAGAATTCAGTCGGCTGTGCAGGTGAAGCAGCCAGGCGTTCAAAAATTCAGAAAATTTGACAATCAGTCAAAGCAGATGTTCGAAAATTCTGTTGAATGCAGCATTTGCCCGCAGCCGCTGAAGTCAATTGATTTCGTTTGCTCTGATTGCAAATGGTAATATAAGGATTTCGTCAGATGTTGTAATAATGGAAGAGGGAGTATAAAAATTAATAAATTTTGTAGAAATAATAAGGAATTTGCCGCAATTGCCTAGCTGTTAGTAATTAGCTGTCAATTTCTCTGCAGTCATTCGTTCAAAAATTCAATAAAAACAGCCAACTTTGCCTGCAAATGACGTCAATTGACTGCATCTTGTCTTGCAGGCGGCTGAATTCTTGAATCTGCCCTATGTCTGAAAAAAAAGCTGCAGATGGAAGACATTCCTAGCTTAAGTTAGGCATCAATAATTTGTACTCAAAATGACATGTAGACAGAGCAATACTTCAAGATATTTTGAATTACAGCGGATGTTCATGGCTTTCTTCATTTATGATTGCCATAGAATATATACCTTTATCATCACCCTTCACAATTTTTTACAGAAACTCCTTTCTTTCCTTACGACTTAACAAAGAAAAGCTGGTATCATATCGTCGTTATTAAGTGTGTAGGGAACTTTCTTCTTTCTATATATTATTCCCATTGCACGCAAATTAACATTCTAGTTCATTCTAGAATGGCTTGCCTAGTTTAAGGAGCGTGCGAATTCGCAAAAGAACAAATTTGGATTGCTGTTGTGATTGATTTAATAAAATAATTAAACTATTTTTTATGCCATTAGGGATGTAATAATTGCTCCTTTACTCTTAACTATCTATCATGTTCTTCATGGGTTTATCCGAAGTTCCCATTAACCAAATTTTATAGTACGGAGCTTTCATCATCGGAAATATAGCAAACCACCTTAAGAACATTGAATGACCTACAGTAGGTTCATGTATAACGTCGAACTAGTGAAGTTAAAGATAAGAAGACATTTTAAAAAGGACAAAATAAGATATCTAAAGAAAACAATATAGAATAATTTAAAACGGAAGGTAGCACACTCTTCCAATGTGATTTTTTAATATTTCGAAAAAGGATAAATCAAATCAATCAATCATCAATAATACATAAAATGTTAATACCGCTCTTGCCTAAATTAACACCTTCTAATACTCCTTGGTGATGAGTTTTCATGTAAATTAAAAATTGCAAAATTACATAAAATAAATTATTCCGATCATATGAACTAGGATGAATCTGATCTTCACTAATAAAATCAAATTTCGGTTTCAATAAATTCGTATAAATTATTGCACATCCTGCGTTATTCTTGATTTCTGAGATTATTTTCGCTGGCGATTTTCCATCACCTTGAATGACATAACGATTAGAAAATGGTCTTCCACCAAATTGTGGTAATGGAAATAATTGATTATCCAAATAGCAACAAAATAAATGAAAAATAATCTACAAGTATAAAAGAAATTCCATTAAATATGAGAGATTCGAAATTAGTACAAATTGTATTTTATTTTTTACAGCTGAATCGGTTGATAGATGTTCATCCCAATTTGAACCGTGATAAGAGGCTCCAGAATTCCAACGATAGCATGTCATACAACTGCCCACAGCTAAATCTAAAAAAAAAGAAATCGAATAGAACTTTAAATTCAGACCTACAAGAAAGAATTGTGATTGTTTAAGGACCTTTAATTCTTTGAACAAGATATTCTTGATTTGTAGCGACTTCTAAAAATGGTACAATCAATGGTAATTTCGGAACATGAAGTGAAACAATCTGTTGATTTTCTGCTGTCTTCTTAAGTCGATGAAGAGAAACTCTACCGATTTGTATATCGTAAAAACCATAAAAATTAAATTCTGTATCAATTTTATTAATTTCCGAGACTAATGTATGCAAAATTGTGCAAGAAATCCACTGAAAATAGAAACGTTCAAGAATTTTCCTGTTTTTTTTTTTTTTTTATTTAAGGATTTATTAATTACAACTCTCAAATTTTGTAAATATTTGAATAATTTTCCGGATGAAATTCCCTTTAGATATTTCGACCTTTTATCGAAAACATTTTCATCTTTCGTATTTTCGTCATTTCGAGAATCTACAAAATGTATTTGGCTTATTGAGTTAATTTAAAATTAGATAATCCAGAAACAATGAGCGCATTCAGCACTCCAAAGTGCTTAAAGCGATTTACAGCGCTTAAATTTAGCAATACAGCTGGATTCAATTCTGACTAAGCGCTAACACAAATCATTTTTTAGCATGAACAACAACCTTAAACGTTTTGTTTCGATTATCTAAAAAATTGTATACTAAAATTTCACTAAGCGCTTAGTTAGAATTGCATCCAGCCGTATTAGTAGATTTAAGCGCTGATAGATCCACTCATCGATTCAAAACAATCGCGGAAACCATTTGTTATCGGAAAAATGGAATCGAAATTATATATAATGATTAGTTAAAATGCTAAAAACCTGCAAAATGTGGAACAGATAGAATTTGATATTCGGATGTTTTGAATAAGTTTCCAGTCCGAAGATATGGATTGATCGGATTCAATTTTGTTGATATAATGCGATTTTCTGAAAGGCTTCGATTTTGTCTCCAAAATTTTCTATAAAGATTGAAATTTTTTAAGCTAATTTCTAAGAAATACACAAGTCTTCTATTATTTTTTTTACTTCATATATTGTTGAAGCTGTTTTTCATCGGTTATGATATCATTAGACGATTTCTTATAAATCGATTTAAATGGAACATTACTGGTCGTGGTTATATTTGAATATGGTCGATTTTGAAATGATAAATTCCTTCTTGAATTAGGACTAGAATGATAAACTGGTGATAGTGCCAATCGTGTATTAAGTCTGCCTGACAAATTTGGCGAAATAATCCTTCGATTTGCTAAAAAAAAAAAAAAAAAAAACCCAATGTTACAACACAGCTAACATTAAATATCACCGATATACTACTGCTGCTATTACTGGCAAATTACTATGTATTAAATAGTAACTACGTATCCGGCAGTAATATTACTACTAGTTGGAAAGTCATTCATGCCCAGTTTTATAGCGAGAGCTTAAACTTAATTAAAGTTAAGCTAAGAGTTTCTGCTTAAACTTTTCTTGTATTTCACAAAAACTATCAAATTTATTTAAGAAAAACTTTAGTTTAGCTTAAGAGCCTTGACTATGAAATGCATTATTATATAATTTAAGCACAACTAAAGCTCTTAACTGGGCATTAAACTTTCAGAAATTATATTCACTTACAATCCTTAAAAGATGAATGCCAATTTAAAAAAGTTCGTTTCCTTGGTAACAACCCAAAATTACATTTTTCCTTTGTAAATGGTGGATTTATAAGAAAAGAGGAATCTAAAATAAAAAATCTTAATAAATCAAGTTTTAATGTACATGAGAAAAAGAAACACCACAA
This sequence comes from Xylophagus ater, assembly GCA_963422695.1. NCBI lineage: Eukaryota > Metazoa > Arthropoda > Insecta > Diptera > Xylophagidae > Xylophagus > Xylophagus ater. Next base: position 1,736,337 of record OY730480.1, on the reverse strand, counting down.
ACCATCAAGATTTAATAGATTCCTTTGAGTTTGAGTCCCTTTAATGGGTTTAAAATTGAATAAATATTTTTTTTTTATAAAATACCAAAAAATTTTCAAAGTTAGAAATCCTGCAATTCCATATTCAATAAAATAATACCAATTCGACTCAAGATATGCACATTTATTGTAAATATCAATCAATACGATTAATAAGATTCCAAAACTGATTGTGCCCCATTTTAAGCATTCTCGAGCACATTTTCTTATCCAATGTAAATGAAAACTTTTACTAACGATCTCATTCTTTTTTCCTGGTGAACTATAAAAATATTTTAAGATTAAGTTTTATTCAAATTATAATTCAAAAAACACAAATTTACCAAATATTTTTTGGACAATTCATTCTAATTCCGGAATTTTTAATATGAATCCAACAAGAAAACAGGAACCTTTTTAGGCTTAGGTTTCTAAGTTAATATATTTTTTTGATATAACAACCAAAATCCAAAACGACTAGATTAAATAGTTTCAAGTATAGTATTCCTGCCAGAGTTCCGAACCGAAATTTATTTTTCCACTGTACAACAACGGGGATTACATATTGTGACGTGCTACTCTTTTGGTTCGATGTTATTAGAATGATAACACTTTTTATTTATGTGAATTTAGTGTATAAAATTTATTTATAATTATTTCTGGGTTACAATTAGTCTTAAAAATATTTATCTTTCAATAATTTAATTATTAGAATCGATTTATCACAGTTTATAAAAATACACAATCACTATTTTAATAATTGATCACAAATCGCCCTTGTAATTGCTTCCACAAATTAATCACGTTTCCAATCTCTGACGAAGCTTTAGACTTCAACTGTCTGATTAAGATTGATTCTAGACTCGACCCTACGGCTGCTTTTATACAAAATTGGTGTGTGTCGGGGAAATTTCTCGAAAAGCCTGGTCGTTTGGCTTTCTAAAAACTAGATGGCAACTTCTGGAAATTCTTATACAACACACAAAGCAATAATTCTCGAAAGCTCTTGTATTGTGAATCATTGCTTTGGTTCGTGACAATGATTCATTGCTATTGTTTACATTATTTCGGAGAAGTGTATTGTATTGTCTCGGTCGTGTAAACAATTTAATTTTGGAGCTTTCTGGAAATATTTCGATTTGAATCTATTTAATAAAGAAATCAAAATATTTCCAGCAATTTCTATTGATGTGTAGTGCAATATGTTACAGTGTCACCCAAAAATGAAACTGTACCAAAGGAGTAGTATAAAAAAAAGAAACCTCTAATGACTGAAATGCATATCATTTCCCTTGAGAAAAAAAATAGTATGACATGGAGAAGCGCTTGTGAACAATTAATTTGGCTGCACGCCTAACTGATTACGTTAACTAGCTTGCCAGTGGGAATGGGTCGTTGTTCATCACCATCTATCATCAGTTTACATATAAAAATTACACTAATTTTAAGTTGAACTTCACTGTAAGGGCACGAAAGCAACGAATGAGTAAGTGCACACGTTACAGTTGTTACGAAATGTTACATAAATTGTTAAAAAATGTACCTTTAAGATAGCCATTTGTAAAATTTTAACTATACCTATTGATCAAGATCCCATGAGAATTATTTTATTGTTTACAAATGTATAAAGGGATTCGAGCCTGCCTTTGAAACCATACTAATGGGTATATATGTGGGAATAGCAGTCTATAATTTAAGAAGAAGAAGACTCAAAAAGTTTAATGTTAAGTAGTAGACAGGGTATCCTTTAAAAAAGCATCAAAGGAGCTAGATTATTTGAACTACATCCATTTCCATTTGCGATTTCATAAACCATATATATGTATGTGTGCTGTGAAATTTGGTGTACTGCAATTAAGCGATAATATATGAAACCTTATTAGCTTAGTGTACGGCCACATAGGCTCTGCGCTTTTTACGCGCGCTTTCGAAGATGAGAGTAACGATATAGTCGAGTTCGTTGAAAGCAAGATACGATAGAGAAAAAAAAAGAGCTAAAATTCCATTCTTCGCCTCTTTCGAATAAGAACACCATGATTTTTTTTTCAATTGCGAACAAGATTTGTATTTGTATTTGTGAATTAGCTGAGAAACTAGACAAAATGTAAATGTATTCAACGACAAGAGTGATATCCCATGTGTACACTTTTCGCTCACCGTTTTCGTTCCTCTCACAGCTTTAATATTTTTCTCATTTCGCGTAGAAAGCGCAGAGCCTATGTGGCCGTACACTTATCTATTCAGGCATACATATCAAAAATGTAGTTTCGGCTTCGGTTTCGGTAGAGTTAAGTTGTTTCTTGCCTTTTTTTGGAAGTTCTGGTTCACAGCTCTGGTTCTCATAATAATAATATTTATTGAGACATTTTTCCAATCTAATTTTCATCGACTTTTCGAATTAAATCCTTTTTTTCTTGAAAATGAAATGCCTTTCAATGAAAATTATTCATTATTTATGAAAATAGAATAAACAAATATGATTTTAGAAAAACAATCTAAAGAAAATTTGGTTTTTGAAAATGAAATCATCTTAAAAGCTTAATAAAGAAAAATATTTTCGAAATAATATTAAATTTTCATTTTCAATTTCCATAATTTCTTTCCTTGATTTTGACGATTATTGCTGGAAGATTTTCCTCAATCAACACTTCAGCAAAAATTGCCAAAAAGTCCTAAAAATTGTTATGAATGTTGGAAATATGTCCATGTGATGGAAAGCTGCCTAAATAAAATACGACATAGTGAAAATCAATTGCTGCTAATTAGTCCTGATGACCTGAGCACAGAAATCCTACTAGGAATCAAGATTAAATCCTTATTCGGTCTCCTTGTAGGAATACATGGGAAGAAGAGAAGTAGAACCAATAGAACATGTCTGGAGGAATATTAATCAGTAAAACGATCTTTTCCTAGACTAAATACGCTACTATGTTCAGTTCAGTTATTCTAAAAAAAAGAAGAGGTTATTCAATCTGAACCTGACCAGTGTGATGTCCTATATTGAAAAGGTAAATTGGTTTGTGGAAGGTACTGAACTCCACGAACTGAATAAGAGGAAAGTACGAAGTGTTAGGATTTGCTTAAACTCCAAGCTCGTATACTACAAAAATCAGATAACTAAAATGAATACAAATATATTACATGACCATTATAAACGACGATCATTTCTAGCTTGAGAGATTGATACATGATAACAGAGTGCACTGACGATGGGAACTAATACTACATATATGTACATTAGAGAGTAAAAAGATTGAGGTGTCCAGATTTGGTCGAAATTTGGATCTGCGTATGCAGAGACTTGAAAACTCAAATCCAAATGTAGTCGAGAAAATGAAAACCTTGACACAAGCATTAAAACTAAGTGAATTCAGTTAAGCCAATTCGAACTCGACCAACGTATACATGCATTACAACCCAGTTCCAACTTGTAAGAGTTAAAAATAGGAAACAACTGAATTTGGTAAAAAATTGAGAGGTTTAATACAGAAGAAAAGGCAAATGAACAGACTAGTAGATATACATGCTTATTCTGGCATTGTGACAGTTTTACGGTCAGAAATATTTATGACAATAATTTTCTGACTGAAATTATGACTGCTACGAAAATTCGTATTCTGGCGAACGGGTCATAATATATCCAAAATATGAATTTATAACACTTTAAAACTGGTATAATTTGAGCGAGCTTTCGTGGTTATTTGAGAAATAGTCTCGAAAATGTTTGTATGGGTTTGAAATTTTTCTATCGGTGTAAAATTATTTGTGTGTTGAAAAGAATGATGGAAATTATTCCATATTTATCAATTGAATCACTCAGAGAACCCATATAAAATTCCGTTGTGATGTAAAATATTGTCGGTCAGAACTTATGATATTTTTTTATGACAGTTGTTAGTTATGATCGCGCCAGAATACCAAATAGTATTAAAAAAAAGTTATGACAATGACGTCATTTTATGCCAGTCAGAACTTGTTATGACTGCGTTCAGAATAAGGGGGATAGTGTAGAATGGTCTAGTTGGTTAAAACCTTGACCTCGCCTCATGAGACTGATGAGATACTGGTTCAAGTCCTGGTCTCGGTTCTTCACTTTTTCTCTACTTTTCTTTCCCTTATAAACCTGGTTTTAATTCTCCATGTATCCGTTCCATAGTATAAGGGAGGATAAGGACGGCACAGTCACGAAGTAAAAAGTTTATCGGTGATAAAGAACGAGACCTAAATTTTATGGTAGAGTTTAACAATAAAGAAGTCATTTCGCGTTAATAAAGTGTTTCAATCACCACAACAGTTTTCTTTTTCTCTCACTCCATTCACATTGTCTTACACTGGAACGTAGCAATCCGTGTCTCACCCTATTAGGACCAATAAAACAACAGCAACAAAAGAAAAGTTTCATTTAAAAAATTGCTTTTATTCACGCATTTTTTATCAAAAATTATTTCCGGAAAAATTCATGAAAATCTAACTTTTCTTTTTCTTTTTCTTTTTTTTTAGAAAATGAATGAAAATCAAAACGCATGTTCATGAAAGCTAATCAATAAAACTTATGTATGGCAATTTTTCAAAAGAAAAGCTCCAAAAAATATTATTTTCCAAATTAAATTGAGCGAATTAGTTTTTCATATTTTTTTCCTTCGTGTAATAAATTCGCGTTTTTCATGTAAAATTGATAAAAAACAAATTTTGTAATTGGGAATTTTCTAAGATTTAAAATAATTGACAAAAAAAAAGAAAAAAGAAAATGGAAAATATTGTTTTTATAATGATTTTTTAACTGAAACGAATTTTTGATCGGAAAAGCGCCTGTAGAAGAAATTTCGCCATCAAATAAATAAATTTGAAATATGGTAAAAACATCAATAATTGGCGAGTTGGCAACATAAAAGGGAAATAACACTAAACCTAACCTAAATTTTAAAAAATTGGTAAAGACAATGTTTGCCTCTTCTTCCTGTGAACTGCCAAAGGTCTGAACTTTAATGTGAACAAGTCAAAGAATCACACAAGTCAGAACCGCAAGGCACATCGTAATGGAATTGAAAAACCACAATGTAAACGCCATGAATCTACTTTGGGTATGGTCGCAAAATTTTTAAGAAATCAAAGATTCGCTCGTAAAAGTAATGTGACGACCGCTGAATCACTAAAAAGGCACGAAGTACGCTTGGCTAAACGGGCAGATAAACCTCAACCAATTAAGCCTTGTTTCTCCTAAAACGCAGCGAACGGAAGTCCTTATTGAAGTATTCAGGGGAAAAAGATGAATGACTGAGTGTAGGGAACCGATACCGCAAGGGCCCTATGAATTAATGTAAGCATAGAACTCTTCAATATTCTTATTAACAAGAACTCTAACAAAGTTTATCTTGTTAAGAACGTTAGTAGTAAGCAATTCAAAGTTAGTTTAACGAAAGTTAAAGCAGTGAATGAATCATGAACACCTCTATTAACCGAAACACCTTCCTGCAAAAACAGCAATTGCAAAGGAGAATGATACTTGTCAATCCTAAAATACATTTTGAGACCTACGTTGAAGAACACAATTATTTGCGTCGGAAGTCAAAACGAAGTCTAGTTGTTTATCCAACGAGCTATGTAAACCGCTAATTTGCTGCAATTTACAAGCCATCAAATTCTCAACAAAGAATGATTCACAATCAGCAGGGCTCGTATTTGGTTTCTCCAATCGATCTCGATTTTTGTTGGGAAATACCATTTCTGTTATACCGGAAAGCACTTTAAATACTTTTTGTCGATGTAATTCTGACCAGTAACAATTTAGGAAATTGAAGTCCCCAGACAGTCCCATCTGAAGTATTTGCAAAGTTTGATTGTTTTTACAGGTATATCTGGATATAAAAGGAATATGGTAATCGTATACGAAATAACTTGGTTGGGACTTGGGATATGTCAAAATGTATAAAAGCGGGCAATGATATTTGAGTTGATCCTACTGCAATGCTGCAATCCTTCTAAACTTCAGTTATTAAACGTATGTAGGCCTTCTTGGTCGGAGTATGTGAGGATGGGCTGGACGTTCAATACGCGTATGAGTTGTCTATTAGTGAATTATAATATTGGACAATATTTCTACAAAAACACACATAATTATAATAGTTAACATTGGCTGTATACAATAAATAATCACTAACAATTCGGTATAACAGTTCTAGAAGTATGTTTCTATTTTTATGCAAGTAAATTCTAGAAATATTGCCTATTCTGAATTTTAGTAAGTTCTAGAATATTTCCATGTGGGTATATAAGGTCACGACGCAAAAACACAGTTCAAATTGAACTTAACAAGTGATTGTATCGAAGAGATTGATTGTATTGAAGAGATTTTGAAAGTGATTGTTGGAAGTGATTGTTTGAAGTGTGTGCGATTTATTAGTAATAAATGAATTAATTAGTAATTAATTAAATTGTTCGATTATCTCCAAATGATTTTGACATTTCTCATTTCTAATTGAAGCATATTTAAAATAAACGACCAAAGATTTGTAAATTTTTTTTAAAACTTTTCAATTAAATACCTTTCATTTTCTTATCTTTAAAAAGATATCAGCTTTAATTCAAGATAACTTTTATTCTAAGTGATTCAACGTTTTTCTTGGCATTTACGTTTATGTTGAGAGAGTTTTCTTTTCTTCTGCTTTTTTTTAATAGCTTTTTTACCACTTTTAATTATGTTTTTTCGACTCCTACCAACATAACCAAGGCAAATGAAGAGAACTATATATTTAGAGCTGAACAAGAATTTTTCCATTAATGTTTTTCAATTCTTGAAGATATCTTGTACTTTATAGAAGAGTATTTTCTTTTCTTTTTTTGTTTGGTTTCTCTCTACGCATAATAAATTGCAAAATACTATATGTACTTTCAGTTCCATATATGTTATGATGATATTATTCCGCAGCATTCAATGTTACCAGCAGGTGTGAAGAAACATATGTAGTACATTTATACATATACTATATGTTTTTATTAGATAGATAGATTCTGAATAAACTGAAATATATTGTATTTGAAACGCGGTAATAATGGATGTGCAAATAAGACCGAAAAAAACATGGCAAATTAAGATATATTTCTTGAACATAAACACGCGGTTTATAGAAATAAAATATAATCAGTTAATAATATGTACATGGATATAAATATTGTATTAGAGATCAATTGAAAACATCTGCGTTGGAAAACATAATCTATCTTTCTTTATTAAAGGAATACATCTACATATTTTAAGCTAAAAAAAAGTTACAGGACTTTAAGTGAAATAATCCTGCATTGCAAGATTATAACTAACAATTAAGACTGATAAATATTAATCTACCTAGCACATCACAAGAATTTTATGCCCGCCTGAAAATAGGCAATCTATAGTTTCATGATGGAAATTAATAGGAAATTATATCTTCAACTATTTTGAATATTAGTTTCTTGTAAAATCTAACCGTTACAAATGATACTCAGTTTGCATCATATTAGCTTTGTCTTCTAACCAGATAGGATATATATGAAGAATTTGATGCCCGCCTAAAAATATGCAATTTATAGTTTCATGATGAAAATTAATAAACAATTATATTTTCAACTGTTTTGAATATTAGTGTATTGTAAAATCTAAACGTTGCAAACCGTTTTCTTCTAACCAGATAGGATATATATGGCATTTAAATGGCTAGGTCTATTTTAACGTCAGCTTTTAGACTTGAACAAGGATGTTCGATATGTTTGATCCAAGTGTTAGTAGTCAATGACCAACAAATTAATTTTCTTGGAAAACTTCTTCGATAGAAGTATGACAAGGTGCATTAGCAGTACACCGATATAAGTTTTGATTGATACATGTTTTGAGGATTTCGAAGTCTTACAAACTCTCTAGTTTTTGGTTTCTTGAAGGCAGCTCTTCTGATTTCATGGTAAATCAACTCGATGTCCAACATGTGAAATTGTTTGTTCCCAATTTGAAGTTGTTTATTCCCAATTTGAAGTTGTTTATTCACAATTTGAAATTGTTTATTACAAATTTTAAGTTGGAAAGGCGGTTCAAATATTTCCATACAGATGGATATCTATCTGAATTTTCTTGCCATTCACAAACTTCTAGAAGCGGTGGAGATCCATAGAAAGACTGCAACTCATTTCATGCATGTATATAGAAGTTGTACGGATCCGCGGATAACCCTTTGGAGCCGTTAAACAAAGTAATATAATTTCTCTAAAGTATGTTACATTACCCATAGTTATGGTAAATACTTTTTCCAAGCTGTTACGTAATGATCGTAATTCCCTCTCAAAATTATGGTGGACAAGATGATGAATTCTTTTGACGAGTATAAGGAACCGATGAATAAAAGGCCTCAAAAATACTAGCAATACATGTATCTAAATTCTTGCCATCTCAACAATGCTGTCAAAGTTAACCTTGTTTAGTAGGTTGGTGTGCGCTTCAGCAAAGTTGGTTTTGCAAAAGTTGAAGCAGGAGGAATTTTCTATATCCACAATATTCTGAACGCTTTCTTGCGAAAGTAGAATGTTTAAAGGAGGATGATACGTGTCAATGTTACAAAGCCTTTCAGAACTCTGCTGGACTATACAATTAGCTACGTCAGTACTTAGTGATAAAGGACCACGTATAGCTACTTAGTTTAAGTTACTTCTACCAATTTGTACATAAATAAAGATAAGTTCCTTCGTTATTTCTTAACAAATTGACTGTCAATGTGTAATAAATTTGCGACTAATATGAAAATCCCATATATAGAATATTCTTTTTTAAGATGACATTAAGTTTTCTATTATTCTTTCTTAATAAAATGATATTAAAATCATTTGATTTGCTATTTCATCAAAAAACAAAGTAAATCGGAAAATAATAGGGAAAATTTCCCTTTTTTGGGAAATATTTAAATTCTTTTTTAAATCGATATGTCAGCTTTAGCAAAATTTATGCTCAACTTTTTTTAGCGAATATACTAAATAAAGTTGGAGGTCTTCATTCGTTTTTTTCGCGGAAAATTAAGTACCAACTTCTTTTATAATAATGCACAAAATAAAATGACTTTCTTCCATTTTAATGCCCTATGGTAAGTTACTACCAGGAGGCTATATTAGTTTTGTCACTCCATTTGTAACACATCGAAATTATCGTCGTAGAATCAGAAGGTTTATTGATTTATGCATGTCCGTCCGCCCATCCGTCCGTCCATCCGTATACAAGATAACTCAAAAACACGTTATCCGATTTTGATGAAATTTACAATGTGAGTTGCTTATTCCTTAACTTGGTTTGGTATTGTATTTCAGCAAAATCAACCGAGGGTGAGCAAACGAAAAACCAGAGTGACCAGAAAGTTTTGTCTTTTTCTTGTTATTTAATTGGAAAATTTGTGTACCAATTTTGTTTAAATTAATTATAGGGATCAACTACATAAATAAACGATACCATGTTAAATTTCAATCAAATCGGTCCAAGGATAGTGGAGAAAAAAGTAATCCTAGGAGAAAATAACCATCTTCATATAGTTTTTGTGATGTACTTTAAAAACTAATACACCGATTTGAATAAAATTTGCAGATTAGATTTATGCTATCAGGGCCTAGGTTATCTGCAAATTAGAAGAAAGTTTGAAAAGGGGAAACAAAGTTATGAATGAAAAACTTTGAAATAATTTTCGTTTTGTCTGTTTATTTGTCCCATTTCTATCATAGGGCATCGGGTATAGGCCGATTTTCATTTACTATATGGTTTTTCTTTTTTTCATTTCGATTAGAAACTTGATAAACAAAAATAAATTATTTTCAAGAAAAACACATTTCGGTAGTTGTTTTTCCAATTCCGATTGTGTGTGTTGCGGTTTAAAATCCTCTATCTTAATGCAAATTGGATTTTTTGGAAAAATGATAAGAACAGAAAAAAGAAAATGAAAAGTTTTCCTTTGCATAAAAATTTAGAAATTAGATTTTTTTTTCGTTTTTCTCAAAAATTCATAAATAAAATATTTAGTAAGAATAATATTTGAATGTCAAAAAAAAAAGAAAAGAAATTAAATGAGTTCCATGGAATTCGTATCACAAATACCAGAGAAATCTTATCTTCTAGATAAGTCCTCAGTACATTTCTATTCCATTCGGAAGAAAACCTATACTCGTATTTGAATCAAAACTCATTATATTTGTTTACCCTTCACAAAAAAGATACTACAAGAATTGATGATGATCATATTTTAATGGATCTAGTCTTTAAGTGAGACTATATTAGGGAATTTATTCAGAATTGCTCCTATTGTTATGCAATTATTTCATTATTTTTGTAAACAAACAGTTCAAACAAGTGGACTATATAAGATACAGTAAGTAGCTTGTATAAGACACTCTCCTTTAGAACTGCAACTTAGTGAAACAATTTGATCATTCACAAGTGGACTATAGAAGTTGCAGCAACTAGTTTGTACTACGCAATCTTTTAAAACTGTAACCTAGTGGAACAATTTGATCATTCACAAGTGGACTATAGAAGTTGCAGCAACTAGCTTGTACTACGCTCTCTTTACAAATTGCAACCTTGTGCAACAATTTGATCATTCACAAGTGGACTATAGAAGTTGCAGCAACTAATGAAAGGGTATTATTCCTTTTTCACCCAAATACAGTGGTCCTATGCTTTTTAGTCAGTAAAACAGTTTTTGCCTCTTCCATTGGATAAATCCAATTTTGGATTCTTGTTTAGTGAAGGTAATCAATATCTCACTTAAAGCTATTTGAAATGTACATATTCGAATGGGTTTTTGGCCGATCTTGGGAAAATGCGATAACCATTTTGTGAATAGCATCTTGCATCCTGGAATGGTCGTGTAAGATGTTAGAAAAATATTGATGGGAGATGCTCATCATACCAGCCCACTCTGCAACATCCTAATACAATATCAATCGGGTTGCCAATTGTGATATTTTCACAATTTTGTTTAACTAATCTTAGCGAATTATAATTCTGGAGGATACTAAAATTAATATAAGGAAAAAAACATTAGTTTTTCTTCAGATTTTCTCAAGTGAGAGTTGGCACTCCTAGATTGCATGGATTTTTGTGATGATTTCTTTGATAGGAACAGTTTTTATACAACCTGGACGTTCTCCATTCATTCAATTCATTCTATACAAAATTCTTATGAGGCCTCTTCCTTTCCTTATTGTGTTAGGTAAGTTTAGTCATAGTTTCCTTGCCTCTCCATAAAAGCAATTGCCTAAATTTTTACATCAACAAATTTATTCAAATTTGTAAAACTAAACATTTAAGATGTGTTTAAATGTGTTTTGCTAGATCTTAGCAACTAGTTACCTTATTTTAAGGCATCATATATAGAACACATTCATACGCAATCCGTTTGGTTGTCTTTATCCATATAAATAAGCTAAAGTACTTGACATTATCCAAAAAATTATTGTAAGTACATGTTGACATTAAAGATCCTTTACTTTAGTTTAAGTAAAGATAAATATTTTCAAAATTTTACGAGTCCCAAAAAAAAAAAAGATAGTATCTTCTTTCGTATACAACAAGAAGAGAAAAGTCTAACTATAATACCTATTAAAGTATAGCTTAACATGTTTGTTCACCATAAGTGCAGCTATAAATCGAATAACATGGAAATGGGACCGAAATAAGATTTTGTAGATCCAAATAAGAACATTGATTAGATAAAAAAAAAAAAAATCATGAAAATGTGGATGTTACATGCGTTTCTATAGTATATCCTTTATTTTCGTATACCTTTTCTTAAAGAACTACACAGAAGAAGAGATTTCCAGTACGTAAGATGTAGGATCAATGTACATACATAATTATATGTATCATCATAATCATTTTAACATAAACCACATAGTATGTATAGACTTTAGTCGAATTTATGTCGGTAGGTACTTGTTTTATGATTATTTATAAGACAGCAGAAAAAAGGGAAAACTAAAACTTAATGTTGAAAGTAGTTTAATTTTATATTATTATGAATTAAAAATGGGTATACTGAAATAGGATACAAAAACTGGTGTTTCCAAAATAACAAAAAATATCTCTACATAGGAACTGGAGTCACACAGATCATAGATCTCGGATGTCTCTAAACCCGTAAAGTCACTACATACGATCAAACTTTTCATCTTACCAGCACTTTCGAAAAGTCTTCCGTAGAGTTTTCTATATATGCACGCATCCAATCTAGTTTGTCCTACCAGAGACCGATGAAAAGTTTGATTGTATTAGATTTAATTAACTAGGAAAACGCAACATAGTTAACATCATATGGATATCAAGTTATGTAGGCTTGAAAGTGGTAACAAAATCCCTGACTATCTTGCAAGAAAACTATGGAATCTCGTTTCAAAGAATCAGAACCGTTCTGAAGAAGCTCAGGATATGATCTCTAATAAATGAAAAACTAGTCACAGTATTGAACCGAAAAATTAGGGAATTAATCACGTATAGTGGCAAATCCCAGAATCAAAGAATCTTATCGGGACTTAGCTAACGAACTGGAAACAAAGATATCATTTCGCAAGCAGTAATATGAGTGAAAACTTCGTGAAAAGGCACCTAAGACTAAGCTATTAGATCTACCTAAGCTCTGTTTAACATTTAAGAAAGTACAAAGTATTGATTTGAATATAATTCGAAGCTTTGTTAAAACCCTAGAACTATATTCAGAGAAGAATATGTAAACTGTATTCAAAATTCATCTTTTCAAGTCATATAAAACTTAACAGACATAGGAACATGGATGAATATTCATATTTTATCTATTACTAGCCGAATTCCCCCGGCGTTGCTTGGGGTCACGGAAATTTCAGAGATCGTTTCATTTCATACAAAAATCGAGAATTTTTTTTGGTAGCTATCCGAAATTGTAATCGGATTCAATTGATTTTCAGACACAATTCTTCTTTCATTGAAAAAGTATCCTGTACCAAATTTAATTGAAATCGATCTATAAATAACGATAGAATACCTTGTAATTTAAAAACACAAAAAACCCGAACTTTTGTTTGGCAGCTACCCGAAATTTTAATCCGATCGAACCGAACTTCTGATAGAACGGTTCTCATGTGGAAAAAACCGCTCTTACCAATTTTTGTTCCAATCGGTCCAATGTTGCCTAGTGCAGACGGACAGACAAACGAATTGACAGATGGATTGACAGACGGATTGACAGACGAAATGACAGATGGACTGACAAACAGACATTGGATAAAAATGATTGTAAACGATTTAGAATCTTCTAACTAAAACGTGGAGATTTGCAAAAACAAATCTTTTTTTTTTATCAATAATCTTATTGAGATGATTTTGTTCTGGAATAGCTGGAACTTTCTTTTAAAGATTTCTAGCTTGTTTAACAAATTCTATACATTTCTCGGTTTTTAAAGCATCAGATTCCATGTTGTAATTCTGTTTCTAAAAAAAACAAGAAAAAATAAAACTAACGCCTCGTGTCTGATTTCTTGTTATACAAGACATGTAGAATCATTAAAAGTTTTCTTTTTGCACCCAGAAAAAAAAAATTCTAATGTATGTAGTTATACTACACTATAGAACATTTATACGGCTTAACTTCTATGCTTTTATAATGATCACCAAGACTACCCGTTTAGTGACCGTAATAATGGCTATGAAGACATAGAATCATATCTTTATATCATTCTTATTATACTCGTAAAAGAAGGAAGAAAAAAAAAACTGTCAATTCATGACATTAGAAATTATGCGCTTTCTTCCTGTATATGAAGAGAAATTTTCAACTTCCATACACAACGTATTGCACTACACATCACTAGAAATTGCTGGATATATTTTGATTTAATAAATAAATCAAAAATATTTCCAGAAAACTCCAAAATTAAATTGTTTACACGACCGAGACAATACAATACATTTCTCAATAATGTGAACAATAGCAATGAATCATGTCATAAAACAAGAAAAAAAGCACATACAATACATTTCTCCGAAATAATAAATCATTGTCACGAACCCAAAACAATGATTCACAAACAAGAGGTTTCGAGAAGTATTCTTTGTGTATTGAATAAGAATTTTCGAGAAGTATTCTTTATGTAAAAGTTTCGAGAAAAAAAAATTACCATCTAGTTTTAGAAAGCCAAACGACTAGGCTTTTCGAGAAAATTCCGAAACACACCAATTTTGTATAAAAGCAGCCGTAGAGTCGAGGCTAGAATCAATTCAAATCAAAAAGCTGAGCTGTGTACTTGAAACATTCGGAGTAAAACAGAAACTTTGATTTTAAAAGTAATTAAAATAGTGAAGCTCTAGAACTGTGATAAATTAATTGTAATAATTAAATTATTGAAAGACAAATATTTTTAAGACTAATTGTAACGCAGAAATAATTATAAATAAACTTTATACACTAAATTCACATAAATAAAAAGTGTTATCATTCTAATAACATCGAACCGAAAGAGTAGCACGTCACAGTATATTAGGTACCGGAATCACATAACGAAATTGCAAATCTCCACGTTTTAGAAGAAAAACCATATGTCTGTTTGTCTGTTCCTTTGCTGTATTCAAAATTGCGGTCGTATTTTTCAAGAGATTTCAACGAAAATTGATAGGAATGGTTTTTTTAACGTGAGAACCAATCTATCAAAAAATCGGTTCAATCGGGCTAAAACTTCGGGCAGCTGCCAAACAAAATTTCGGTATTTTATGTTTTAAAATGTTATTGTAACGTTATTTATGGACTGATTTCAATGAAATTTTGTAAAAAATACTTTTTTAATGAAAGAACAATTTTGACCAGTTGAATCCAATTACATCTTCTAGTAGCTGCCAAACAAAATTCAGATGTTTTGTATCAAATTAAATGATTTCCCAACTTTTCTTCAATTAATCTTCATAGTTAGAATAACTCACAAACATGTTACTCGATTTTAATGAAATTTGGCTAGTTCATTGGATGTTCATTGGTATCTGTTGTTTCTCGCCAATATCTAAAGAAAGATATGAATCCTGCACAAGGAAATCCCTTTTGGCTGAAGTAAATTTTCAAGCAATTTCTAAAAAATCTTACACAAGGATTTAAATGATGAGGACCAATTACACAACAGTACTAAAAGGGACAAAAAGGATAAAACAGGATACCAAGTTTATGAAAATACCGGATCAAGATTAAATAACAATATTTAAAGGGACGAAAAGGACTGGCACTGAATTCATATAGTTTTATAGGTTTTTCTAGGAAGATTTGTGGAGAGTAAAATCATTTGAACATATGTATAGAAGTTTTAATAGTGAATTGTTTTTTCGCTGCATTTCTTAACGACAATTTTCAGAGCATCGTTCTTATAAGATTTCATAGTTGATCATTATCGAGTAGAAATGATTGATTCTCCTATGCTATTATTGGATACAGGGTAATACCTATCGAATTAATTCGTGAGGTTTTTTAAAAATATCTCATTTAGACGAAATTTTGTATGTTAAAATAACCTATAACCTTTTCGATTGTTACTAGTAAGTAGCAGCCATGTATCGGCTACTGAAGTCACTGGTTGGTTGGGTGATAATGATAATGCATGTATTTTATCATAACTTCTTGTACTGTATAAGTAATAAATACCAAATTTAAAACAAATTAGTCAAAGATGAAACAAAAGAAGAATCAAACTTTTAAGATCGATTACTAAGGATTATTCTAAAATCACTAAATTTGAATTAATGACTTTAAATTACGACTATTTCATTGGGAAACTAAACCAATCATCAACCCAATATTTATGTAAACTACATAAACTATTTAGAATAGAAATAAATCATTGAACTAACTAAATATAAACAGGGTGAAAACGAAGGATGTTGTAACGCACCATGTTTTTTGGTTCGTCTCTTTTAAGCTTTGTAATTATATGTTGAATACAGTTTTAGTCCTAAGAGAAATAGGCCTAGAGGAAGTGCTCCAGAATAGGAAGTTATCCTAACTACTGCACTAAAGAAGAATGGGTACAATATATCTTAAAGGCCACAGCACACGAACACCTTAAAACTTAGTCTACTACTTATTTTTGGTCAAATGGCTGAGTCTACATCCGATGCATGCAACTTTTTCATATTTCTAAGATGCTGTATAGTCCGTGATTTATTGAATCCAGTTATTTAAGATGTCCAATCAATTTTGGTATAATATTTTCAACTATTTTGTCAGCAAAAAGCATACAATAAATAGAATGCCTAACTTGTATTCTCAAGAGAAGCAGAGACAACAATTTAATTCGAAAATAAAGACGGCAACTCAATATATAAGAGACTGGATCTCGTTACCATAAAACGAAGCCAGGTTGGAAAAGGTTTAAAGATCTGCAGGAAATGTTTAGATCTATATGTTGTTGTGAAAATGAAGAAGAATCCATGTTATGACGTCGAAAAATGCAGTCAAACTAAAGGACCTCAACGAATATCCTCATCAGCGAATCAGATGAAACTATGGAACCCTGCAGACTCGGACATCGAGTCAGAATAGAATGGCCGTGTGGATGGGTAGATTCGCACTGTACAATTTCATGATAATTATTTGAATCTTAGAAACAGTGTTGCTGAGGGAGAGTTTTAGCTAGTCCTTGTTTTTTCTTACTTTAAGTATTTGGAGATTGTAATCGACGGTCAAGGAAATTTTTTAATAAAATTACAAATTTAGTTTCCTGATACTAAAATTCCTACAAGAAATAGGCATGGAAGTGGTGCCGACGAATAGGAAATTACCCTAACTGCTGCACTAACGAAGAGGAGGTAAAATAGATCTTAAAGGTCGCAGTACAGGAACACCCTAAAACTTAATCTAGTCTAATCCAATCTAATTTAATCTCTCAAATCCTTTTTTTTGCCCTTCTAAGCCTTAAAGTATCCCACATATGATAGAAATTTTCAGTCTCCAAGCATTGTATTTCCTATATCGATTCTCAGTACTACCCCAAAAGTTGACATCCTGCTTGTTCATCTATACACAGGCTATAGCAGTGTTTCCCAACGTGGGGCGTACGCCCCACAGGGGGGCAATTTGATTGTTAAGGGGGGCAATTCGAAAGTGGACATGACACGAGTTTAACCCTTTCGGTCCGGGCCATTTAAATGCAATGCTAGATTTCGGTGCCAAATTTAGTTTCTTAAGTGAATAATTCAATTTTTTAATATTAAAAATTATGTATGTTACATAGGGGGCATGGCACAAAAAGGTGGCTAAGGTGGGATATGGCACAAAAAAAGGTGGCTAAGGTTGGGAAACACTGGGCTATAGGGATTGAAATAAGTTCGTAGCTGACCTCCTTCTATCTTACCCTGTATATGAAAAACACGAGCAATTTTTTTAATAACGAAATTTTATTTCATTTAAATTTATTTTTCTTTTTTCACAATTTTCAATCTTCTTCATTTTCAATACTATCTCTTCTCTCGCAATAATATCATTTCCACTAGTTTTTCACCAAATAAACGAATTTTATATTATATTCGAAACAGGATCAACAGGATTTACAACCAATGAGGCAAGGATTCTCGTTCATTTTGTAATTTATTCCGGAAAGATTTATATCACATGCAAAGTACATTTAGGACTCATCTATAGGACTCTGGAAATCATTCTAGCTCGTCTTTTTTTTCTGTCTTAGATTAATAGCTTAGTGAAAATGAAAACAGATTTCAACAAATAAATAAAATCACAAATAAGGATAATCAAAATATAGATAAAAAAAAAAGAGAAACATAAGAAAATCTATGGACAGTGATTTGAAAATTTTTGATACTGTTGCTATGCTTTTCTTTTTTTTTTTTGATAAATAATTAACATAATACCAATTGATGAAAGAAATTATTTTCTTGAAATGTTAGCCTACTTAGAAATTTCTTAGGAAAAGACCTTTTCATGTTTTTTATATAGCAAAAATCTTCACTTAAAATGTAAAATCTGAGGCTATTCTGTACATATTTCAAGACTAATCTCTTATAATAGCTTCTTTAAAACAATTAATACAAATAATTCAGGATTATTAGACTACAAAAATACTAACTAAAATATCAGGTAACTTAAAGTTAAGGCGCTATTAGACATAAGAATATACTCTAAAGACTATACAGATTTGTCTGAACGTCAGTCCTATTTTTTCATCGCGCCTAAAAGCAGGCAATTTATAATTTCATAAACCAAATTTATAAATATTTCTCAAAAATTTCTTGTCTGAAAGCTAGTCTCATTTTCTATCGCGCCTAAAAGTAGGCAATTTATAATTTTATGAAGCAAATTTATAAATATTTCTCACAGACTTCTTTCTTGTCGGAGGGGCATATATGAATCTCGGTCTCAGCAAATGTATATTTTTAATTATTTTTCGCCGCCATTATTTACGGGCTTTTATTTACTATGACATTAAAACGTTTCATAACATTTCGCCGATAAGAGCTCTCGTCTTTTGATGAAATCTTGTAGAAGTCAAATAATTAAGGAAAATGAAAAGAGGACATAACAGCAAAATCTTAGTTATATAACCGAAACGGAGACGAGACGGCGACGAAACGAAAAATACAAACACATGAAATTGTATGGCCGCTGTTATGTAGATGGAAAGTTCGTAAAATTTGATTCAATTCAATTTGAGTCCATTCCGTTGTTTGGCATTTGTATTTAACTTAAAGATTGTGCTCCTGTTTTTCATCGGGTGAATGAAGTTTCTATGTCAAACAACTCGAAAATTTTATAAAAATGGATGTCGCGAATTTTGTTGTTTTTTTAATGCAATAATTAAAAGCAAAACTATGACATAGAACTCGTAAGCCAT
The DNA here is from genome assembly GCA_963422695.1 of Xylophagus ater. Classification (NCBI taxonomy): domain Eukaryota; kingdom Metazoa; phylum Arthropoda; class Insecta; order Diptera; family Xylophagidae; genus Xylophagus; species Xylophagus ater. Next base: position 1,717,470 of record OY730480.1, on the reverse strand, counting down.
TTAAGTGAAGCGACGCTTTCGTCAATATAACTGCATAGCATTTCGTTTCCGTCGCCGTTCCGTCGTTGTTTCGTCTCAGTTTCGTTAACAGAACTAAGGATTAAGCTCATTTAGTTCAAGACGTTTAGAACTGATACTGCCACTGATTTAGGTGAGGTCAGATTATGGACTTGGAAGATTTCACATGCCTACTCGGTTCGTTCAAAAATCCCAACTAATTTTGTATCTCAGGTTCAGGTTCATTTCAAATCATAACTCTTGATATTTTTTTGCTACTATAGCGCTTAGACTCTTCCCAACAATGTACACCAAAAATAGTTCTTCTCTAGCCAGATAATATTTAAAGTGTGTAATTGCACCTTTATGATTTCAACACCTATTTATTCACACTTCTATATTAATTTACCTGTGTGTAAACTTTTATTATAACATATATATATATATATTTTACTTAAAGAAAGAATATTTCATTTTCTTTAAGATTATTTTTTTTTTTTGCGCCTCATTTTATACTATATCTAATTCATTTCTATGATGTTGGTTGCATGCCATTTCCTACTAGTAAATTGCTATTTTATTCAAATGATTCTTATTTCAAGAAGTATCGTACTATTTTTCTGTATAAAAATTAAATGGGAATCAACTTTACTTTTCTTTATTATATGTGTATATATATTATACAGAGTGTCACACAGTTTTCATACTGTCATGTTTTCTAACTCAACAATCTTTAAAGATTTACTATGTGCCCACGTAATCAGCCAACTATATGAGTTTAACACGTTGACTGCCGACTACGAGATAACTCGTAGATTGCGTTCTTTTCTAGGACGCCAACTACGAGTTATCTCGTCCTTGTCTGCGATTAAACTCGGAATATGTCAGTGCTAACATCGATAGATGGGTTCTGGGAAAAGAACAAAAAATCAATGCTGGCTTGCATGAACAGAAAATTTATTAAAAAACGAACAAAAAATATAATTATAAAAATTTCTGAAAATTGCCTTGGCAGTCAACGTGTTAAGGAATTTTATTTTCAGATCGGTAAGAAAACTTATCCAAGCAGATATAAGGAAAAGATAGTACTGAACAAACTCCACGATTCAACACCATTTAAAGATAAAGTACTCAGTATTAGTCACAAAGTGTAGGCAAAGAAAAATAAATTACATGAAGAACCGAGACCTGGATTTGAACCAGGGTCTCATCAGCTTCTAGAAACGAGGTCTTTACTGGCTTAACCATGCAACACTGTGTGTTCTGAAATATAACAATTATTCTATAACCTTTCAATGTCTATGCCAATTATTTGTATTAACAACTATTATGAAACTAATACTCTTACAAAAGAAAATGGGCAACCATTTCAAATGTGACAATAATGAATAGTTATGTAGTTAAGTAGTGGTGGACAGTTCGATCCTTTTAAAGAATGTGTTTAAACATTTCTTCTAACTACACATAATCAAACAATATTACTTTGATGGCCTGAACGTCTCTCACATATTTATACGCGCCTAAAAATAGGCTATATATATTTTCATGATGAATATTCCAGTTTTTTATGCAATATACTATTTGTATTATTTTTCATCGGCATTCTAGATGGACTTCGAACTAGTTCCAGAATTCAATTAGGAATTTATTAGAAATCAAAATCTGATCTTATCAGGACAATCTGTATACATAGCAGAATGTTAACATAGCGTCTCATAAAAGTCTCTTACAAATGAAAATTTTAAAAAGAAAATATATAAATAAATAAAATATTCGTCGAAAGTAAAAAAAGACTCGGGCAGAAGTGTCCTTTCTTTTTATTTTCACTCTTAAATGCAAGAGTGTCATTAGCTCATCTGTTTTTAAAGGAAAAACATAAGAAAAAAAGCATCCTACAGGAAAATTTTATTATATATTCTTTAAAAAAAATGAAAAGAAAAAGAAAAACGATTTAAATGGAAAAAGTCTTTGCAAGTGCTTAGTGTTTTAAGGTATCGAAATATAATGACGATTCTTTCTAGACAATATTGTTTTTTCTTGACCATAGTACTAAATATTTATACTTCCGCAATGTCAAGAGTTCTAGTCTTAAACAAACCCTATTTTAATATCCTTTATAATAATTTTCATTCAAAATTCCTTGATCAATATATAACCATAATCAAGACAGTCTCCAACAACCAATAAACAGACATTTTGAAACGTTTTCCAAGGAGTACTCTTCTTTTTCTTTCGTCAAATAGGTATTGTCTCAATACTACATTCATATTGGCAATCATTTGCAAGCGAAAACAATGATGTTATGAAAACTCCCTTGATTTAAAATATACTTGTCTAAAAGATGGCGTTAGTCATATTATTCTTGCATTGTTTTTCGTTACAGCTAATACAGCTATATTTACTATGTACAGTTGTCAGGGTGAGGATTAACAGGATAGACTGTGACTGGTTGCTAACCCAAAGTTGTAACCGTTAAATTCCCAGCCATGTTCTTGCATTATAAGCGCGAGCTGGCGAAAATTGCACAGTCCTCCTACAAAGGGATGGGACAACGATCTGACAAGTTCATTTCCGCTCAAGGAATTTAGAAACCGTAAAGTCCCTAAACCTCAGTTGATGAGGCCAAGACCTGACCAAAGCGGAGCTCTACTGCCATAGGAAAAAGAAGGTTTCCAATATATGTTATTCAGGTAACCGACACAGTTCTTATTGTATTTAAAATGGGAGCCCAATACCTGACTAAACCGGGGGTGTAGCGCCATTAGGAAGAAGAAAATTTACTATCAGATAACTGACACATCTCTTATTGAATTGAAAATGCCGTATTTTGTGCCGAGGATCTTTTTTTTTTTTTTTTTGTGGCAAATATAATAATTATGCATATAAAGACTTCTTGAGGTATGCTTTACTCTCACTGAAATCGAATTTATTTGCATTAACATTCACCGCCCGCAACATTCGAGAAATCGGCTCGTTTCTTCCATAGTCTGTCCTGTGATACATTATTTTGAATGTATCCACGGACCTAAGGGAGTGCGGATTGACATTTAGATGCATCTTTTCTAGTAGAGAAGAAGCATCTATGAAACCATTAAACGTTTGATGGACAAAGACCACGTCAGCCACCTCACGCCTCTTTTCCAGTGAGTGCAGACCAATAAGTTTTAATCTGTTCACATAAGGGGGCAGTAAGAGGGGATGTTCCCAGGGAAGGTTTTTTAAAGCAAAACGTACGAATCTACGTTGAACAGATTCCAGTCTAGCAATTTGGATCTTATGATAGGGAGACCACACTTGGCTAGCATACTCCAGTAAAGGTCTAACCAAGGTAATAAAAAGTGCTTTGGTAATGTGAGGGTCACAAAACTCCTTTGACCAACACTTTATAAAACGAAGAGTTGAGTTGGCCCTATGGACCAGCAAGTTCTATACAAGCTTACACTATGTATAGAAGTTCAAAATAATGTATATTTGTACTTTATTTTAATATCTTCATAATTTTAGCCAAAAATTCTGTTTTACTTAACATACTTATATGGTTTAGTTAGTATAAATATGAATGAGTGAACTAGTGTTTGTTGAATTATTTCATTTTCATATTCATGTTAATAACCTTAATTTAACTTTATTGCTTATTTTATAGTTCATATATTATTTTCAAGTACTCGCCAACATGTTACAAATGTATTTCTTAACTACATCATATACGTTTCATCTGATGTGGAATCCTTCTTCTCCGGAACCCTTATATGATGATATATCCTAAACATAAGCCTTTATAGTGGTGAATAATAAATTAGTTTATTTTTGACAAAAAAAAAAATAGTAATAATAATCTATGTACTTCCGTATATTATACAACATTGTATTAAAATTGGTTTACAGCCAATTTTTTATGGCAACATTGAAGTTCTTTTAAATTTTGCCTAAGATACCAACAAAAGTTGGCGAAAATAAACCGCTGTTGATTGGTCAAGACAGCCGAATGATTTAAATACTGTTGAAACGCGAGCGTTAGACCCTCAAGATCCGTGACGGAACATTGCACCTTGAGCACACACATGTAAGGAAGAAAGATAGAATAGGGTCTCCAATATATAGAGCGTGTCTGAGAGAAAAAAGGTCAGTATGTGGTAAGTGTTTTCTGTAAATGGGCGCTCTTTTCCAGAACCACATTTACAAGTTGCGAGCACTCGAAGAAATTGAGGAATTAGTTAACTCGTATCCAATCTAACGTCTTTCAATACCAGTATAAACTGATTTTAGTCAAGGAACTTAACCTCTTGACATTAATAAGGGCGAGATGCAAATGAATGGTTTTTGGCATAGGTGCTAAAGATTTGTGTAATTCGCAACACAATCAACTAAAAAATGGACAAGGTTTCTCTTTATGTATTCGTTCCATCCTTCACCAAAATTTTATATTACCATAGTTGGACTAACACTACATATCCTTTGATATGGTATTACTACTCGTATATAGTTCATGAAGTTCTCTCATTTGTCTTTTATTCAAGAATCTATTCTCGAAAAAGATATTTTCATGAAACCAAATTCACTATGGATCTATTCCCGAAATCTACATAATGAGATTTTCACACATCTTTTTTCTTTTTATTAAAACTATTTATCCTTTCTAGCACTGCTGCTGTTTTCAAAGAACGTGAGCATTGATTTTGATCAAATTTTGTTTGTGTTTTTGTTTAAACAGTCATTTAAGATAAAATAAATACGGGAACATTGGACAAAGTTGAACATTATTAAAATAATCCTTTTCATTTCGACTCACTGGAGATGAGAACTGGATATAAAATATTTATTGAATTACCTTCTTTAAATTTGATGGCGCTAATAGTAAACTAATTATGTGAAAATCCGTCTTAATTAAGTTAATTCATACTGATTATCGTGTTTCGATGACAAATTCCCAATTGATGATACAATTTCGGACTGATATATCTCTGTATCTATCTATAGGTCTGTTTTATTTGTGACTTGCTCTGGGGTAGAGCAAATTTTTACATTGAAAACAAAAACAACAAAAGTGCAAATCCTACACTACTTTCAGACCATGTGTAACTATCACACCAGAAATTAGTTCAGTTTTCTCCCATAAAAAGTGTATTAGCTAAACGTTTCTCATTTCATTACAATATGGTTGCTAAGCAGGTCTACCAACATTTGAATTAAAACTTTCTCCTACTCCTGCTCATTTTATTTGCCACTTAACCTGCTCCCCAGGGTAGAGTATGGCAAATAAAACAGACCTTCTGTATACTATAATCTTGCTTTTCAAAAACGAAGAAAGGATGTCCATCTATTGGTGAGATATAGAAATTATAATTTATTACTTTTGTATTTCATCGATGCTCTGAACTCTAAGCGTATATAGAAATTACCTTTAAATTACTGCATTATAAGGAGAAAATCTTTGGGTTTTGATCTGAAAGGACCTTAAGGATCCGAAGGATCTGAAGGATCTTAGAGAATCTCAAAGGATCCGACCAATACGCCATCTGAATTCGAAATTTTAAAGAAAATAGCTGCAGTTGAATATAAATTATCATAAAAAGGACTAAACTTGATGGCAAATAGTATGAAGCAGTACGTGCGTAGCCTCTAACTAAACTATTTCTTTAATACTTCATATGAAAATTCTTCTTTCCTTTGAACCCGTAACAATATTTTCCAAAAAAACAAGAAAAGTTATCAAATTCGTATACCTTTTTAGAGACACATAAATTGAGTTAAATAACATTCATACAATTGAAAAGAATCTCGAAATTTATTTATCGAAGAAAATAGGTTTACGTATCGATATACAAGAATTTTCTTTTGGCATCGACACACAAAAAATTCCCATACCCTCTGAACTCTGAGCTTTTATCTTGATTTCTAGATTTTTTTCAGCTAAGAAAAATATGCTGCTACAAAACAAAACAAGAAAATGTTCCTTATTATTTTTTTTTTTTTGGTTGGAAAGAAACTCTCCAATCATGATGAGTTTCCTTCCACTAAGTCAGTAAATGCAACTCTATTAAAAAAAAAATCAAGCTTTTAATGGAAATTCTGATAGAATTTTCTCTTAATTTTCCAATGATTTTCTTTTGGAAATGATGAAAGAGATTTTTATAATTTTTCCCGTCACATATTAACGCATGTGTAGAGTTTTATTTTCGATTCTATTTTTTGGGTGGAGAAATATATTTTAAAATCTCTAAAGGTGATTCGGAAAAATCTACTGCATCTTGGAAAATTCATATACATACTACTAGTATAGAGTATAGAATAGAGTTACACAATCCCTAAGAAAAACAGCATCAATAACAAACAACTAGATACTAACAAACTTCCAACGAAGGTTTGGGTAGGTTCGAGTTTGGTTGCTGCTAATGTTTTTCTGTTTGGAGAAATATATGCCATATCTTCATGTCAAGAGATATATATATATATATATATATATGAAGGACCCCAAAAACGATGCATACATCTCTTTAAGAGTAGTTTTGCGTTGTTTGTCAAATGGGTTGCACACGTCTGATTTATATTCGCTTAACGCAATCGGTTTTTGTTTGGTATATCAATTAGTGTTTTGTTTTTTTGTTTCTTTATTTTATTTTTTCTTGACAAAAAAAAAAGAAACAAAATAATATTAATAAAAAAAGAAAATGATAAGAAATTATTGATTTGATTGAAATTTGATTTATTAAAACAAAAAAAAATCCGACATGTTATGGAATAAAAATGAATTTTATGGGAATTTTTTTTAAATATTTGTACATAAAACATATGTACAAATTTATACAAACATATTTAACATAATAATTAACATTAACATAAAATATGTTGTGGATTTTTCCTTGAAATGGCAATTAATTTTAAATAAATGTTAAAAAAAATATTTAAAAAAAATTTTTTAAATATAAAAAAAAAAATCCTAAATAATTTCAGTTAATTTTAGTGATTTGAAAACCGTAAAAAAAGGATATGCCTTTTTCTTTAAATCAAAAAAAAAATTATAAGAAAAATTTGAAAAAAAATTTTTTTCCACCAAAAGGAAAGGAATGTTGTAAAATATAAGAAAAATTTAAAAAAAAAAAATTTTTTTTTTTTAGAAAAGGAAAGGAAAGTTGCGAAATATAAGAAAAATTTTGAAAAATATAAATTTTTTTTCGAAAGAAGTAAAGGAAATTTGCAAAAGAAAATCGTAAAGAATTTAGTGAGAAACGTTAGTAAATGTTTTACAAACGTTATGGTTCTTGTTTATTGCCAGTACTTAGTGTGTGAAAAAGAGTTTATGTTTAAATCAAATAATAAATATTGAAAAAATAAAAATAATATTAATAAAAATGCCATTCCGAATACGATCGTACTCTTGTATTGGATTATTTCTTTTAATATTTTTAATCGAAGTAAATGGTGAGTTTTTTTCATGTTTTTATTTAGAAAACTTACTTGTCCTAAAACTTTGAATTAAAGTTTTCCAATTTATGTAAAATTTAAACTAAAAAAACAGAAAACTTTCCAATTTGACACCAGAAAAACTTCTTTTTTTTGCAACTTTATTTGGTGTAAAAACTTTTTTGATTTACATAAAATTGTAAATGAAATAAATTTACAAAAAAGACATTAATCACAAAATAAAACAAATTTTTTAAATCCTCGATTATCCTTTTCGATTGATTCTAGATTAGTAGAAAAATTTGTGTGTGAATCAAGTTTTTTATTAGATGATATCCCATTTTTGTCCCTTTATATAATACCCTTTATTCGGTCTTCATCAGATGAATCGGGATACACAATTTTTTACTAAAAGAAAAATTCATATTTCTTGACAGGATCATTTAAGGAAGGACAATGAACTCGCCAAATTTCGATCAAATCAGATAAAATAGAGAAAAATAGAAAACTAAAATTGATAAATATTTGGTAGGACTTCTTATCTAAGATCTTGTTACATAAACATTTCTTATTTCTCAATTTATATACAATAGTATAGAGACCAAGAATTTGGGCTAGAAATAGCAATTTAGTTTCAGTGATATAAAATGCGTCGCACAGTAAAACACCGTCGAAATATTTGTTCGTTGTTTAAAAACTGTATAAGATTTAAATGTGTTTCAAATTTCAATCAAATCAGTGAAAGCATTTTTCTAAAATCTAAATAGCTTTCGATTAGCTTAAACTAAAGACATTTTAGAGGTGTTACAAAAGTACCGTAAATAATAACAAAGCCTGAGTATATCATAGCAAAAAGATCGCCAACAGATCGAAGGCATATACCTGGAGATTGTTCTGTATATGCTTACTGGAACTATTACTATAGATAGACGAATAAGCTAGCTATATAAACGTTTAAGAAAGAGTTGTGAACTAGTTGCTATAGTTTGCACCTTCTTTATCTTTAATAGCTTATTCTTTTACGGAACTTCAATACGTAGATACACGATTTCATAACACTCCCAAAATATATCAGATTATGAACGATGAAGATGTATTCATAAATTTCTTATGCGAATCGTTAGTAAAGAAAGAAAAGCCTGTGGAATTCTACCAGAGATTACAAATGACAATTGATTGTCGTTTTCATACATTTCATAAGTGACAATTTGTCACTTGAAAGTGATAAATTTCAAATGAGTACTATTTAACAATAACAATAACATTTTAAAGCCGTCGCTTTTAAAAAAATGACGACAATGATAATCACTGTCACAACTATTGAATTTTACTGCTGTGTTTGTCACGTAAACTCCCTCCCTACACACCATACGATTTGGTTATACAACCGACTGACCGACCAGATCGGGTGTTACATGCATCCACACCATCTATTTATCGGATCGAAGAGTATACACACTATACGATTTGGTCAGTCGGTCGGTCGGTTGCACAACCAAACCGTATGGTGTGTAAGGGGTTTTACTGTTGAACGCGACATACGGATTCCAAATCAATTATACAAAATTCGACTTTAAGAACGAGATTATTATCTTTTGTTATTAAATAGTTGCAAAAAAGTCTTGCAACTAAATCAACACATTAGGATTAAAGCAACTTATTTTTAAGACAACTATTAATTAGTTGTTTATTATCGACATTTTTTCTGGATATATAGTATAGTTAGTCTTTTAACGTGATAAAATCGTTTTAGTTCTTAAAAAATCGACAATGCTTTAATATGGTAAGTCTTTCAATTGTTAAAAGTATCCAAGATCCCGACGTCATCTAAGAAATTCATGTTTCTTAAATTTTCATTTGAAGCTCTTTATGATAATAAATCATAAAGAAATTTTGTCAGGCTGTCAGTTTCCTTTCCTTCCTCGTATTTTTTTTTTTTTTTTTTTGTTATTTCGGTTGTCATAGCTTCATTAATTTGAAAAGTATATAAGGCTTGATTTTAGTCTCTTTTATCATTAAAAGAAATTCCAAGAATGGTGTATTGAAAGAAAATTTTCATAAACATATTCTTCTTAAAACACATAAAATTCTATACGCCGAGAATTAAATTAGAAGAATATATTTTCAACATACTTAAAGAAATATTATTTAAATTTTTTCGATAAAAGTCAAGAATTCTATAGACTTAAAATAGAATAGCTAGAATAGACGAGAGAGGCCCCCGGAAAATACTTAAAGAATGGAATGGAATTTTTTGTTGAATTTTTGTCATTTCAGGTTTCCATTTGTGTTTTTTATTCCCCTAAATAATCCTGGAATTTCAAGAATACTTGTTTAGTACATATTTTAAATTGTATAAAATATTTTCTTCTTTTTTTTTCAATTTCGGTCACAATTTAGAAGTCCTCTGAATTAAAAAAGAATTTTCATTTTTTTGGTATTCGCTAATTATTTTTCAGCAGTTTAGGTATAGACTAGGATATACCTAGGATGCCCAAGCCATATAGCGCGATGTTCAGTGTTTGTTATTGTAGATGGAATTGAAAGAGAGTACATCAAAAGTGTTTTAACGTAAGATGAACAGAAGAATCTTTAATGTGCGAGGGTCGTTGGAAATCCTTATCCTATGTTTTAGGTGTGTGGTTTTGGTCTTGACTATTGTCATTGGACTTATAAATGGTTATTTTTTTATTTGAAAGATTATTAAATGATGGAATATAACTTCATGTAAGTGTGCACCACGACTACGTATGACATATTCCATTTGTTTGCCTCCATCCTAATGGAACCACATTTTATTAAGATCAATGTTATCCAAATTTCGAAAGAAATAATCATTGACCATTCCAACGTAATCCATTCATTTGACCGAGCACTCCCTCATTTTCAAAATAAAATAAGCATCGATAACACCACCAGGATAAAACGTACACCACACCACTCTACTGAATGACTTCTCGATTTTCTTCATTCCAAATACGACCATTTTGCTTATTGACGTAACCATTTAGGCAGAACTAAGCTCCATCACTGAGCGAGCATATGATACAATAAATAATAATTTATCTTCAATTTCTGCTTTAATAGCTGAACTTCACTTTCATTTAAAGTGGCAATATTATGGTTGCTTCACTTGGGACATTTCTTTGTCTTACCGATTTTCAGACATACCTGCCAGTTTATCATTTACACAAACCATTTTTTATCATGAATAAAAACCTCAAATGCACTTTTTGAGTTAACAAAAAAAATTTAGGCTAGAATTTCACTAAGCGGTTAAAGTTAGAATTGCATCCAGTCGTATTGCTAGATTTAGGGCGCTGTAAAGCACTTCAGGTCTGCTTGATGCGCCCAATCACTTCGCAAAAACCCATGGAAATTTCTAAAACTTTCCACGAAATGAATTTTTTGAGAATTTCTTTATTCTAGTGATTGAATCCTGAAACTTTTCGCACTAAAGCTAAGATCACACACAGCAACATTTACATCAGGGTTTTTTGGTTGCAGCTGCAAAAGTTGCGAGTCTTGTTCACACATGTAAGTAAAAGTGGCGCGCAATCTGAAGTTTTTATGCGGCTGCCACTTTTAATTCTGTAACCTTAAAAAAATTTGCAGAGGTGTTCACACATAGCATGCAGCTTTTATTGCTTGTAACTTCCTTGGAGTTTTTTCATGTGTGCTCAAAATTTGACGTCTTGTTTTGATTTTAGCATTTAATTTATTGCAATAAAATATGTTTTATGATGAAGAAGAACAAGCTGTTGACTGTTTAGCACTTATTTTGTTGAGAAAAGAGAGACGACGGCGTCAAAAAAGTAAAAGAAAATGCTTGGTAAAAAAAATGGATAAAACAACGTGAACAGTACGGATTTGTTCATAATTAATTACATGAATTACGTGTTATTTTTTAAACATTTTTTGTAATTATCAGCATCTGATTTTGATTATCTTTTGGAAAAACTGAAACCCATAATAAAAAAAAAGGATATTCTCATGTGAATTTCATTACATTTTAAAAACTTTTCAGAAACAATTAACACTAAACTGTCAAAAAACTTGCATGCAGCATGCAGCAAAAGTTTGAACCATTTTAATATTTTTTGTTGCATATACAACTTTGTTTTTTTGATATTCACACGTTGAAACTTTCCAGGTTGCGCGCAATATAAATAGCTAGTCATGCAGCAAAAAAGAATCGCAACTTTTTGTGTTGCAATGTTGTTCACACTATGCAGCACTCTAGTTTCGCATCTTTTTATGCTGCATTGGAACAAAAGTTTCAATGTGTGATCTTAGCTTTAGCAAGAAAAATTTAAGCTAGAATTTCACTAAGTGCTTAAAGTTAGAATTTCATCCAGTCATATTGCTAGATTTAGGCGCTGTAAAGCACTTTAAGCGCTAAGGACTCCTGGATACGCCCAATCACTTCGCAAAAACCCATGTAGCTGAATCCTGAAACTTTTCACACTAACAAGATAACATAAAAACGCTTCATCAGTGAACATATTTTGCAATTATTTTTAATTGTTTATAAAAGGTTTTACTGAGTCTGCTTCGCCATTGAATAAGAACCTTTTTGTAAACATAAGGAAAACTGAATTCTCAATCATTTAAGTATCAATATTTTCCAATTTTTCGCGTTTAAAGCCTTCAAAAAATCTCTTTTAAAAGGTAATACACCTTTAATAATTTATGGTTTTTATTTTATGTTGTTATAAATTCCAATTCATTTAAATACCCAACCTTGTGAAATATTTCACGTGTCCATCTAATTACTAAACATTTATGTAATATTGTTGGAAAATTTCGATAATGAAAATGAAATAATAATTTCAAATCATAAATACTGGAAAGAAAATATTAAAATGTTAATACTTTCTCGCGGCAATTTGTTGGATGGAGGAGGAGGATGATGATAGCAAGAGAAAAACTAAATTGAAACATAAGTCCCGGAGGCGCATTTCAAGGGAAAAAACTGTGAAAATTTATCTCGAAATTGATTGAATACTGGTTTCACTTTCTATTGGAGAATGTTCTTTAATGTATCCCTTTCATTATTTTAATTGCAATCTAAGTAATTTATTGAAGGATACTTGAAGAATTTTCTATCATATTTCATTTTGTTGAAAATAAATCAACCATATAGAAATTGCTATATATAAAGAGTGTCCCAAAATTCATGCAAGAAGCAATTTTGATAGAAATGTAGGAGTAAAAGAAATAGTACACATAAGTTGTACAAAAGTAGTGTTTTCCACAATTTGGGGGCTCAACTGGGATGAGGAACACTTTAGTTGATTGCGTTGTTAACCGGTGTGTGTTTTAATTGTGTTGTGCTTCTACACTCATGATGGCCTTGTGTTTGTGACGTGTGACGACAGCCGAGGGCGGCTATATTATCAGGATGGCCGAGTTGTAGGATTAAAAGAAATAGTACACATAAGTTGTACAAAAGTAGTGGAGAATCTGAATTAGTAGTAGAAGTGGAATCGTTGGCTTAGTGAGAAAGTCAATTTAGTTGTAAACTAAGGGTGCTGAGTTCGAACCCATGCGGTGGCGATTTCACTTTTTCAGGTTTCCACAGAAAACACAGGTTTATAATTAAAAATTTGAAAATTTTTTATTATTTCGTAAAGTATATACTATAAGGTTATGTGTGGAAGAGTATATCGGGTAAATGGCATCCACAGCTTTGCTAGCACATACGCATACTTTTGTTAACATTGTCCATGACTACTTTACATAAATGTGGCTGAATTCCGTTCATACAGCATTAAATTTCCTCCTTAAAGACGTGGATGGTCATAGGCTTGTTGGCACAAAACTTAGACTTCAAAAAAATTCCCAAAGAAAAAGTCCAACAGCGTTAAATCGTATGATCCTGGGCGGCCAATTCTAATAACCAAAACGAGAAATTACACGACCAGGAAATGATTCATTGGCTACGTTTACAGCGATAAATTTTTGTATCTCCTAATTAAAAGTTAGGTTTGGTCACACGTGTTTAGACTGTACTAGACCTAAGTCTAAAACAACGCCATAAAGTGAGCATTTATGGAACTTGGACATCAAAATATGAGCTGTCATCTGTCAAAGCTTTCAGTTAATAATAACTACTGCAGTGCCATCTACGCAGCTGTCAAAAAGTTCTTAGGTCGATTTAAATTTAATGGGTAGGTCTGCAATTTAGGTTACCTAACCTAAGTTACTTTCGACGTGTTTATACCGTCATATTTAGGTCGACCTAAGCACTTAGGTCTCTTTTTTCGATGTAAACGTAGCGAAACTATGCTGGTTTTTTTTCGTTAGCAACACTTTATCACACAAAATGGTGCACAATTCAAATCTTCCATAAATTTTGGGACATCCTTTAGATGAAAATTTTTGTCATTTTCTTAGAAAAACCCTTTTTATTTGGTATTAATCTTAGATATTTGTGTGTGTAGTGGTAGACTTTAATTAATCATAAATAAGTATAAGAACGTAATAAAACCGCACTTAAAGAAAAAAAAAGAAAAGAAAAGAAACTATATTTAGGAGGCTCTGTGTATAGGAAAATTTTTGGAAAACATTTTCTTTTCGTTTAATTGATTTGTGGTTTTCAAACTGATGCCCATTTTGATAAATTTTATTTTTGGGATATAAAATTTTTTTTTCTTTTCCTTTTTTTTTTTTTTTTTGGTTTTAAAGGTTTTTAATTATTTATAAGAAAAACCATTTGGGTTTTAAGAATATTCATATTTAATTTTCTTGAGGTCAGATTTTGTTTAAATTATTTTTAGAAAATGTCAAATGATAAAATACTTTGGTATACGGGCATGACATGGTCCATGACACAAAAGTCAGTTAAGGATACTCTCGAAAATATGTTACTGCGTTCAAAACAAACATTGCAACATTGTTAACTAACGACAACCCATCAAAGAATGACGGTTCTTTTTATAAATTGAATATTTAAGATTGTTTATATGAGACTACATATCAACTGACACTTTTTCTGAGGCCGCTAAGTAAATTTTACGGCATATGAAAACAGTGCTACAGCCGGCTGCTACCAATCTCTGATTCGACTTCCCTTTTTTTCAAAAATAACTCATAAAATTTTGCATTTTTTTGTGAAATACTTTCCCGGAAAAATCGGAAATCCAGACCGTCACAGAGATTCGAATCCAGAACTATTGAGATTTCTACTCCCATACCTTAGCACCACTCCAGACACCCATATTGATAACGTTTTAGAAATGTTTCTTTGTCAGCCGGCAGCAGGCATTCGAACCGAGGACTATTGAGGTTACTACTCCCATTCTAAACACCCCTATTGACAGCGTTTCAGAAATTTCCTAGCGGTTATAGCCAAACATACATGGCAATTATTATTCTTTTCAATTTTTCCAATTTTTATTTTGTCACCTGCAGAAGCCTAAATCACGTGCACTAAGGATATGATAGGAGACGTCCAGGTTATCCCGGATACGTTTTTGGAATATGTGCGGACGTCCGGCCGGAATTTCCTCTTGGTCTTGTCCGGGTTGTGTGATATTAATAAAATTAACTATCATTGAAAAACGTCGATGATTCCAAAATATTCGACCAATTTTAAAATTTAGATCCCAGATGGAGTTAGTATTTAGCTAACTGAAAGTAGACTAGTTATGGTAGAGCTTCCTAAAAAAGCCGAATTTTGTTTTCGGCATATGCGGATACAACGCGAATATCGAAAAAGTGTTCTCACTAATTGATAGTCAGTAAACAAAAGCTAGAATTATGTAAGTTAGAGATTGAAGTAATGAATGGAATTCTTTTGACACTTCTGCTTGGTAATTCTTAACATCTATGCCAAGACATACGAACTCCCTAACAGAATATAGGCAATCTGAATGTAAAGTTAATTTTCTTGTAATTATATGTGACTGAACTTATGATATTAATAACACTGAAAGAATTTTGTATTGTCTTGGTTTCGTCCTGGCTTTCAAAATGAAAAATGTTCTAGATTGTCCGAATTTACTCCGTCTAGCCGTCAGTCGATTTATGGTCTTTTATCACTTCTACGTACTGAAAAACAAACTCCACACAATTGTAATTTTACTTTACTGAAAATGCAAGAATATTTCCTAAGTTTTGGCCAAAAAAATTATGTACGAAAAATCGATTTTTGAGTAGTATTGTCGTGATTCCATGAATCCATGAATTATTTTCACCATAATTATGGTCCAATAGTATCATTGATCCAAAAACAACTCTATACGAAAAGTTTTCCGATATTTTTTGAACGCCATAGTATTGATATAGGAGGAGAAAACAATTCAAAAATTTTCAAGTATTTTCTTTATATATAGAGTGGAAAAGGATGGTGGACCGAAAATTCTAAAAATAAATATAATTTATAACATTTTTCAGGTTGACCACCCTTAAAATACATATCATGCTGTAATGTATTGTATCATGTCCTGAAACTTGACTTTCGTACACATGTATATAGTATATAGAGAAACTCTTAAGTCAACAACTTCTTGGCTACATTATAAATCTTTTTTTTTAAAAAGAACAACTTTCAAAATTCAATATGAGGGACACATAAATCATATTGGTGTTTCATTTATGACTCAATTGAATTCAATTTTGTGGGATTCATATGAAAATATAAAAATCATCTGCAATAAAAGATATATAAATATGAATAATGGACCCATAATAATCCACGAATCGTAAAAATGTTTATAGAAAATTCATGATTCCGCAGTTTAGGAATTAAGTTTTTAAATATGGATTAAGTTTTTCGTAGGAAGTTGCTTCCTCAAAAATTTCGATGGGTTTCATTCCTTGGAGATGGGCGACAGTTTGATCAAATTGAAATGCTTCATTAGGTATATGCAGTCCTTTGAAACCGCCTATGTGTATTCCGTTGATACAGTCGAGCTATGGGTATCCCGTCGCTTGAGACAGATTCTCGTACAGCTTTTCGAATCCCGTACTGAAATTGGGAAAAGCTGATCAAACCCCATACTGGTGCTGTTAAAAGCTGTAGTGATTCTGTTAAAAAGTTATACTCCAGCTGTTAAAACCTTATCGAATCCTGCACTGGTGCTGCTAAAAGCTGTACTGCTGCTACTAACAGCTGTACTGAAATTGGGAAATCTACTTGAATCCCTTACTTGTGCTGGTCAAAGGCGTACTAAACTTGTGAAAAGCTGATCGAATCCTGTATTTGTGCTGCTAAAAGGCGTACTAATGTTGGGAAAAGTTGAACAAATCCTGTACTTGTGCTGGTAAAAGGCGTACTAATGTTGGGAAAAGTTGAACAAATCATGTACTGATGCTGCTAAAAGACGTACTGAAGTTGAAAAAAGCTGGTCGAATCCTGTACTTGTGCTGTTAAAAGCCGTACTAAACTTGGGAAATCTGATCGAATCCTGTACTTGTGATGCCAAAAGGTGTACTAAACTTGAGAAAAGCTGATCGAATCCTGTACTGGTGCTGTTAAAAGCTGTTCCGAAATTTCGAAAAGCTGATCGAATCCTGTGCTTATGCTGCTAAAAGACGTACTGAAGTTGGGAAAGGCTGATCGAATCCTGTACTTCTGCTGCTAAAAGGCATACTAAAGTGAAGAAAGGTTGATAGGACGCCGTATTGTTGCTGTTAAAAGCTGTACAAGAATCTATCTAAAACACTTGAATATCCATAGCCCGACTCTATCGACGGGATACACATAGCCAATCTCAAGAGACTGGATACCTAATTGCTGGAAAAAGGAATATATGTGACATAAAATTCTTGCCAATTATTTTTAGTCCCATAACATACCTGATACTGTACGTGCTTCACCTAACCTAACCTAAAATATTGACCGCATCGATGAGTTCTAAAGATTTAAAGCGCTTTAGAGCGATTAGTATTAGCAAGACCGCTGAATTCATCCCTGACTATTACTGAAATTCTAGCATAAAATGGAATACCAATCCAGATATATCTCGTATTATTGTGCGTTCTAAAATAAAGCCTAATTTATGAAGACTAATAAATATAAATATACAAATCCAGTAGGGTTTTGAATGCTATACCATTAGACACTTGGATGGACATACTTGTTTCTCTTCTTCAAAAATTAATAAATCATAAAATATTACCAAAAGTACCTCATAGTCACTTTTTTTTTTTAAATTAATTTCCACCTATTTCATATCTATATCTCGAGTTCTGCTAATCTGGTCACCCTCCTCCTAGGTTTTTACCTTTTTCTTTTTTTAAATGTCACAGTGACATTACCTTTTGTTGTCATTTGTACAAATCCGGTATCAGTAACATATTAATTTCGATTTCAATTTATTTTCTGAGGAGAGGGATGGATGCGTCTCCTCAACCTCCATCAAAAGATGTAGAATGAAGAAAATATATCCAATTTTAATTCAACAAGACATTGAAATTTTCATGGATGAACTTTATATAAAAGGAATTTGTGTAATAAATTTTCCAACTTATATATGTCAATTTAAAACAAGATATTTGATGCAAAATCACTATAGAAACTTCTATACCTATGTTAATTAAAATTTGACATATATAAAGGAAGTGAAATGTTCTTTCTACTTTTTTGCCATAAAAGAGAATCCATAAAGAATTCATCCTTCATCTCTCTGACTCTTGCTTTGTAGACAATTTACAATCTTCAAGAATCTTTAAGAATTTTTATATCCTAGGATGACCACAAAAGTCCTGTCGTTTTAACTAGCAATTTCATGATATAATATTCAATTTCGATCAAATCGATCCAATAGTGCTGAAAGAAATAGTTATACAGTAAAATTATGGTCGTAAGGCCCGCCGCACACTTGAACTAAGCTACGCGGCGATATTTTTGGAAAATTCATTCCATCAGCTCTATTTGAGCCGTCAGAGAGATATAGTGTGCGATCATTGGCCCATATTTCTTCGAAATTGAAGACAGTGTTGTAGTTTCCATCAATAGTGCTCAATATATATATTGTATTGTCTTGTATTGGCGAGGCCTTAGCACGTAGGCCTTTCTAGCCCAATATACCTACTCCTAAAAGGTTAATTGAGAGGCTAGGTCTCTCTCTCTCTCCCCGAACCGTTTTGTCCTTCTAATGAAGATCAACACCGTACTTAGGTTTAAATGACCTAACCCCTCATTTAACTTACTCAGAGTGAGCACACTCAGTGTAGCAAGTCTCGTTCTAAAAAAGGCCGGGCATTCAAACAAAAAATATTCTTCTGATTCATTTTCTTCCAGACAGGATCTGTATATGGATGGACTCTCGGCCATCAGTATTTTTATGTTCGTTTAAGGAAGAATGTTCCGTCACAATACTCACAATGGTTCTAATGGTTTTACGGTCGAGTTCCATCAATATTCTAGTCCTTGTGTCATCCGGGCCGTGGCTAAATTTAACTACGGGTTTAATTTCTGCCATGAAGAGATATCAAAAAATCACTTATTCGTTAACTTTTGAGTTTTCCTTTTCAATTATATTGCCAAAGTTATACGCACATAGAATTTCCAAGGAACCTCAGGCATAAAATCTTAGAAAGTAAAGTTAAAAAAGATTTTCCAATTTTCTTGTTAGAAAATAAAACCATCCGTTTCACTTATATACATCTATGTACAACAATTTTATTTTAATCAAATGAATTCATTCATCTTCATTCAATAATATCGTACTTGGTATTATAGAAAGGAAGTTTTTATTTTCAAATTGGAATTTCAACGCAATTTATTCTCTCTGACAACATTGAAACCTCTTTTATTGTGATTAAATTTTTTTCCTATTTTTTCCTATTTTTTTTTCCTATTTTTTTGGTTTTTAGCAATAACAAATAGAAATGGTTTTTCCTAGAAAAAAATCTAATTTCCGACTATAATTGAATTTAAAGTGAAATTCATATACAAACCCCTTTTGTGCTCTTCCCACTCATCTTTTTCGCTCTCGTCAAACCAAAAAAAAAAAAAAAAGGAAACAAAAAACAAAGAAATCAGAAAAGATCAAGAAAATGGATTTTTGACTATTTATAGGCGCAAAAAAAAAAATAGAATGGTAATAACAGAGAGAAAACTTATTTTCATTTTAATTTAAATTTGTTTTGTTGTAATTTGACTGATTAAAACAAAAACAAAAAAAGACCAGAAAAAAAAAAGAGGTTCACTAATTGCAAAATGATATTATCTTTAGCCTCACTTTTTGTTCTTCGTTGACTTTTAATATGAATTTTAATTCGGAAACAATGTCTTGTTATTGATCCATTTAGATTAAAGAATTCCTAACAAAATAAAATAAAATATTTAATTATTCAGTTTTTAAATTTCTTTAGTTTTAATTGTTTTTTTTTTTTTGGGGCCCTTGTATTCCTTATTCAAGATCTTTGAAAATACATTTCTATTCAAACTATTTTCCGGCTAATTTTGTTGGCCTACGTAATCCTAATCGACGTTCTTAATAGGTTAGTGTTTTTGGCTAATCAGAAGTACGTTGTACGTAACTTGTTTCAGACCATGCGTTTCGACTTTTCATAATGACAGCACGTAAAGGCCAATCTCCACACAGCCGACATCCTATTAAACTAGAAAGAGATGGACTTTTAAAAATTTCGCTATAATTGATCGAATAAAAACATCAGAGTCTCCACACACACAATTTAGAAAAATTGGTACTGTGCGACGGTATCGTGTGTGATTATTATGAGAATATGCACCCGCAGATGAAGTGCCATATAAATCAGATAAACATGTTCATCTGTTTTTGAGGGGAATCATCTGAAGATCGAAAATCAGTTGGGGAAATCAGAAATGCAGAAGTCGAGAAAAGTTTCAAGATGATTGTTTTCTCCCTTTCTGTTTAACCAATCTTTGTATAGTGGTATCCCATACTTGCATCAGAAGTAGGATGCCGGCTGTTTGGAGATTGGCCTTAACTTGTTTCAGTCATGGGAAACTTCAAGCTAAAGTTGAAACGACTTACTGTTTTGTCGAATCAAAAGTATGAAACAAGTTACGTGCTAGCAGTCCAGCTAAAATCTACATAGTGTATCAGTCAAGCATACCTATTTAGAATGAAAAAGTAGGCTGTAACGAAAACTCATTAAGCTTTTTGTGATTGTGATTTCACAGGTTTTTATTAATTTGAATTGAATAGTTAGAGATTCGCAACATTTTTGGCACTGTTTCACTTTCCATTGTCACCCTATCTAGAATCAAATCGCTTTTTTCCAGTAATTCCTTCTCCATTACTATAAGCAATCCTCTAATTTTTTCAGTCATACTGCTTCCTAGATGATCTTTAAAGAATTTCAATATTCAAAAGCAACTTGAGTATAGGATAAAGCCAGACCTGCCCCATTATATACTCCTGTCAGTATGTTATACCTACTCAAAATCTTGAATACACAAATGGAACAGTTCTTACAGGCACTGTGCAAATTAATGAAGTCAATAAACCAAAACCATATTCTGTTTAAAATAACGTAGTAAAGTAGTTTCTTAGTTTTTCAGGATAAAACTTTTACCAGCTCAAGACAAGCGTCCACGATTGGAACCGATCCAGTTTGTTTATTTTATAAAGTCGCCTTGTTAAACTATTACTTTGTTGACATATGATCTACTTGAATACAACTTCTATCCAATAATCATGCATATAAACCTGGATCGGCTTGAATTAGACTTTAGTCGATCCGATCAAAAAGCTTATCGACCTGAAATTAACGTGTAAACACACAAATCGACTTCGGATCAATGAAACGAGGCGAAACCTAATCTGCAAGCGTTTGTCAATTTTAAGCTGATTTGAACTCAATTTCAAGTCAATCTTTCAATCTGGCAAAGCTAAAAGAACCCGGATTGAGGTTCAAGTCGATCTCAAGTTAATTTTTAAGTCGCCATGTAAACGTTGTAAAGAGTGTCCCAAAATTCACGCAAGAAGTAATTTTGATTGAAAACACAGGTTTATAATTAAAAATGGGAAATTTTTTTTTGATTTATAGAATATACAGTATAAGGTTATGTATGGAAGAATATATCAGGTAAATGATCCCCACGGCTTTCCTGGCACATACGCACTCTTTTGGTGAAATTTTCGAAGACCGTTTTGCATAAATGTGGCTGAATTTCATTTATACAGCGCTGAATTTCGTTTTTCAAGACGTGGTCGTAGATTTGTTGGCATAAACTTAAAAAAAAAAACCTAAAGAAAAAGTCCAACGGCGTTAAATCGCATGATCTGGGCATCCAATTCTGATTATCAAAACGGGAAATTATACGACCAGGAAATGCCTCATTATTTTAAAAATATTGCCCAACAATGAAAACGTGTTCGCGTTCTTCCGTGTAGCGCTCCATTTTTAAGACCCCTGAACTGTCAGCTGTCACGTTTTTCTTTTCGTTGGCAACACTTTACCGCACAAATGGCGCAAAATTCAAATCTTAACTGAATTTTAGGACACTCTTTATATAAGTTTGAGTCAAAAATCTACTTCCCTAAATAATTAGTTATCTTTTAGAGGAGCTTGTTTAAATGAAATGTTTTTGATGATGGGTGTGAAGGCTCCCTCCCGTAAATCCTTTAATTGAATCGCATAACATAGTTGAGAAATTCTCTTTAATTCCATTTTATTTGAAGCTTTTGTGTACTTAATATACCTAAAAGCAGCACCTAATAAGTTTCAGGATAATATGTTGATTTTAGTTCGCGAATGAAATAATCCTATTGGAGTTTTTAGATTTATTGCATTTTTCCATATATACCTTTACCTTTACTTCAATTTCAAATGAAATTGAAACTGATGTTTTACTATTCCACCCATCCCTTTGGTGGATTGAAATGGAAAACCCCGGAAAATCACTTTGTTTATTGAGTATTTGCTTATGATTTATTGGGAAATTGAAAATAGATTGAATAATCAATTGGATTATATTCGAGAACTGAAGACATTATTAATGAAAATGAAAAGGAAAATTTCAACTTTTCTTTACCATATATTAGAGAGAAAAAAAAAGGGAAATTGGCAAAAGAAAAACAAAGTTTTTCCCGGGTTACTTATTTTCGCAGTTAAACATATTTTAATGAACAGAATTTCGCAAATATGTTATATTATTAACCAAAAAACGGATATAATTGGAAGTGCAAAGCGTATGGAAAATATTCCTTTTATACAAAATTTAATTAAAAACACTTTGATATAATATAATATATTCTCGACATAAGTAGATACGCGGGAAAACCTTTTCTTGAAAGTTTTTCGGTACTTCAAACAATATGTTAATACTATACGTAATATGAATACACACTACCAACGGATACACTAGAAGATGTCAACTATACGTATAGTAGTTTTGTAGACGCTTTTGCTTTAAAGCAACTCACCATCGAGGTAGGATATACTTTGGTAATTCTGGCAACACAAAAACGGGGATGTTCGAATCCCTTTAATGCTTTAAAGCAGCTCACCATCAAAGAAGGAGACACTTTGGTAATTCTGGCAACACTAAATTGGGGATGTTCGAATCCCTTTAAAGCTTTAAAGCAGCTCACCATCGAGGTAGGATACACTTTAGTAATACTGGTAACACTAAATTGAGGATGTTCGAATCCCTTTAATGCTTTAAAGCAGCTCACCATCGAAGTAGGATACACTTTGGTAATTCTGGTAACACTAAATTGAGGATGTTCGAATCCCTTTAAGGTTTTAAAGCAACTCACCATCGAGGTAGGATACACTTTAGTAATACTGGTAACACTAAATTGAGGATGTTCGAATTCCTTTAATGCTTTAAAGCAACTCACCACAGAAGGATATACTTTGGTAATTCTGGCAACACTAAATCGGAGATGTTCGAATCCCTTTAAAGCTTTAAAGCAGCTCACCATCAAAGAAGGAGACACTTTGGTAATTCTCGCAACACTAAATCGGGGATGTTCGAATCCCTTTAAGGCTTTAAAGCAGCTCACCATCGAGGTAGGATACATTTTAGTAATTCTGGCAACACAAAAACGGTGATGTTCGAATCCCTTTAAGGCTTTAAAGCAGCTCACCATCGAGGTAGGATACACTTTGGTAATTCTGGCAACACAAAATTGGGGTTGTTCGAATTCCTTTAAGGCTTGCGAAAAAGTCAATCGAAAAAATCAGTCGCTCGCAGTGCAGCAGTAGAGTCTGTGATATCAACTAATATTGTTTGTATTAAAGGATCCAGACCAGTTATCCTATACGGATCCCAATGGCCAGTTCATCGCCAAGCATTAAGAAGAAACGTAATTTTAGTTGCAGAGGGCAGTCACTTTACCGCACGGTAAAGTGTTGCCAATGAAAGAAAAAGACACCGTGACAGCTGACAGTTCAGCGTTATTAAAAATGGAACGATACACGTGAAAGAACACGTTTTCATTGTTGAGCAATTACAAAATTACCTTCAGCGATGAACTCCATTTTCATCTTGATGGCTTGGGGTTAATCGACAAAATTGTCGCATTTGGGGTTCAAAAAATCCACGAGTGATTGTTGAAAAACAAATGCGTCTAGAACGTGCCACTGTTTGTTGCGGATTTTGGACTGGGAGCATCATCGGACCATTCTTCTTCAACAACGCGACTGGTCAGGCAATAACATTTAATGGGCGACATGATAATCCAGTTTTTCATGCCTAAATTGTAAGATATCGATGTGGATGACATGTGGTTTCACCAAGACGGTGCCATATACCACACAGCTAGAGAAACACTTCAATTACTGCATGGGTCATTTCCTGGTCGTGTAATTTCCCCTTTTGGTGATCAAAAGTGGGCGCCGAGATCATGCGATTTAACGCCGTTGGACTTCTTTCTGAAGTTCGATATCAAGAAGGTGAGAATATAAACTTTGGTAACATCTTTGATTCCATCATGACTAAAAAACCGAAATAAATATTAAATCTATACAAATTTCACACCCTTTTAATCCTCAGACTTAGACTAGTAATACTTATTAGATGTCCAAGGCATATGGGTATATTCAGAACAATAGGTCTGTTTTATTTGCCACCTGCTCCAGGGCAGAGCAAATTTTTACATTGAAAACAAAAACAACAAAAGTGCGAATCCTACACTACTTTCAGACCAGGGGTAGCTCTCACACCGAAATTAGTTCAGTTTTCTACCATAAAAAGTGTATTAGCTAAAAGTTTCTCATTCCATTTCAATATGGTCGGTAAAGCAGCGTTGAATTAAATCTTTTTCCTACTCCTACTCGTTTTATTTGCCACTTACCCTGCTCCGGTGTAGGGTATAGCAAATAAAACAGACCTAATGAATGCATCCACAAGAGCTTTCATATGAAGAAGAAAAAAAAGGAATCTATAGTGTGTAGGGATATTAGCACCCAAGAAAAGCAATTAAAATAAACAGTCGTTGCTAGTCTAATTCACGTCCACGTGAATAAAGACACAACCATTTCGATTGAGAACGCATATTGGAGGAGGATCCTTAAAAATCTTTAGGTCACATTTTTCTAGCATCACAAAGCTTTATTCCCATTCTATTGGAAGAAAGCAGTGAAAGGTAAAATGTGCTTTTGTGGAGTAAAGAAAAAAATATATAATTAAGAAACAGCATTAATTTTCTTAATGAGAAAATCTATTTATCCCCGCGAGATATTCGAAAATTTCAAACTTTATTAATTATTGAAAGCATTTAAAGACATACATATAGTGTTCAAAAAATATAGTAAATTATTCGGTACGTATCCAAAAAATTAGGTTCGCGGATTATATAAAATTCAGTAACCGAAAATAATTTATTTAGAAAACTAAAATGTAATTATGTGGAATTGAAAATTGAACCTCGAACGTTTGTTATTACGTTAAGAGAAGGAAGAATACACATATTTAGATATTTTATAATAAATTCAATTAAATAATTAAAAACAAAAGGAAACTCATTCATATAGAAGAAGATTTCAATATTAAAGACTTTACCCAATCTTACCAAGTAACATATTCAGTATCCGCTACATCGTAGCTACTTCTTTACATATTCGTATTAGTGACAGTAACGTTCCAGCGACCAAAAATGCTGGGTGGGCTATATAACGCTAGTACGATAACTAGTACTATATGATTGCTAATATTATTTTACTAGATAACAGCCCGTCAATTATGATAGGAAAAATAAGATTAATGACACTGGGATTCGAACCTACACTTTAAACCAAAAAAAATTTTCAGAAATATATAAGTTCCTAGAATGTAACTCCAACCTAAGACGGGCTCCTAGAAATTTCAGTTTACAAATCACTATAAATTAACAAAATTAATTCCAGCGTAGCATCTTAAAAATAACCATCCTCAATCATAGCACTCCCCTTATTCACCATTTTGATAGTTTTAGTATATTTACCCAGTTCTCGCAGCGCCACTGGAGATATATTTCATGTATTAAGTCTAGCAGAATGCACAGTATTTACCCAGCAACACCTCGAGACATTAAATTCATCCCATTTCTCGCCGGTTTGTAAAATTTCTCCCGTCAAACAAGGCAAAAAACCTCGATAGAGTAAGGGCCGATACAACCTAGAAACAACCGCAGTTCCCTGTCAGTGAGAGGCGGAACTATAAGGTCTTCGACAAAAGGAATACCCATGAAAACCTTCATAACTTCGCTGAACATTGTATAATCGTATATGACCTCTAAATACGGAGTTCAAAAATTTGTATTAACTTCAACGCCAAAGCAATGAGAGATGGAATTATTTGGTCTGAGACAGAAATAATTCCCATGAAAATTTCCACAACTTTGCTGAACAAGCGCGTGAAACTTCTATATAAAAAGTTCGTGAATTTGTATTTCCTCCAGTGCCAAAGCGGTAGCAGATGAAACTTTATCGTGAGTGTAAGAATATCCGCCATAAAAAACTCAATAACATTGTCTCAGGTCGAAATCATATCCGATGTATATTTCAGATTATAAATGAGCTTTCAAGCCCCCCTTTTGTAACCTCTCCGAGCCCCAGGATAAAAAGAAAGAAGGACTAGCCTCTGATGTACCTATATAATATACATAATTATAAATTGACTATTTCAAGACGTTTATGAAAAAATGGAAGAAAACTGTTCAGATGATTGTTTTATATCTTTATTAAATTAAAAATTGGTTAAGAAAAAAAAATCAAAGAGGTACAAAAGAAGCCTGTATCAGCTTCTTAATTAGATGTATCTGCGAAAATTTTTCTTATATGTCTTTATAAAAATATTCAATAATTAAGATTCATTAAAATCTTTGATGATTTCAGTAAAAAAAAAAAAAAAAACGGGAAATATATAAATTTTCATCAAGAAATTATAAATTGCCTATTTCAAGGTGCTCATATATGAAAAAATTAAAAAGTATTTTCAATTTCATTATTGAATTAAAAACTGGTAGATAATAAAATCACATAATTAACTTATCGTCAGAGACAAAAGGTGCCCCAGGCAGCCAGCTACTAGCTACTTTAACTTACTTATTAGGGCGTGGATATTTCTTGTTCATCTTAAAATTATTCATCATAATTAATAATTATTAAATCTTTTATGATTTTGAAAATTTAATAAAACCAAAAGGATATTTACCTTCCAACTATAAACTAGACGAGTTTGAACTACTAAATATGCATGTACTCTTATATTGTATGATACAAGTCCTTATAGACTACTGCTACTCTATGGTATCTAGTTATTGCCTTTTATAATGAAATATTAGAAGAAAATTTTCTTATTATATTTACTTTCTTCTATGTTATATTGATAAACCATAAAACTTAGAAATTATATTGAAATTTAGCAATCTTAGATGGAAAAGTTTTCTTATATATTGAAATCAGTGATGCTGAATTATATTATTGGTAATAACAAATTCATCTACTATATGCTTTTCATTTGGGAAAATACGAATTTGGTCGAATTTTCCGTCGATATCGTAATAATACTAAAAACAAACAAGTAAAAACGGAAAAACTATGAATAAATTGTTGGTCTTTTTTTTTGTCTAATTTTTGGAGTAAAAATACCAAAAAAAAAAGAAGAAATTGCTTATGTGAGCACATAGGACATGACTATGGAGTAGTCATGTGTATATTATCAAAAAAAAAAAATGGAAGAAATCAGAAAACATTTCGAGACTTTAAGTCACCAAAACTCAATACTCAATACTATTATGGTTCCGCGAAAAAGAAGAAACTTTTCATTTCTTAGCAAATTCTAAGACAGTGTAATGCTTCGACTTATATAATAAAGAAGTGGTGACCTAGTTTCTGAATAGGGTTACTGACCAAACCATGTATGTAGTAATATATCAAAAGCTATATCTACGTAAAAGTTCAATGAATTCTAAATTGAGATGGTCTTTTCTTTTACTAATTATTTGAAACTACAGGGTGCAAAATGAACGTCGTGGCATTCGTTGGAAGAACCATTGAGTCCCCTTGCAATACGTGCTGTGGCTCCATTTTCATGGAACCAAAGGGTTGGATGGTTTTCCACGGATGGCTCTTAAAAAAATTCCCAACATCTTTCGATATTGATGGAAACTGCAACATCGTCTTCATTTTCGAAGAATATTGGGCAATGATCCTCCCAGAACAGTACACTTAAGTAGGTTTAATTGTCATTGGTGAACTGCTCTTGGATTCTCTGTAACCAATATCCTTCAATTCTGCTTGTTTACGAAGCCATTTAATTAGGAATGGGCTTCATCACTTATTATCGAATTGCTTTTTGCCTGGGAAATAAAGTTCAATCATTATGGTGCGTTGTTCTATTGTGTATTGTTCAATTTCAAATCCCCCAAGCCTGCTTTACAAAATACTGAAATAAAATTCATTTTCCGCCACCCTATAGAATCTATTTTCAGAGGTTTTTTGTAATACATCCACGTACATATGGGATTTTCCATTGCAGTAAAGAGTTTCGTTGACATAACAAAACATTTATATCATACCTGTGAAAAGTTTTATTGGACATTTTGTATCCGAAATATAGAAAAATCGAATTGAAAACTGAAAAAGTTTTCAATTTTCATCCTGAAAAATAGAAATCTCTGTCATATTCCTTGATTATTGGGAACGTATCGACAACTACTTTTTTTTGTATTATTATTTTTTTTTCTGTCACATAGATGGCGTAATGATGTGTAAATGTCAAAGACTAAGAAAAAACTAATCAATAAGACATTCTATGATAGGAAAATGAACAAGAAACTTATTCAGAAAAGGTATTTTAAATGAAATAATATACTTGAACATCCGGACTCGAATAGTTATAATTTCCGCTTCCTCAATTTCAACCTATTTTATGGTTCTAAATGATGATTATACAAATCATTCCCAATTTATGCATTGTTTGGTTTAAGGATGGTATCGTGATGAATCAAAAAATATACCTTCTACTATACTATAGTTGTGTAGAGAGTGTCCTAAAATTCACGCAAGAAGTAATTTTAATAGGCAATCCAGGTTTATAACTAAAAATTGTAATTCTTTTACTGATTCATAAAGTATATAGTATAAGGTTATGTATGGAATAGCATATCGGGTAAATAGCCTCCACGAATTTACTGGAAAATACGTACTCTTTTGATGAAATTTTTCATATCCCTTTTGCACAAATGTGCCTGAATTTCGCTGATACATCGCCCAATTTCATCCTTGAAAGCGTAGGTCGTAGTGGGCTTGTTGACGTAAACCTTAGACTTCAAAAAAGTCCAACGACGTTAAATCGCATAATTTAGGCGGCCAATTCTGAACACCAAAATGGGAAATTACACGAATTGATTCTCGGGCTACTCTATGGCCCGCTCTACAATGAAAACGCCTTGTTCTTTTGTGTAGCACTCAATTTTTAATAACCCTGAACTATTAGCTGTCACGCTGTCTTTTCGTTTTCGTTGACAACACTTTACCGCGCAAATAGCACAAAATTCAAATCTTACGTGAATTTTGGGACACCCTTTAATAATGAATAACTATATAGTAATGTGGCCTTTCAGACGTGAGTATAAGAAAATTCTTGAGTTTTCTTAGTCGATTCTTAAAAGAATAAAATCAAGAGAAAATACTAAGAAAGAACGAATAGAATTAAAAAGGACTGGACGACTACCTTACGTAAGGCATGACAAGGTATGGCATTGTATTGGATGGATTCGCACAGTTGCCTTAGTACGTAGACCTTACTGGCACATTGTACCTCCTCCTCAAAGGTTTGTTGAGAGACTAAAGCTCTTCCCTGAATCGGTTAGTCCTTCTAATGAAGGTCAGGTAAGGCCTAAACTACCCAGTCCTTTTTAAGCAATCATTCTTCAATAATATATAAAAGAAATACTTCGATAATGAAGGCAATAAACATGGTTACGACCTGGACAATATAATAACCTTATTTTTATATTTGTAGGTCATTTAATATAATACAAAATCTACACCAAGTATTAGTTTTCCTTTAAAGCCCTATCTATCCACCCCAATTTACTATTATATACAATTTGTTAATAACAAAATTGTGATAATCTTAAAGACTAACTAATCATCCGATCATTTTCTTCATTCTACCCATAAAAACTTGTCCCATAATAACATGTCCTTTTTCCTTCTTTTCTTTGGTTCAATCTTAAGATTTTTACTTTCTTCTTTTTCATTTATGGTTGTATGTGGTTATACGCCTCCGCTCTATAACAATATATCCATAGATATATATAGATCTGATGATTTTAGCAACTTTCTTATTATATTATTCACAAGAAATATAAAGCATTAGAATGTTATATATCGTTAATACGATATAACAGAAGCTCTTTTTTTTATCCCCTTAAACAGGATAAGCTTAATCTTATCTTTAATATTTAATTTTCCTAATTTATACTAAAAAAAAAAACTAAGAAGAAATCAGGGAATATTCCATTGATTATGACCAGATCACTATGTAAATACGGATTTGGTATAAGATATATATACACTTATATAGAGTTAACAAGGGTAGTATGGCACAAGAATACTCTTCAACCATAAAATAACTTGCAACTAATATTTACATTTCACAAACTTTTCCTATTACAGAAAACTTCACAAAACATTTTGTAGGCAAAGAAAAATAAATACATGAAGAACCGAGACCTGGATTTGAACCAGGGTCTCATAAGTTTCTAGAACCGACTAGACCATTCTACACTTGTATTAACTAATATTTTACTAATATATTCCTACAATTTTAATGCAAATGTTTAAAATGGTGTAACGTGGAGTCTGTTGACTTGACTTGATTGTAGCATAGTATCCTGATTCGAATTCGGAGGCACAAAGGAACACTTATTCACATAATTTAGAAAACTCTGATAGCTCATTTATGAAACCCAAATAATGCAAATATCATCAATATATATGAAGTAGTTGTAATCCAAATAGGAAGAGTAACAAACTACAGTATTTTTGGCCAAAATTAAGTTTTTACTGTCTGCCACAAAACTTCCACTGCTTGGTTAGAATGAACTGCAACAGCACAATAAAAGCTTATAACTCCATTACACGAAAATACAACTAAACTATCAAACCAAGGAAGCAGTTCTGATCAAACTTAAGAAATTTGGAATTTGCAAAAGCATGAAAACAATTGTGCAAATGCGGATTCATTATAAAAATACAATTCAACGCTTATTTAATGGACAACTCAAGCCTAACTTTTCTGATCTTCTAGAGAACCTTAAAAACTTGAAAGTGCTAAGTTCGTGCGGTTTCAACATTTCTCATCTTTCTCTAACAAAACTCCAAAGAAGGCCCAAAATGCAACGAATGCTGCACTTTTATTTTTACCAAATCTTTAGTTTTGGACAAAAATACCTGTGTTTTATTGGGAATTTTATCGGGCGCTTTTTCACTTTATCAAAAACACGATTTTCTTAAATCAATACTAAATTTCGAATGTTGGTACTACTGATATTATTTGAAGGAACAAAAGAACAAAAGAAATCAAGGTTTTGATTTGCGCCATCTACCATTTGTTAGATAGTACTTAGTGCATATTTACTATCTATTACAAATTTAGCGCCTGATATTATCCGGCGCTAAATAAACGCGTATAAAATGTATAGTAAATGCGGATACCATTCTCAAAGAAAACACAGCTAATATAAGTCTTCGTTTGTAATAAAAACCCAGCTAACATTAACCGTAGCAGCAACGTATTTACTGGATATTAGAGTATACAATGTGGAATTGATTTGCCAGGGATTTATATTGCTGGGAAGTTCTCATTTATCTTCTAAGTTATTTTTAAAGGATATCAGATATGCCAAATCTCTCTCTCAACTTTACCCTATATATACGTGTATAGTCAAAAAAGATTACTTTCAACCAATGGACTAAAATAATTATTATGAAAATTACCAAATTATAGGCTTTATAAAAAGAGATCTTTTGGGTTAAATATTGCTTTCTTGTTATTTCACTAATGTATAAATTGTGATAATAATCATCAATCAGGTTAGTCTTGATTAACAATTTCTAGGTAGAGAAAGTTGTCTAGTCCTTATTAGATTTTCCTTTTACTAATATTATATTATATGAAAATGCATAATAAGATTATGTATTATCAAAATTACGACTAATCTTTAAGAGTAGTTACTATTTTTATGGAAGTGATTGACTTCTGACAGGAAACTTGTACCACGTCTGTATTTATAATCCGAGAAATTTTAATAAAAGAAGAGGCGGCAGAAAGAACCAGATACTGGGAAATTCAACCAGGACTAAGGCAGGCCAAGGATCTCCTTGGGGAATTCAACCCCCAGAGATTCAAAGCCTTTATTAGCACTAATAGGAAGAATATAAGAGTTCTGACAGGAATCCTTACAGGACACTGCACACTCAAAGCACACCTCAAAAAACTAGGACTTGAAAGAGATAGCACCTGCAGATTCTGCGAGTGTGACGACGAAACCCCAATGCATATTCTCTCCTGCTGTGAGGCATTACTCCGTAGGAGAAGAAAATATCTCGGGGCATATTGCTTCTCTCCAAGCGAGATACAATCTCTCTATCCACTCCGGATACTAAAATTTCTAAGAGAGATAGGCCTGGAGGAGGTGTTGTAGAATGGGAAGTTAACCTAACTATTACACTAAAGAAAAAGGGGGTACAATAGATCTTAAGGTCGCAGTACAGGAACACCCTAAAATTAAATCTAATCTAATCTAAATAAATAACATTTAAAGTAATTTAACACAAAAAGACCCGCTGGCAAAGAAGACGCACCCACTTAAGTTAATTCTTCCAACAAATATTCAAGAGATTATATAGCATAACTTTATAAACAAAAAAACTTTGAAGATAACTCACAAGTTATCTCAGACTTTGAGAATCCTCTGAAAATAATATTTGATAGCAGCAAAATTTGCGAAAACTTATTTAATATTCAAAAAAAAAAAAAGGACGACTAATTGGAAATATGTTTTTCTTTTCAGATTGTTTAAGCTCTTACTCAACAACAATATCATCTGCAAATTTATTGCCATATTTTGATTTTGATGTACAACGTAATTTGACTGTAACTGTTGGACAGACAGGATTTCTTCATTGTAGAGTTGAAAGACTTGGAGATAAAGATGTAAGTAATTGATTAAAATAAATAGAAAAATTAATATCTGAAAAGCATACTTGGAAAATTGAGAAAAAGAAAACCAAATATGAGGGTACTATAAAATGGAATTTACTAGCTAGACGACTACAAGAACCAAGGGAAGTGCCTAGGACTCTTCTACAGGATTCTTATAAAAATGATTTTAAGAACTAAAGATTAAAAATTATTAACGAACAATAGTTCAGGCAAGGATTGCCAGATAGTCGAAAGAGTGGTATTGTAAGAGTTAAAAATAGGATACAACTGAATTTGGTAAACAATTGAGAGGTTTAACACCAAAAAAAAACAGTTGTAATGATTTGATAATATTAGTAGTAGAGGAAAAGGCAAAAATGAACAGACTAGTAGAGATAGTGTAGAATGGTCTAGTTGGTTAAGACCTCGACCTCGCCTCATGAGACTGATAAGACCTTGGTCTCGGTTCTTCACCTTTTCTCTACTTTGCTTTGCCTTATAAAATCACTAATTGGATTACAAAAAACTCAACGGACGACGGACGGAAAAACTTTTACCGGGAGAACCTTTGACATCTGGGACTGTGTCATCGGATTGAGTGAACCGATGTTATTGGTCACTCCTGGGCTTATGTGCCACCCATGGATTCTGTCAAAACAGGACTCTCCATGACTACAAATAATAATAATAATAATAATAATAATAAAACACCTCCAATCGTGCCTGAAGAGTGAATTTAATACAAAATTTCATTGATAGAATATTAAAAATTATATAGGAGCTTTCTCAGTTTATACTTACTGAAAGAAAAGTTTATTCTTCCCCCCAAACTCTATCAAATTCTTGAATAACTTCTGGCAAAAACCAACTTCTTAATTAGAATTGCAGTACACTCATATATTTTTCCAGATAATGAATTTCTCATCTTTAAATGAGAGAATATAGCAAGAGGAAACAGTTCAAGACCGTTTACACTGAGCTACTTTTGGAGTGTATTTATCGTACTTCAAATTTTAATTCATGTTTACAGCTTACATTTATCCACTTGATAAAAATTTTAATTTCATTTAACAAGTATTTCATGGAGAAATTCTAACAGTGTTCACACTTGGATAGAAATTCAACGAATAAATGTTAGATGGATATATTTTTAGTGCTGTTTACACTTTCTTAGAAGAATTTATTCGTCAGACATATATCTAGAAAAAACGATAACTCTCATAACTTTTTTAAAAGACTTTGTTAATTTTTCACTTTACTTTCTTTATTTTTTCGGGACTTTTTTTAATCGCGGTCGTCTCTCGACTGTCGCTTAAAAAATCATCTTCTTCATTCTTTTTCTTTTTTTTTACCATGCAGGCATCTTATCTGCATGATTATTCTTTATCCTAGTCTCAGTTCAAATATCTCGATCGTCATGTAGGTATCTACATAACCCATATTTAACTTAGACTTTTCTTAGTCTTATGTTAAGTCATCATCCTGTTAATATGAAACTACCATGTAGGGATCTTATCTACATGATTCATCTTAACATAGGACTTATTTCGAATCTTACCATGCAGTTGTATCTAGGTACTTGCATTCGGAATAGTCCTTTATTTAATCAATCACGTCAAGGTAAAAAGCCCTACTTTAAATTATCAGCTAATGGAGCTGAACTCCATCCAAATTCTAGTCGATGAATAGTCGTAATTAATTTACAAAAAAATATAGATTGATTTATTTCAATTTACAACTTGTAGACTGCCTTCTAGAATCTAATTCATTTCGTAGCCTGACGTCAATATGGTGTCGACCTAAATTTTTATATTTAACAAGAAAAATTTAAATAATAATTAAATTAATAAATCTTTCGAAAACTTTTCGGATGAATTTTGATATATGTCTAATCATAAATTAAACACTTTTTTACAACACATACCTAAAGGTTAAACGAGAGTATAGTACTATAAAAGACTTTGACGATTGATTATAAATTTAGGGTCCATTAACACGTATCTGGAAAATCTATTCAATCTTCTTTAAACCTTAAATTTGACACCTTTGTAAATGGATATAGTATATAGTAACCAATATAGATAGCTAAAGGCGGCCAATGGTAGTAGTAGGAATGGTATATGTTTTCTCTTTCAGTTTGATTTTTCAGTGATTTTCCATCCAAATATTTATTGAGGGAAGAAAATTATTTACGTGATCTAATCAATATTTCGTTACATAACTCAACCTATGCCATTTTTTAAATTACTATACTGGAAAAAATACCGAAGAGGAAAATCGTTCAATCATCAACATTTTTGAAAAGGGTCAAGATTAACACTTTGTAATTATTATTAAAACGTTTAAGTTCATAAAATACAGAATGATGATCAAAAAAATCTTTTGAAAGTGAACCTTTTAAATATGGTTTCTATTTAAAAGAATATTTTATTTTGTCATGTTTGATATTAGTTAATCGATTTTCTAAAAATATAGAATCATATAGAAACTTATGATTGGCCAGATATAAAACTCAGTAATTAGCAAATCTATAGAGTTTAGCTCTACCAAACTAAAAACCATCCTAATTACATTTTGGTTTATTTAATTTTCCACAACACAACCAATTAAACACATAAAATGACGAGAAAACCATAAGGATAGACCAATTTTACTATCTAACTATTTCTTTTCGATCAAATCTTGAATCAATTTGAATGAAATTCAACATAAACATGAATATTAAACAATTACATAGAACCATAAAATGAGAAACATAATTTCCTATGTAAATCTAGCACCAGTTCAGCGCTCAAGTTACATTAGTATTGATCGGTCTAAATTGAGACTGGGTGTGTGTGTGATTTATCGCACTGCAACCTCTTCATAATAATTTCAATATAATACTCCAGGAAATTGCTAAATGGAAAACGGATCTTCTTTGTGATATATTCCCCCAAAACAATGTGTGAATAATTTTAAAGTACCAATCAAAACAAAGTCAAAAAAAAACAAAATATCTTAGAATAAGTGCAAAAGAGCACGGTCAGTTTTCAAGGGTAAAATGTATTAGGACGAGGGAGAAAGATTTTTTTAAAAAACTTCGTATAGAACAGACGACATGGCGTCACCATTTTTAGTTCGAAATTGCTTCTAAAAATGAGATTAGTTGTGTTTTCTTAAAACTTAAACAAAAATCGTAATAACTTTTGATTCTTTAAAACACAAATATCAGATTTATAAGTTATAAACTCTTTTCCCTGTTTATTTATTCTATTAGGTATCATGGATACGAAAACGTGATCTTCATATATTAACAGCAGGATTTTCAACTTACACATCAGATCAAAGATTTCAGGTAATTAAATTCATTTGATTAGCTTAAATACTATAAATATAGAAACTTGTATTTATCTTTTCGTTCCCAAATATATAATCTCCATAAGATAAATGAATGGTAAATAATTTTCCGCGATTCAATGAACATCACTTATGGAGTTTTTCTGTTAATTTAATTTGAAAACACTTCAAAGTCTTACGCTTCCGTTAATTTCATTCAACTTTTGAACATAAATTGCTTTAATTAATACTTGATTAATAACTTAGAACCTCCAAATTGAAATCGATGTCAGCTTTATAGGGTTTCTTAGTCCTCGTTACAAAAACGACATACCTTTTTAAACTAGACTATGAAGAGTCGTCAAAACTCCGAACCACAAAAAGTCTTCCATCATACTGAACAAGGAAAGAATCTGCTTTTAATATGAATATAAATTTTCTTTTCTTTTTAAAGGTGATACGACCCGAAAACTCTGGAAACTGGACATTACAAATAAAATATCCTCAACCAAGAGATTCGGGAATTTACGAGTGCCAAATCAACACTGAACCGAAAATGTCATTATCATATACTTTCAATGTTATAGGTAAGATATCTACGTCTATGTGTAATATACATATATACACGGAGAGTGGCCGCTGCTAGATGAACTTAACGAGCATATGGGCATACTGAATAGAGTCATAGTCATAGTAATAGTCATAAACTAGAATCAGTGATATAGAAAGAAATAAAAACATGTGGACGCAAGAGTTTTACCAAAGATATACATAAATGAGGATACATACGTAAAAAGGCTTTTATTTAACATGATTCACAGGCCTATTCTGGCGTTGTGACAAATTTTTAGTCACAACAAATTTGCAACTATAAATATTATGATAGCTGAGAAAATTCATATTCTGGCAAAACAAGTCATAATTATGTCCAAAATATAAATTTATAACAGTTGTGATGCAAAATATTTTCGGTCACAACTTGTGACCATTTTTAGTTATAAGCTATTAACTCACAATTGTCATAAAAAATGAACAGAATATGAATTAGTCTTTTAAAAAAAATGTTATGACATTGACGTCATGTTATGACCGTTATGACTTCGCTCAGAACAGCCGTGTTAATTACAATAGATCTTGTGACTGGAGATTTTAAGAGGTTAAAGTTGTTGCCATAAGATCTAATGTAATTTACTTACCTTAAATAAAAGCTTTTTGAACATTTCACATATGTATCTTTGATTCTGCCACAAAGACCGCATAAGACGCGTTCTATGGCCACCTCCGTATATATATTAGTATACTTAAAAATCTTTTTTTGAATACACCAACTTATGGTAATTAAATTCTATTCATAGAACTGAAAGCAAACATTTTTGGTCCATCAGATTTATATGTTAAATCAGGAAGTGATATTAATCTTACGTGTAAATTACCGCAAGGTCCTCATGAATTAGGCAATATATTTTGGTATAAAGGTTAGTTGTTTTCTTCAAAAAACCTGACTTTAAATACCTACACTTCGGTAATATTCGTTTTTTTTTTTTTTTATTCTATATTTCTAGATAATGACATTTTAGATCCAACAACCAATCAAAATGAAATTGATTTTTCAAATAGAATAACCGTTGATAGTGATTGGGTAGATGGTCTAACATCAAGGTAAATAGTATACATACTAGTTTAACATAGTTTAGTCTCTTGAACTAATATAATATTACTATCTGGTATAATAATTGGAATTTAGATTAAAAATAAGAAGAGCATCACCCAATGATACTGGCAACTATACTTGCATACCTGCACTTGCCACATCATCAAGTGTTTATGTTCATGTTATCATTGGTAAGTGTATTTTTATGACTGCATTTTTTTCATTCAATCATAAATTTTATTATATATATAGTTTTTATGAGTCCCCTTAGCCTCTAGCTAGACAATGTGTCTAGCAGAACTTTTGAAGAACATTGACATTTTATTAGCGTCTTTTTTAATGTGTTGTTATTGTCCAATATTTTACTGCTCTACACTTCTATCCGACCACACAGAGAAATTTTCCTAGATTCGAACCTGATTTAATGATGCCCAAATTATATATCCAGCCAAAAGGTGCTCGTAGGCAACATAACATAACATCCAATTTGAGTTGCCTACATTGGCAGCACTGTAAATCAATCAGCTGATGACAAACACTTCTTTTCAAAGTGTCAAATGTCAGTTTGCAACACCACATTTACGAAATGGAACGCTTAACCACTGCTCAACGAATGTTACAGCAACAATTTTGATTTTTCAAAAAAAATCTTCTTCTCTGACGAGGCACATTTCCGACTCTCTGGGTGTATTAATAAGTAAAATTCCCACATATGGGAGATGAAAATCTTCATGAGATTCACGCCCAATAAGTGATTGTTTGGTGCGCATTGTGGTCAAGCGGCGTCAATGGGCCTTACTTTTTTTAAAACGGTCAGGGTCAAACTGTAACAGTCAATGGTGAGCGATACAGACGCATGACAACCGCTCTTATACCCCAACACTAATGATGATAATAACATCACTTTATACTACATTAGATGCTTCGTTTATTCGTTGCCTTATGAATGATAAAATATATGATGCTTGCTTAAAGTATATATCTGAAGTGTTGTAAAAATTACTATCTCTCAATCGATGATTTGACTATGCATGGTAAAATATAGTTGAAACGCTAGTAAAACCATTGATAAACATAGTACAATCATTTTCTTATCACAAATTGACTATGTCTCAATGGATGATTTGACTACGCATGGTAAAATATATTTGAAACGCTAGTAAAACCATTGATAAACATAGTACAATCATTTTCTTATAGCAAATTGATTATATCTCAACTGATGATTTAGACTATGCATGGTAAAATATAGTTGAAACCCTAGTAAAACCATTGATAAACATAGTACAATCATTTTCTTATAGCAAACTGACTATGCCTCAATCGATGATTTGACTATGGACAGTAAAATATATTTGAAACACTAGTAAAACCATTGATAAACATAGTACAATCATTTTCTTATAGCAAATTGACTATGCCTCAATCGATGATTTGACTATGGACAGTAAAATATATTTGAAACACTAAAATGACAATGATTTTACTATTTAATAGTTGATTTCCAATCAGTTTTACTATTTTTGATAGTATTTTCTTCAAAGTTATGTCAACAATTAGTTGTAGTAAGTTTTTGAAAACCATTTTATAAATATGAATATGGAGAAAGAAAACATATGCTATATTAAAAATTGTCTGCAAAATTCCACCAAGCTAGCCTATTTTGAAGAGATACAGACGTTTGTAAATGTAATTCGTAAACAAACTAAACGTCGTAAAGTGAAACACATCAATCCTTTAGTGTGTTTGATTTGTTATCTATTCTAGAATAAACTCATATAAAGTCTCTTTAATAAGATACTTATAAAAAGCTTTTACTTATATATGAAAAGTTTTAAATAATACAATATATAGTACAAGACAATTCTTCTTTTTTTTTAATGCAGGTGAACATCCAGCAGCAATGCAACATAATTCTGGCATAAAATTAACTTCAAGAAGAAATATGAACATCTTATCTTATCTACTTTTAGGTTGTCTGCAAACATTTCTAGTGAAATATTTTCAACAATTTACTAAAATTACAAGATGAAGAACATTTTATACTTATTCAGATTTAATTATAAAATGAGAATGTACAATTGTAGTTTATGATATAACTTTAATTTTAAATGTAAATACATTCACACATAGACACAGCAAACTAAAAAGGATAGGAACTAAAACCATATATACAGGGTGTTCGAATGAAGTTTTAGGTGTATCACATATGGATCAAAATATTCCTAATTCCTGGGCATTAGAGCCGACACTTAATAGCCCGGCTCTAAACATGGCGTATGGCAGCAAACACATTCAATTATAATTTTTCCACAACATTTTCATACATTTCGTGTATTCTCAGCTCCTTAATCGACTTCTTGGTTTAAAGAGGTTCCACTTCAACTAGCTCCACAGACAAAAAACAAGACAAATTCTTAGGATGCATACCAATAATGTCCTATATTATTCACAAATATAAACCATTATTAAAAGATAAAATCTTGTTTTACCTTCTTAAACTCTCCATGATATATTGACCGAACTACACTAAAACTAAGAACTTGGAAAGTGACTAATCGTGGCCACAATTAAGAAATAGAAACCAAATTTTCAGATTTTTCATCATATAACTTCGTATTGTAGTAGGGCTGAAAAAACTTTACAACTGGAAAAAGAAACTATGAACTATGACTGTTATTTGAACTCTAACTTACTCGATACTAGTATAAAGCTCTGCGAAGTGAACCAGCCCTTTCATTAACTCAAACAATTGTGGACATTTTATATACACAAAACTAATTTTACTTTTATACAGGAAACAGAATGACTGATCATCGACGTATTTATGGTTTTCAGGTTTCAGATCGTAAAAGGTGCGGCATCTTTTGGTTCGTTTTTGAACTAGCAGTTATTTCGCCGCTCATAGCTCTAACAGCATCTGTCAAGTGACAGAAATTCAGTATTATATTCGCGGTAAACGAAATAAGTCGATATACGCTTAATAAAGGAACTCAAATTCGCCGCACCCGCCGTGGATCCGTCACGTTCTGTGTAGTAAAAAAAACGTATACATTTAGAATTTTAATGCATTGTGAATCCGTCGTGGATCTGTCATTCTGTTTGGACCTTTACAGTATCTTGATCTCTAAAATATGATAAAACTTAGAAAATGCGACCATAAATCATAGCAGGTCTTTTTAAAAGTATGAACATTGTATGGCGGCCATACAGAATCCTACAACTTCTTTCACGAACACCCTGCTATATATTTGGATCTACTAAATACATATTCGTATTTTGTTTCTAGAAGGCTACACTTTTTTCTTTTCTTCATAAATTATGAAGTTACAAAAACTTGGTTTTTGAAACTTTTCATATAGAGAGAAAAAAAAAGTGCACTTGTTTTCATATGTATCACAAGAAGGCATACAGAGTATTCTATGGAATCTCTCCATGTCAGGAATATAATCTGAAATTGGATTCTTTTTTTGTTTTTCCAAAGTATTCAACAAAATATGGCAACGAAATATATAGTAACTAACTACTTTTTTTTTCATGTTTTTGGCAAAATGTTATAACAAGTAAACTTCTAGAACTAAATACCGGATATACTAATTAGAAATATGGGTTTTTGTCCCATATATAGTACAGTGCAGTTCTCTCAGAAATTTTTGAAATTCATTTTTTATTACAACTAAGATATTGTATATAAAAGAACATCTTTTTTCAAACTCAATCCTCAAATTCAAAAATCTCAAATGGTTTTTATGATATTAATTAATGACAAAAAAATTTTAGGTTTCCTGAATATTAATTAAGTTTAAACATGTTTCTCTGTTTGGGGGGAGTTTAAAGTAACTAATACTATTCATTCAATGGAATTGGCTTTTTGAACAAAACTTCAATAGTTTTTTTTGTGGTGAATTTAAGGAGGTCAGATAGGAACCCCTTTAATAGGATAAGATCTTTTAATTTGAGATATAGTACTAGTACATTTCCTTGTAGCATTTCGTACAACAAAGGATTAGTCAAAGAAGTAGCTAGAATGAGCAATACATCCTTACTTCTACACTCACAAAGAAAGAAAAGATAATAAAATGCATAGATAAAAACCTGACAAGTAAAGTGCAATCAGAGCTTTTATTTCAAAATCATCTAATGTGCACCTAATGTCATATATACAGCTTAGTACACCATGTCTACCATGTATAATTTATACGTTTATATCTCAAAATGTCCTATTTGACTAACTACTTATTACTATATACTTTCTCCATACGTTATATTTCACCGTACCTTTCTCTATATGAGCTATATTAAATCATTGTTGAATTTACTAAGGACCTATATATATATGATATCATAATAATACCAACCAGTTTCCCTAAAAGACAGCAAGACACTTATCTGACATCACTCATATAGTATAGCTAGTAGATTTTTAGAGAGCAAATCTTAATGCCAATACGAAGTATATAGTATAACTAAATGAATAAATATAGTTACCATAAATTAGCACATCAATTGTTTCGACCATATTATAAAAGCCAAACTGAAGTTGAAACGTGCTGGCATCTCACAGATACTATATCAGTAATTTAATTAGTAAAAAATGTAGAGAAAAAT
This sequence comes from Xylophagus ater, assembly GCA_963422695.1. NCBI lineage: Eukaryota > Metazoa > Arthropoda > Insecta > Diptera > Xylophagidae > Xylophagus > Xylophagus ater. Next base: position 1,674,904 of record OY730480.1, on the reverse strand, counting down.
TTTTAGTACAAGCAATTCTCAACTTACGAACTCGGATTTAGTTCGAAACACGAGTACACCTATCAGGAAGTGAAAATTAAGCGATATATGACAGTATACATCACAGTATAAGCATATAGTATAAGTAATTCAGCTGATCACTATAGGTTCAGTTGAGAGAAGGGAGCGAGGCATGAGTTTGCACTGCCCACCCTACAAAACTCATTGCCCAGTATAGAAAAATCTACAGTATTGAAAAAATCAACTGTTTTCATTCTTTTTATCTTGACAAAAAAATTCAATACCCATCTCTCATCATATGTATCTCTCATTAAATAGCTTAATTACTTCCAAAATTTGTCAATTCTTCTAAAAAGTTAGTTGACCGGCGACCCGCCCTAAGAAAATTCCCCGGCTGCGCCAATGCTAATCGCTTTTTACCCGATATTTTCAAATAATTTTCTATGATAATATTTCGAAATGATCCAAGATGTAATCATCACATTCGCTTTTTCTTATTATTGGACTATCGCCAATACTCCCCTACTCCCAAAATTAGGATTTTATATTATGTACTGTGGCTACGTAACCAATTTATGGTTCAATCATCAATTCAGAAGAATTGCGTAAAGCTGAGAAAATTGCTTCTTCTAAAATTGGTCATCTTGTCGAAAGTTCGTAAGTCTCGAAAGATAAATTAGCAACAATAATGTAGATTATATCACGATACTCGATTAAAATGCGGTGAGATTATCGAATTTTAATCGAGAATCATGAAATAAATTCGAGAGACTATCGAATTTTAATCGAAAATCGTGAAATATATGCGAAAGACTATCGAATTTTAATCGAGAATCGTGAGATAATGTAAATTATTGCTGCTAATGTGCCTTTCGGATAAGTCTCGACAGTTCATAATTAAGAGAATGCTTGTATTTTTTTCTTGGATTTTAATTTTATTAAAAATCTTTTCAAGAAAAAGGAAAAATTGTAATACAATAATTTTTTTTCATAATGAAATTTTGTGATAAAAAAAGAAGAAATTATAAAAAAGACATTTTCTTTTTTTTTTTTTTTTGAAAAACGCGTTTTCACATTAAAAATAAAATTTAAAAAAAAAAAAAAAAACTTATTAAAAATAAAAAAGAAAAAAAAGAAAATATTGTATAGAAAAATTTTTTTATAAGACGAAGAAAAGAAAATTATTAAAAGAAAATTTGAAATATAAAATATTGAGTAAGAAAAAAAAAAGAAAGAAAAACCAAATAAATAAATTTTAATTAAATATTATTAAAAATAAAATAAAATCTAAAAAAAGAAAAATTAAAAAATAAAATAATTTATAAGAAATAAAAAAAAATAGCTTAAAAAAAACTGAGAGAAAAACTTTGAAAAAGAAAAATGTGAAATAACACAAAAAAATACTTAAATACAAGAAATGGTTAAAATAATTTAAATTTAAAAAAGAAAACTTTGTAAATATTAAATATTAAGTCAAAAAATACATATAAAAATAAGTTAGAAAAATTTAAAACAAAACAAAAATGTGTATAATTCCAAAAAAAATACCGAAAAGTTAGCCCATTTTAGCCGCGAAAGGAAAAACCCTACGCCAAATTAATTACATATCCTTCACGCAAAAGAAAATGACCACATAGACACGATGACTTCCTGTACTTCCCGGACCTAGAAAAAAGAATTTGTTTGCATTGAGTTCCATCGGGCATAAAAACGCCTACAAGACAAATAATATCTGTCCTACGAAAGGATTTACATTCATACTTTCAGCAAAAGCAAAAGAGTTATAAAGCTAAAATTTTGACACTGTTTATCACATGTACATAGAAAAGATGAAAAACATCTGAAACCTTAAAAATTTAAAAGATCAAAGTGCAAAAACGCCTACAAAGCCAGTGGATCTTGTTCCTTTCCTGTGGGTTATAAAGCTACAATTTTCCTTAAAAGTATGAGAAAAGTCAAAAACTTTAATAAAAATGCAAAACTGCGTATCAGAAGACGTAAAAAAAATAGGGTACAGAGAAAGCGATATCTTCCAGAGGTCCTTGCAGAGACATGTTTCGTACAAGTTACCAATGATCTAGCTGGAAAGATTTCTACTTTGGCACTGAATTTCGCAAAAAAGTCATATTGTGCATCCTCCATTCCACGACGCCTTTTTCTTATCCCCCAAAAAATTACGTATATAAGAATCTGCCACCAAAGGTATAAATTAATAAAGATCTGTAATGAAATTCAAAAAAGTTTTTCTAATGAAAATTTGAACATTAGATTACACAGCAGGCCATTTTAAGAGCTGTAAGCACCTAAGGTAGATGCCACACCTACGAGTTTTATGGCGATGTAGTGAATGTTTGGTGGGACTCGAGTGTAAAACCCTTAAAACCATTGTGGGTATTGTGACTGAACATTGCTCCTTAAACGAACACATGTTGAAAATAGGGGTGGCCGAGAGTCCGATATGCAGAGCCTGTTTGGAAGAAAATGAGTCAGGAGAATATTTTTTGTGTGAATCCTCGGCATTTTCTAGAACGAGACTTGCTACACTAGGTGCGTTCACTATGAGTAAGGAGGTCTTAGCTAACTTGGACCTAACTACGGTGCTCACCTTCATTAGAAGGACTAAGCAGTCCGGGAAAGACCTAGCCTCTCAAACAATCTTTTAGGCGGAGATATAATAATGCAGAAAGCTCCGCAACTGTGCGGGCCACTCCAGTATAATACAATACAAGAGGATAGGTATAACAGTTAAGCAAAATTATAACAAAAAAAGGAAGAATATGTTACATTGACCCCCGCGGTATATAAGAAAACATCGTAGGCAAAAGGAAAAAGCACACACACGAATAGATACAAAAAGTTATTATATCACACAATATTTTATATCTTTTAAGCTTTTTATATAAAAACAAAATTGGACAAAAATGTATACATAAAATTATGTATGGATATAAAATACTCGAAATAAAAGAGAAGCATTCAAACAACACTTTAACGTGACGAGATTCTTTAAACATGTATGGATAGGTAACGTATAACCCAAGATGGAAAGCTGCTACACATTATTGCCTAAAAGTATACAATAGAAGAAGGAACTTTAAAATTCGATGAATTATTTATACATCATCAGATGAGTGTTATTCTTCCTTCTATCTTTAACATAATTGACACGTTTTAATATATATTATAAGGATACCATCGTAAGTATCTTGTAAAAATCTTTGATGGAGAATAGAGAAAGGAAAAAAAAAGAGTATATTAATCTATATACCATACTTGTGTGTAAACAAACAGTACATATCTTACGCTAGACTTGGGAAAAACAAATCAGTCTTATGAAAGAAAATTTTTAAAACATATAATTCAAGTACTGGAATAGGTATGTATGTATAGAGGAGAAGAAGGACAACATAGTCTTGTATGTCACTTTGATCTACGTGCCTAGAATTGAAGAAGAGTCTATGAAAGAAATAGTAGAATCTTAAATGCGTCAGGATATTAGTACACAAGAAGAATCAGTTGAATTTCCATGCTTTTGACATATTTACAACGACACCTACTCATTGAACTGATTCTTACGTTATATTTATGTCTTATCACATTATAGATTTTTCTCTTTCTTTCACATTAATTAAAAATATTACTCACAGCACCAATTTGACTTGAACATCTAGCTAGCTATACCATTTTAGTCCATGCTTTAGCTATCTATCTTTTTTTTTTACACACGTTACAACACAGTACATTACTTTAGTGCAACAGATATAAATATAAATTTGTTGTTATTAATTTCCTTTTCTTATTTTGTGCCGGAATTTTTTGCTTCTTTCATTTTCAAAGAAGAGATTGGTTAAGAAGTTTTCGGATCGTGTCTAATTTCTCTTCAATTAGTTAATACTTGTATTACTGTCTATTATTTTAAACTGATCTCGATACTGCAGAAGTTTTATGGAATTTTTTAATGTTTTAACACCTACCGGTCGAATCATTCGTAATAGGATTTCTAGTTACATGTCACCACACAGGAACCACGCAGTATTTTCCGATGTAACTTATGAGTATTTTATCGTGAGTAAATATCAATGATCGTCTACAAATGAGAATAGTTGATATATGAACAGGGAATTCCCCGAACTCTCTATGTCTACTGATGATGACAAAAAACTGTAATAAACTTCGACCTAGGGAACCGATAAGAAGGGTTACAGAATCTACAATTAATCATAAAGAGCCCTCTCGTTACTAATACTGAGAGCAGTTTACTGGTTCGAAACCAGAGATTTCAGTGATTTTTCCTATTTTTCTCAGTCTCTCCTATAATTATGAACAATTTACTTTATGATATGATATTCACACATGTCCTTTAAATTATTCACTACGTCCTGATTCTCGTTCTTTAACGTATTTCTACGTATAGAGTGGATATATTGTCAGTGAAAGGAAATTTTTGTAGTACACACGAATTTAAAATTCCTTTCTCTATGAAAGAAAATAGGAAAATTTTATGAATTTCCTTTTAAGACTAGAATTTTTTATAATTTTTTAATGCAGTAGATTTCAAGAAGTCTATTTTCAGTGAACTCTCTTAAATATTTAAAAAATCAGAATATCTTCAATTTTTGATACATGTTGAAGCATCGTTTCTTTTTTGTATGTTTTTATTACTATTACTATTCTTAACAATTCTAAAAAGCAAATATTTTAGCAAATGTCTACTAAAGCATGATCAACACAAAAATTAACCACCAAGTTGTCTTTGCCGTAAAAATACGTTTTTTAAATATGACAAAACATATGCTTTATCAAAAGTTGAGGGGAAAAACCCTCCTCAATATCACAAAGTTTATCTTTAAACTTTTATTTAAAACAATTGATTTATGTCAATTATTTAACGTACTGACTTTTCTATAGCTTCGGCGCCAAAACTTGATACGCAATCTACTTTAAAACTAGGCTAGTAGGTATCCCATGCAGATTGAAACCGGCTGTGTGTATTCCATGTATTAAGATGGGCTATTTGAAAGCTGTACTGTTGCTGTTTTAAGCTGTTCAAAGCAGTTCAAGCCCTATACTGGTGCTGTTAAAAGCTATTCAAACCCTATACTGGTGTTGTTAAAAGCTGTTCAAACCCTATACTGGTGCTGTTAAAAGCTGTTCAAGCCCTATACTGGTGCTGCTAAAAGCTGTTCAAACCCTATACTGGTACTGTTAAAAGCTGTTCAAGCCCTCTATTGGTGCTGTTAAAACCTATTCAAGCCCTATACTGGTGCTGTTAAAAGCTGTTCAAGTTCTATACTGGTGCTGTTAAAAGCTGTTCAAACCCATATACTGGTGCTGTTAAAAGCTGTTCAAGCCCTATACTGGTGCTGTTAAAAGCTGTTCAAGCCCTCTATTGGTGCTGTTAAAACCTATTCAAGCCCTATACTGGTGCTGTTAAAAGCTGTTCAAGTTCTATACTGGTGCTGTTAAAAGCTGTTCAAACCCTATACTGGTAATGTTAAAAGCAGTTCAAACCCTATACTGGTACTGTTAAAAGCAGTTCAAACCCTATACTGGTGCTGTTAAAAGCTGTTCAAGCCCCATACTGGTGCTGTTGAAAGCAGTTCAAACCCTATACTGGTGCTCTTCAAAACTGTACTGATGCTGTTAAAAGCTGTTAATAGCCCGTCTCAATGGACGGAATGTTGCGGCAACTTTTAGTTCGTTATGCATATTAAATAAAATATACTTGTACATAAGTTTTCAATATTTCCCAACATTGATCGAGCTTATATCGACTCATTTCGTTCACCGCGAATATAATACTGAATTTCTGTACACTTGACAGAAGACAGTAGAGCTATGAACAGTGAAATAACGGCTAGTTCAAAAACGAACCAAAAGATGTCGCAACCTTCGCATAGCCGGTGCGTCTCAATCAATGAGATGTATCTTCTTCGAGACATCCTGTAGAACTCATCAAATAACATGTTTTTTTCCGTTTTGGGAAATGTCATACGATTTAAATGTAAAACTGGCGCCTATTTAAGGAAAAGTTTTCCTACTGCTTTCCTTTTTTCGTTTTTTTTTCCGAGATCAGAATATGTGAACTGAAAAAGAAAATTATATTTTCTAGAAGAAAATCTTTTAGTGCGTGGTCATGACAAGTTATATTATTTTATTATTTTGTTTTTGTGCTCGGATATGAGATGATGATGGTGCTGGGTGGGTGGATAGGATACATACATTACCATCCTGAGATTTGTGGTAGGTTTTGGGGAAAGAAAATCTAAGCATAAATTTTCATTTTGTCAAATATTGATGTATGTAAAAAGACGACAGTGATGATATTTGAACAAGAAATTTCCATATTGACTCATAAAACACATGTATTTAGATATGTTATATGATATTACGAAACATACTAAGAGATGAATGTGAACAAATTATATTGAATGGTCCTCTAAGTATCTTTAAGAACAAGAAGAAGAAAAAAAACTTATTTTATTACAATCTATACGGCGACATCCAATATATTACAACAATTGATATAATACAAAATATTTCATATAAATATGAGGGACATAGGAGGCACATAGGAGGCACATAGGAGGCACATATATTACAAATCATTTTCTTTCTTGGAGAATAATTTTTGATCACATTTTTATTCATTTCGAGGAAACAAGTACTATCGTTTTATTAAAATAAATCGTTTTTATTCCTAAATAGGACGACAACATCAATCGCATACTAACGTTTCGTTTAATAACTAACTTAAAATATATGTCGTCAAGTGTTCTAAATAAAGAAAACATGAAAGACTTTGCATAATGATTACATAAGAAGATATATAATAACAATCGTCCTATAGCTAATGATGCCCTATGGTAGAAATGGGACTCGTAGTTAACAAAAAACAAAAAACAGCATAACTTTGTTTCTTCTTTTTCAAATTTACTCTAATTCGCAGATAGCCTAGACCCTAATAGCATAAATTTATTCTGCAAATTTTATTCAAATCGATGCATTAATTTTTAAAATACATCAAAAAAACGTTTTTGAACAGTCCTACTATTTATTTCTCCACGATCCTTGACCCTATTTTATTGAAATTTAGTACAATATCCACCCACTTATGTAGTCAACGTATGTAAAAAATTTCAATAAAATTGCTTCACAAACTTTCCAATTAAAGCAGAAAAATCATTTTAAAAACAGGTCAAAACTTGGCTTTTGCTTTATACCTTCGGTCCCCCTTTACTGATTTTGCTGAAATACAATACCAAATCGAGATAAGGAATAACCAACTCGTATTGTAAATTTCATCAGAATCAGCTAATGGATTTTTGATTTATCTTGCATGCACAGACGGACGGACGGACATGTATAAATCGATATAACTTTTGCTTCTCTACGCATTTATAGAAACCCTTATCAGATGATTAGTTCTGGTAGTACCTACCACCATAGGTCATAAAAGGTTCTTACGCAATTTTGAAAGACAAATGGAAAATGAAAATGTGAAATCAATGAAACCCAGGGATCAAGCCTACACTACTAACTATAGATCTAAATCAATTGAGCTATAAGGTTTTCTTTATACTACTGCTTTGATCCTAAAACTGAATAGGCAACCCAACTACTGGCATCGGCAGGAATATTAAGAACTGAATTAGTATAGGTAGTCTAAAATGTTACTGATGATTGGAGCTGATTGTTCTGATTCGAGCATAAAACCCTTAGAACTATTGTATAGGAATTGTGACAGAACATTGCTCCTTGAACAAACACATGTGAAGAACAGGGATGCCCGAGATCATCATGTATAAAGTCCGTCTGGAGGAAAAGTAATTAACACGTTATGTATGAATGCCTGGCCTTTTTCAAAGCTAGACTTGCTACATTGAGTAGGAGCACCCTAAAAATGAAATTAGTCAAACTACCTGGATTTAGCCAGTTAGTTATCCGTCGTAAGAATCTAAGATTAAGCATCTCAAACCAACCAGGGAGGAAGTAGTTATATACAATGGGGCAGTATAGGCCTACGGACCATGGTCTGAAACTGTATCTGTCGTCTTCACAATAGAATACTAGACTGACTAGGTTTGACCATATGTATTTTCAAGCTTCTATCAATTCTGATGAAAGACCAAATTCTGATCACATCCAGTGTTGGTCTGCATATATAGCTAGTCTGATTTAGTCAATCCTTTGGAGACCAAAATTTAATAAACAAAAGTTGTGGTAATTGATTTACCTTTTAAAAACCAAAAACTCTTGGAATGAATGAATAGTTTGCCATGAAACGACAATGAATTTGTTAATGATTTGTTGGATAATAAATGAATCCTTATCCAAAGGCATTCTGGAAACATGCTCGACATTACTCATTTTTTAAATGAGGTAAGCAGAGGTGATGCAGATAAAAATCTTGTAACACCTTTTAAAATTACATGTATGCACGCCATACCAACACTTCCCAAAAGCCCATAAAAATATAAAGCAACTTTGGAAAATTCTTCTATACCATAAGCATACCATATAACCGCCCAAAATAAAAAGGAGGAATATTTTCACAGCAAATCAACATGACCACAAAAATTTGTATTTAACTCACGTAGATATATATCTTAAAGATAAAAAAGTGAAAGTTGAAAATTTTTCTGAAAGGTATTTATTATAATCATGTTAGCGCCTTTTACAGACGCGCGAGAAAAGAAACTCTGGCCTTAAAGGTTCTATCGAGATGCGATGAACTTCTTAGAAGAATTTGAGATGGAGGAACATGGGCGAGAAAAAAAAATGAAATCTTATTTATCTTATTAAATTGCATATTTGTTTGAGTTAAATTTTTCCTCTACTTTTTCTTTTTCTTGTAACGAAATGAAAAATTATCTTCAATAAAAAGAAAAGGTTATTATAGAAGGATACTTGTGAAAAGAACGAATTAAACTTAATTGAGTTTGGTTTTCACGTACTATAATATTTGAATGGTTCAACAGAAATATACAGGGATATCCTTTTTTGGAGAATAACTTATCAAACTTTTTTTTATGATGATAAAAACTATTAGAAGTAATAGAAAAATATGATTGTCATTGGACGAGAAATGAGAAATATTAGCACTTTTAGATGTTGAATCGAGTTAGGTAATCACACGTTACACTTGATAACTTCAATAGGTCTGTTTTATTTGCCACTTGCTCTGGGGTAGAGCAAATTTTTACATTGAAAACAAAAACAACAAAAGTGTAAATCCTACACTACTTTCAGACCAGGGATAACTCTCACATCGAAATTAGTTCAGTTTTCTACCATAAAAAGTGTATTAGCTAAAAGTTTCTCATTTCATTTCAATGTGGTCGGTAAATCAGCGCTGAATTAAAGCTTTATCCTACTCCTGCTTGTTTTATTTGCCACTTACCCTGCTCCGGTGTAGGGTATGGCAAATAAAACAGACATAATGTCATATATCTGAAGCCTTAACGGCAAAGTCAACTTTGTCTTATATGAAAGACACACACACACATATAGTATACATACTATAGTATCAATATCATTATCATATATATACTTCAATTTTTGAAATGGTATAAAGTGACACACATGTGGTATACTACATGGTATTCTTAAATCATGGTATCTATATCATATGTCTAGTATTAGCGAGATTTCTTCCTTTCAAACTTAATACTACTATCTGTCGAAATTCTATTTACAACAATTTCAAGAGAATTTAGTATAAAGGCCAATCTCCACACAGCCGACATCCTATTCTGATGAAAGTATGAGATACACTTATGTAAAGTTTGGTTAAACAGAAGGAGAGAAACAATCATCCTATTAATTTTGTCGTCTTCTGCATTTCTAATTTCCCCATCTGATTCTTGATCTGTCAGACAATTCCCTTCAAAAGCAGAAGAACTTGTTTATCTGATATATGGCACTTTATCTGCGTTTGCATACTCTCAGAATAACCGCACACCGCACACCGTCGCACACTACCAATTTTTCTAAATTGTGTGTGGGGAGACTCTCATGTTTTTATTCGATCAATCCTAGCGAAAATTGCAAAAGTCCATCTCTTTCTAGTTTTCTGATTTTTCTCGTCAGAATAGGATGTCGGCTGTGTGGAGATTGGCCTTAAGATGTCGCCATTGAACTTCTGTAATGAAAAGGGAAAAAAACAGGGATGATAGAAAAAGAGAAAACGAGAAAACCCCAGAAAAATGGTATTGAAAAAGCTTCATATGGAGTGATTTGAAAAAAAAAACTACAAAAAATGGAAGTTAGAAAAGGATTGAAACAAATATTTTGGAGCGAAGGAGGTGTTTGCTTCATAAAAATGGAAAAGAAGAAACCAACGAAGCAGGAAGAATTGAGAGATGGTTTCGGATGTTAACGCACACAATTTTGTATACATACCGATGAAAGATGATGGTGAACAATGAACGACGCTCTCCCATGAGCTGGTCAGCTTGGCGTGCTGCATTTCACAAGGAAAATGGTACGCTTAAGGTCATGAGGGGAACTATTTTACTTCGGCTGCAAAACCCTCCCAACTAAAGGTATGGCACCTTGTCCTTACCCTTTCCTTACAAACCCCTTTTTTGTATATGTTACATGAGTTAGTAATTAAAGCGTTCGATGAATTGAATTGTTATCGGATGCACTTGAAAGAGATACAAAACTTTTTTAATTTGCTAACTCTTTTAGGTGAATGCTGGTCAAATGTCGGCAACTCTTGGCACCTCTTGGCAACTCTTGATAACTCTTGGCATTGCAAGTCAGGCAGTTTAAATTGTAAAGATATAGCAGTAACTAAAAGTCGGGCTATATCCGGTTGAGATAGAATTTGTCTTCACCATATGGGGGGTTATGGGGGTGGGGGTGGTGGGCCAAAATGGAACAGTATCAAAAATATCTCCATCACATGTTTAGCCTAAAAATTTAGTATTCCTCCATCCTTGAAGTTTCTTCGCTTCTTACGCGCGTGGCGACCAAGTACTTACTTTTTTCTTTTTTTGGAATATATTGCACGACAGGAAAAGTAAAATGCACACGCATCATTAACAGGCCTCTACGATTTTCAAAACTCTGCATGGAAGCAAAATTATAAGTTTAGGTAATATTTCATTTTAGGGATTGAGAATATGGAAATTAAATGACGTATATATATATTGTACAAGTGTTTATAGTTATTGTTTTTCAGTTAACAGAGGCTGCTCACATTTCTTAATATTAAAAGAAAATTAATAACCAAAATATACAATATTCTTTTTCATGCTCCTCTACATGGGGTATGGCCTTCTAAAAATTAATTATATACCTATGTCAAAATTCTGTTCTAATAAGGTATTCTTAAATAGTATAATATAAAACATAGGATTTCTTATATACAGGGTGGGACACTGAAAGACACTGAATGATAACCCAAAAATTCTCCCAAGAGGGCCAATGTTGTCCTGACAGTGTGCGGAATAGATGATTATTTTGAACCGCGCTGTTCAGGCTTTGTACTGTAGAGGATCCTGTCGATTCTTTCCGCTAACCTTACTTATTCTCAAAGATCTGTACTGCTGTATAGCTTGCAACTCATCCCGGAAAAACACCCTCTGATCCAGTTATTTCAAAACCCGTCGATTAGGTTCTGTCCTGTAGACAGTCCCGTTGACACCTTCCGGCTAGCTTTCCTTAATCTCAAAGATCTGTACTGCTGCATTGCCACCACCTCATCCCAGAAAATCGCCATCTGATCCAGTTCTTTCAAACCCCGTCGATTAGGTTCTGTCCTGTAGAGGGCCCCATTGATTCTATCTGGCTAATCTTCCTTATTTTTAAAGATCTGTACTGCTATATAGCTCCACTTTTCCCAGAAAATCGCCGTCTGATCTTGTTCTTTCAAAACCCGTCGATTAGGTTCTGTGCTGCGCAGGGCCCCATTAATTCTTTCTGGATAACCTTTCTTATTTTCAAATAATATATAATATATAATATATAATCATACGTAGCCATTTTAATCTCCACAAGAAGAAAGGAAATTAGGAAATTGAGATTGAAAACGTAGAACGTATGACATTTTCTAATCCTTCAGTCTTTTAATGGCCACCCTGTGTATAAGCGGAAAGTGGGAAAGCTTTCTTTAACGGAATTTCAATATGCGTAAAAATTTCACGACCTCGTAACCCATTCGGAGAATAAGGAGGGATTACTACTTTGATTCATTAATAAAAATTTTGAATTAAAAAAATATGGAAGAACCCAATTGGGTATGTCCCATAAATGTCGGAGAAAATGTGCTTTATTCTTACATGTGCGAGAGACAGGATGTAACAGAAATGTTTTAACATATTTTTTTTTATTATTCCTCATATCGATTGAATATACTAATAAATACTTCGATTTTGGTCCCTATAGAGTTCCCATTGGAGTTCTGTACATCTTTCTACATCCGAAAATAGGCATCTCATCACTGATCGATACTAACAGGCCTATTCTGGTGTTGTGACAAATTTTTAGTCACAACAAATTTGCAACTTACAAATATTATGACTGCTGCGAAAATTCGTATTCTATGTTTTGTTTATCGATAACTGAACGTGTTATTTCTACGTCGTAAATTCTTTGGTAAAATGTTCTATATTCTTTCAGTTCATAGTGGCACTTACTACCGTTTATCCCCCACCATCGAAGAGTCATAATTATGTCCAAAATATGAATTTATAACAGTTTAAACTGTTATAATTCGAGCGAATGATCATGGCTATTTGAGAAATACTCTCCAAAATGTTTGTATAGATGTTAAATTGTTATTTAGATGTATAACTTTTTGTGTGTCTAAAAAAATGGTGGATAAAACGTTAAAATTTCGTTATGATGCAAAATATTTTCGATCAGAACTTATGATATTCTTTTATGACACTTGTAAGTCATAAACGCATCAGAATACGAATTAGTCTTTAAGAAAAAGTTATGACAGTGACGTCATGTTATGACCATGTTATGACTGAGCTCAGAATAAGAATGTAAATCACTCAGAAAACATCACAAATTTCGTTGTGATGCAAAATATTTTCAGTCAGAACTTGTGATATTCTTTTATGACACTTGTAAGTCATAAACGCATCAGAATACGAATTAGTCTTTAAGAAAAAGTTATGACAGTGACGTCATGTTATGACCATGTTATGACTGAGCTCAGAATAAGAATGTAAATCACTTAGAAAACACGTCAAAATTGCGTTGTGATGCAAAATATTTTCGCTCCGAGCCTGTGATATTTTTTTCTTGACAGTTGGAAATTATGAGAGTGTCAGTCTTTAACAAAAAAAAAATTATGACCATGTTATGACTGTACTCAGAATAAGCCCTGTTCATCTAATAATAATTATTAAGATTGAATTTACTAATATTTGGATTCGGATTCATACATAATCAATAAATCGTTAATTTTTTCTTCTTTTTTTCTCACAATTCTATGATTTCATTATGCTCTTTTTTTTCAACATAAATACACCCGAAAATTTCTAAGACATGGCTTTTAGAATATCATTAATAAAATGTTGTGTATGAAAATTAATCACATATAAGAGCTAGATTGCGTAGAATCACAAAGGCACCTGCTATCAGATGGTTCCATGGTTATTCGAATTTAAGTGATTAATGAATATGTTTTTGGCAGTGCAAGATAATATTTTTTTTCTTCTTTTTTTTTTCCAAACATATAACATAAAATTCGTGTTTTTTTTTGGTTATTATATTACTTAAATTTTTGTATAGTAGTGAAACTATTGAACTTAAGTCCTTTTTAAAAAGAATAATGACACAATATACACTCAAAGAAAAATCTTCGAAAATTAAGATTTCGAGGAGCTGCAGTTGGAATAATTAGAATTTCGCCTCATTTTCATATGCGCCAAAAAATATGCAGTTTATAATTTCGTGATGAAATTTTTTTTGACTAAAGTGCTTAAGATTTGAATCCCAGCCTTAACCACAACATTTTTTTATGCTAACATATTTTGATAGATTTTCACCAAACAGCGATTCTCAAACTATTTTGATTGCTCGCAAAACCACCAATCAATTTTCCAAAAATCGTGGTGCCTATTACATTTTTTGAACAGCAGTTCCCTCCCAAGTTTGCTAAGATGATACTGATTGTGCCGGACTGCCGAAGGACCAGAATGTTGATGAGACTCTAGTCTCGACTTAGAGTCATTGTGGGTAAAGTGACAGGGCATTGCTCCTTAAGCGATCACATGTGGAAAATATGGGTGGCCGAGAGTCCAATATGCGGAGCTTGTCTGGAAGAAAATGAATCAGCAGAACATTTTTGTGTGTGAATGCGCGGACTTTTCTAGAACGAGACTTCCTATACTGGGTGCGTGCACTCTGAGTAAGTTAGGGTTAGATAACTTGGACCTAACTACGGTGGTGACTCTCAATAGAAGGACTACCCGGTTCGGGGAAGAGATCAAGCCTCTCAACCAAGCTTTTAGGAGGAGGTACAATGAGCCAGTAGGGCCTACGTGCTAAGGTCCTACAATATAATACAATACAATACAATACCCTGCCAAGTTTAACCCCTTATAAGGACAATTTCCAAATTCTAGAAGAATTGTAACAGAGTTTTAACCCACTTAACGAAACACTGACCTAGTACTTTCACACTAGGGAAAATGAATAAACTGACTACGATTCGGAGAACAAATAAGGTTATTTATGGCAAAACCACGTACGATTTAACTTGTCCTTTTAATTCTTAAGTAAATGGAAAATATTTTCTTAAATATCGCAGGATAATATCGTTACCCATCCATAATAGGATAATGAAGCATTCAAAATGTTCATCCAGCTAATATAAAATTGAATTAAGTAATGAAAGGAACCAATTCTCATTGGTGGAGGATATATCGGCTTCATTCTATTCATTTCCAATATGCGGACATGCTAATTTACGATATACTACATTCTTTTCTTTTCATTAATGTAATTTAAGACTAGGTAATGTGGTCCCTTTAAGTCCATTTTAAAAGGGTTTTAATATACTATACATATTATTATTAAACTCGAACAATTCGTTTAAAGTAAAATATTATATAGAATCTCTTTTTTCCAATAATTTACAAAATACTGATTCGATCATGAAATGAATAAGAAAATCAAATAGAAAATAACATAAGACTTAGTAATGGTTCTTTAGTATATATAGTAGTTTCCTTATTTACATAAAAAAGGTTCAAACCTTATATCCCTTTCAATTTTTTGTCATTTTCTTCTGAAAAAAAGGGAATCCTTATTCATTTCAAATATATTCAAATTGTTTGTAATAAAAGAAAACGAGATTTCCAAAACCTCTTTATTATCTATTCGAATCCTAATTGACTAAAATTAATATAAAACATATACATTTCTTGATATCAAAAGACCCCCAGTCGGATCCCGAAGACTTATTCAAAAAGACATATGACCAGTTTCTATACTGCATTCCTAAAGACTAGGCATTACATAAGTTACTCTTTACAATTACAGAATTTGCGCCTCCTTGGGCGATGGTTCCTATCGCCTAGTGTCAACTCGTAGGACATCGAAAAATCCAAAGCCAAACCATCCCCTTGAAAGGCAGTCATTTCCGAATAATTGATGCTCGTTTATTAGGAAAAAAAAGTAGGTTTCATTCAAATAATCGATTTAGCAAAAGGACCATAAATAAGTACACCAAAAATTAAACATTGAGTACTTTTGATTATATCAATTATGGACACTCTATCGACTATATACTGACCGAAGAATACCTATACTTAATTTGAAATGAACCAAATAGGATATCCTTTCGGTATAAATCAAATATATTGAATTATGTCTAATCATAATAACAAGAATTTAATTATAAGACCATCAAATTGATTAGGAAAACATTATTTCAAAATTGAAAACTAACTAATCTCCAGAGAGAGACAGAGAAAGAGAGAGAGAGAGTTCACAATGTTAAAGACTTAAGGTTGAATGTGATAAAGAACTAGACTCATATTTCTATTCAATGTACAAGCTACGGAATGTAACTTAAGATGACTATTAATTATTGCCATCACCTTACTTGAAAAGCGTATTAGAAAATAGAAAATATTACGCCTAAAAATAGGCAATTTATAATTAATTTGATGAAAATTTTTTTTTTTTTTTTTGGTCTGAAGCAAAGAGGTGGAGATGGACTTTTTCTAGTAAATAAAAATGCATCGACATAGTTCAGTATAGTAGAATAGAATTTTGTTTTCATTTCACCAATAATTTAAACAACCACAAATAAATAAATTATTAAATTAAATAAATATCGTCACGAAAAAAACCGAGTAATTTTAATTTTCCGAAACCTCCTGTTGTTGTTCAGCTAATGCTCGGCTAGCCTCACCTTCATCGAATTGTCCAAATCCATTCATAAAATTTCCAAGAAAATTAAAGAATGGTCTATTATTATTATTATTTGGTCTATTTCCAGATGATGGTCTATTTGCTGATTGACTTGATTGTGAATTACCATATGGACGATGTCCTGATGTTGATGGAGTACACTTGTACATGGCATTGATTTTTTGTAAATCTTTAGCTGAGAATCCATCTCTTTGTCCCATTGAATTACGACTAATCGATTGCTATATAGTATATAAAAGAAAAATCATTTTATAAGAACAAAAATCTTTGCAAAAAAAAAATCACTTTTACTACATTACCTTAGCTACAATTGTAGGTTGTCCGTTAGTTGAAAAAGCATGAGCTGAATAATGCATTACACTACCATAATCATATGGTACACCAAATGCATGTGTTGTACTAGAACTGGCCTTATCGAAATTGGTTCTTGTCGAAGATTGAATATTATTCCAATTAATTGTTACATAAGTATCACGTTCATAACGATTTTGTTCATGTAAAAATCCTAAAGCATGCATACATTCATGTAACATTGTACCGATTTTCGTAACACATCCGGGTGATTGAAGATTCACCTCTTGTCGACCACCAATTCGACCAACACTTGACCAACAACCACTATTACCATTCACAAATGATATATAATCTCTTTCATTTGTTCTCCTACGAAAACGGATACATGTACGAGCATGATACTCATTAATACCACGCTCAAGAAGTGCCATCTCATTTGCATTAAATGAACCACGAATTTCAAATGGTACTATACCACCAGGCCAACGTAAACTTTGTTGAATCATACCATTACGTGATTTTGATGATGGTATAAGCATATCACCTTCTAGATATGTTCCCAATTCTTCAGGATTCACATTTTGTTCGGGTGACCATCTTGCAAGAATTTCACCAGTCTCATTATTTGGTTCATTAAATATTGATCGATCTAATTTAGATAAATCAATTATATCTTCTGTACTTGATTCTTCTTCTACTACTTGGTTTTCTTCTGGATTTTCTTCTGGATTTTCTTCTTCAATTTCATTGCTGCTAGTAGCTGGTAAACAGGTACTCAATGATATTAAGTATGTTAAATAAATTACAAGCAAATATTTTGCCATTGTATAGGATTTGTGTAGGAGAAGGACTTTCTTATTTAAGACTGAATTTTCTTCTATTCTATTCACAGTGGGTGAACGTTGAAAACTGTTAATTAATATGAAAATATCTACGCTTTTTATATTAGAATTTGTTAGCCTTAAAATATGAACATGTATGCGTATATGAGATAAGCTATTCATTCAATCATATGTAACTTTCCCCGTACATAGTTAAACCACTGATAAGAAAATTGCAGTCAAGTTAAGAAGCTCTGAATAAGCTTTTTATTATCTTACGAATGTTTAAATAACATGATACCCTAAAAAAGTAATCATCTTCATTTTTAACTTCTATACTCGAAAGTATACTACTGTTACTGGTGAAATCATGAAACCTTCAAGTTTGGAAAGGCTCTAGAACGATTGCAAGAACATATTTGCATGCATTTTCTATCTGCCTGTTTGCTTGTCTGTCTATCTACGCATCTACAAGTCCATCTGTATATCAGTCTAGGTTTCTATCTGTCTAGCTATCGTTCTTTCCGTCTATCTACATGTCTGTCTGCCTTTCTTTTTATAGCTGAGTTAGGCAGTCAGTCTGGAGCTCGACATATTGGCCATACCCATTAAAACCTATCTCTTCACACAGGCTTTTCAACCAGCTTGGAATTACGTGAGCATTACTTCGAAGTGGACATTAAATTGTTTAACGTTTTCATTGATACTCTTTCTCGCTCCTCTTATCTCAATTTGTCCACGATTCCTGTTATCGCTCTACAAATACCATCCCAATCTGTTAAGTAGCGACACATACTGCTAATGCTTGGTTGCTGGCATTCAGCGTTTCATTAACTATCTTAGTGAATTATCTCCATTCTTCCAGAAAGCGGGGGTACTCGAATAAGATATTCTCAACAGTACGGTGACGGGTTTTTTGTTTATCCTATCCAGTTAACTACGAAACAGTCCATTCCGAGTGGAAAATTGCGTCAACTTTACTTCGCCACATCTTCTGCTGTTCCAGTCGTTAACATACGGGATTAGTCTGTGGGTCCATCGGCCGTTTGAACTATTATTCTATACAGCCTGCCATGTCTCGATTGAGTACGTTCTCTCTCTAGCTTTCACATGTTTACAGGAAATGTTTGGATTCTGTTTTATGTGTATCTGTCTATCTGTTTATCTCTCTATCTATCTGTCTATCCATCTACATATCTAAATGTCTAACTGCCTATCTATGTATCTACCAGTCTATTTTTCAATCTGTCCATCTATCTATCTGTCTATCTCTATCCATCTGTCTATCTGTTTGCATATCTATCCATATGTATGCTAAATTGCAGTCATATTTAAGCATTTCTAACTAAAATTGATAAGAGGAGATTTTGGACACATGTGAACAATTCTATATTAAAGAAGATGAGTTCGATCAGCTTAAAACTTTGGGTGGTTACCAAACCAGAAGATGGGTTTTTGATGTTAATGTTTATGATGTATTGTAAATTCCATGTTTAGAGTATCATACTACCTGATCCATTTTTGAGATTAAGCAATTCAGATTCTTTAATTTTTTTATTTTGTCCAATAAATTGGAGTGGGAAAAAACTGGACAATGATTGAACACACTGAACTGGAATCGTATAATTCCATTGAGACTATAAATCCAATCGAAAAGACATTCCAATTACTATGGACTTCAAATACAACTTGATCTCAATCGAGTTATGCAATTCCACTCATGTGTTATAAATAGTAAAGATAGGATGCGTCTGCACTCCATCCTCTTCCTGGTCACTTCTTTTAAAATAGTATATAGAAGAGCTGAAGAGTTGATAGTTAAAAGTCCTGACTTCAACTTCAATTCTGAATCTCCACTTTGCTACCATTACAACGATCAGAAATTCTTCTGAGATTCGACTACACTACCCCAGTATACTGATATCGATACAGAAGGCTAAGGAAAAAGTACAATTACTTCTGTTCGAAGGTAATAAGTACAAGGTGGAGTCCAAAGTAATCAGGACTTTAAAAAAAAACAGAACAAATGGTTTTTTCGGCAAAATCAATTGATTTTATTCAAAATAGTCTCCTTCTGCTTCAATACAGCTTTTTGCACGGTCCAAAAGCATGTCGAACGAGTGTTTTAGCTCGTTGGCCTGTATGGCCGCCAGTATGCCGGTGCAAGCCTTTTGAATGGCCTCTACGTCTGCATAACGCTTTCCTTTCATCGGCCAATGCATTTTTCCGAAAAGGTAGAAGTCGCACGGTGCCATATCCGGTGAATACGGGGAGTGGTTGATGGTTAAAATGTGATTTTTGGTGAGATAATCGGTCACAAGCGTCGATCGATGAGACGGCGCATTATCGTGCAACAAACGCCAACTTCCATCTTCGCGATATTCGGGCCGAACACGTCGAATACGGCGAACCAAACGCTTCAAAACTCCTAGGTAGAATACCGCATTAACGTTTTGACCGGGTGGAACAAATTCTTTGTGGACAATACCCTTGGAATCATAAAAACAAATCAGCATTGTCTTCACTTTTGACTTCTCCAGGCGCGATTTTTTGGGTTTCGGCTCGTCCGGCGCCTTCCATTCAGCACTCTGGCGTTTCGTTTCGGGATCATATTGAAAACACCACGTTTCGTCACCAGTCACAATGTTATAAAGGAAGTTTTTGTCCTTTTTGACCTCTTTAATGATGTCCTTCGAATGTTGAATTCTGAGGAATTTTTAGTCGTCGAAGCTCATTTTCGCACCGATGACACAAACATACTGACACTTAAAACGCAATAACTTCACTTTCAATAGATGAAATGTCATGAAATTCTCACAGGAAGTCGATAAAGGATAGCAGATTCTAATGCACCAGTCGACATATAGATGGCGCCACTAGGGGCGCTAGATTCAAAAAGTCCTGATTACTTTGGACACCGCCTTGTATGATAATCTCATAAAACAATCTTAACTTTCTTAAATCATTTCATTGTTATTGGTTCAGTAACCGTTTATCATTTAAGGAAACCCGAAATTTGTTGGGTTCTTCAAAAATATTAGAGCATTTTACGATTTAGAGACCGTGAACCTGAGATAACCAAACAAATTATACGAATTTTATTATCCCCAAAAATGCTCGAAAATACAAGTTTTTTTCCATTTAATCAAATGTACAGATTTCTACATAATTTGGCACACTTTACTTTCATCGTTCTGGTTAAGTAAAGCTATTTGTTATCTTAAACTTTTGTTTTTCGTTTTTTAAAGAAACATTAATTTTATCTTCAAAAAAATACCATAATCATATTATTACTAAGTAGTAACCTCGCCTAATTGAAAAAGGTAAGTAAGATAGGACAATGTTTGATTGAATAATCGAAGGAAAACTTAACTCACTTGTTACTGACTTGTCTCCAAGACATTACAAACTTTATATATGCAAACACTGATATTCTATTTTGACGTGGAAAACAAAAACTTTATCAAACTAAAATGAATTAATAGAGCTAAAACGATAGAAAGTTAAAACTTTCAAACTTTATTATGTAGAACCAAAAATCAGTCATTCGAATACCAAAAAATGTGATAAAGTCTAACGTAAAAGTTATACGACGACATTAGGTCATTGTGAGTAATATTACTGACCTGTGACTGTGGATTTGATTTCAAGCTACATTAGCCAATTCGACTTTAGGCTCTATCAAATACTAGTTTCAGACGTATACTGGAATATCCAGGAAGTTCAAGTCTCCCTAAAGCGAGGCTAGGTTGGAATCTGATCCACGTAGATTCATAGCTTCCTCAGAGCAACCACTTTCTACCGCCTCCACATGAGAAAAGAGTAAAATTAATCAGCCTAGATTCACCAAAAACTAGATTGTCAGAGCGTGGATGTTGTATTTGTCCATGAAAATTCTCAATGGCGCTCTTTCTTTTAGACATCTTAACGTTTAATACACGTTCCTCGAAGTCCGTGAATCGTTTTAAAATTTGGCATCACACGATTCGCAATGCTTAACGCCAAAGATAAGATTAATATTATTAGAAAAGCTAAGATATTCTTAGTAAAAGACGGCAGAATCTCTAATATGAGGAGCCTATTTGAAGGATATTGAATCAGGAGAACATTTTCTAACGAGTGATGGTACTTTTTTCCATCGGGAATTTTCTTTTTACACATCACGCGTGAATAGTGTGAAGCTGTTACTGCAGTTTGGCTCAGTAGTATGAATACCATTTTATCATGAAAAGACTTACACCAGCACAGCGTCTCCAACAGCTTAATGATTATCTGCTGTTTAGCGATGATGCTCATTTCTGGGTAAATTGATACATCACTAAGCAATATTGCCATATTTTGGCTGATGAACAACCCGCAGAGTATCAAGAGCTGGCGTTACATCCAGAGAAATCCACGGTTTGGTGTGGTTCATGGGCTAGCGGAATCATCGGTCCATATTTGTTTAAAAATGAAAATTGCCGTAACGTAAACAGTCAATGGCATCTGCTATCACGCCATAGTAATGGAGTATTTTCTACCTGAAATTCAAGTCCGTAATATCGGTGATATCGAATTTCAACAAGACAGCGCTACTAGCCATACAAAACGTGATACAATGGACATGTTGAGAAATCATTTCGGTGAGCAGATGATTTTATGTTTTGGACCGGTGAATTATCCGCCTAGATCGTGTTATAACACAACTCCGGATTATTTTCTTTCGGGTTACATGAAGTCTAAAATCTGCGCGGATAAACCAGCAACGATTCATGCCTTTGAAACAAACATTAGTTGCGCTATTGCGGCCAGATTCTAGTCGTAATGTTCGAACAAGTGATTCAAACGTGGACCTATAGAATGGACCACCTAAAAAGCGTAACTACGGCCAACATTTGAATAACATAATCTTGTTCTTTCGATTCTTAATAAAGTTTTCACAATGACATTCAATTTTATGTGTTTTATTTCATGATGAATAACCCTATCTATAGAATCAGACATGTTCGCACTGTAAACAAGAAGTATAGTTACTCAATTCGGTCCTAAAAAAAAAAAAATATATTTAAGGGGCCTAGTAAAAGGAGAAATCCTACTCAATAGATTGTTCAAATTTCAAATAAAGGTTCGGACAGAATGTTTTCGTTTCGTTCCGATCCGGTTCATTACAGCACGCATCAACGCATTCTGTTGACATATTCAGGCGGATGGATCGACACTGTGTATAATTCAGAACATTTTTGTATTTCTTGAAAAAGTTATTAAATTATAGTATTTGAGATTAAATTTTTCGTACAATGTTGAAATTGGTTCAACCCTTACGTATATCGTTTCGTTTTGATTCCGACAGATACTAGTACATTGTGTCTATTTCTTCGTTTCTTTTCCTTACATTTTGACTTAATTAAGTTTTACGTATGGCGGAACGTAGCGGACCGAAACGGTGCGAAATATTCTATCCGGACCTGAAGCATTAGAAAACAAGAAAACGTATCCGAATTCGTTCTCGTTCTCATATTTTGCGAATCATATTCATGGATTCTCTGCTCTTTTACGAGGCGGAACGGAGCGGTCAGAACCAATGCGTAATATTCTATCCGGACCTGAAGCATTACAAAACAAGAAAACGTATCCGAATTCGTTCTCGTTCTCATACTTCGCGAATCATATTCATAGATTCTCTGATCTTTTACGAGGCGGAACACAGCGATCCGTACCGATACGTAATATTCTGTCCGGACCTGAAGCATTATAAAACAGGAAAACGTATCCGAATTCCTTCTCGTTCTCATACTTTTCGGATCATATTCCAAGGATTCTCTGCTCTTTTACGAGGCGGAACGGGGCAGTCCGAACCAATGCGTAATATTCCGTCTAGGACCTCAAGCATTACAAAACAAGAAAACGTATCCGAATTCGTTTTCGTTCTCATACTTCGCGGATCATATTCTATGGATTCTATGATCTTTTAAAATCCGCTTTTTCCAATCGTAATATTTAAATTAAAAATTTAAGACAATTTATTTTAAATATTAAAGTATGGAAAGTTTTGTTTTTTTTTCTCTCAAAACTTTTGTCCAATCCAACAAATCTTCCATTACTCAAAAAATTGTTCGTTTTTCTGTAGAAGTTTTCTATTTTATTTAAAAATAAAATATATTTTATCTCAGAAGTGAAAAAAAAGCAAACAAATAATTTATTCTCCAACAGAAAAAGTTCCAAAAACTTTGAAACAACTTTTTTAAAACAAAAAATGTTTTCTGAAACAATTTTTATCCTCTTAAAAAACGACATATGTATATTTCAGTACGTATTTTCATATCTCCGCGAATTCATAAATGAATATTCTTGGATAACAAAAACCAAATCGTATTTTGGACAAGGATACAGACAAACGACGAAAAAAAAACCACAGGCGAAATATTTTCATGGCGAACCTCGCCCCCTTAAACTTTAAACTCCAGCAGGATATTTTCTTCCCTATGAAGAGTATCGATTTTTGGGACTATTTTAAACCAAAAAGATCAAAATTATTTTTGATATCCAGATTTGGAACGCTTTAAGAGGTTTTAAATGGATTTCGTACATCGATTCATTACTATGGATGAGACTTGGGACCACCACCATGATCCTGAATTGAAATAAGGAGCTAAAGAGTGGTGTGAGCCCTCCACTTCCACTCCAAAGCGAGTTAATGTGCAAAGATCAGCGAAGAAGGATGGCATCAGTTTTTTGGGATGCAAAAGGAATTTTGTTGGTGGATTACCTCCAAACTGATAAAACAATAAACTAAGATTATTATTGTAACCTTTTGGACCAATTGGATGTAAAAATTCGTGAGAAAAGACCACCTGATTTAAAAAAGAAAACATTATTTTCTACCAAGACAATGTACCAGCTCACAAAAGTCAAAAAACCATTGCAAAAATCACGAAATTAAAGTACGAATTGTTAGAACATCCAGCATATTCGCCAGATTTGGTTCCTAGTGACTTCCATCTATTCCCAAACCTGAAAAAATTCATGCGCGGACAACGGTTTTCATCAAATGAAGAGAGGTCAGCTGTAGAGGTGTATTTTGGAGGCCTACAGGATTTTCATTTCAGGGATGGGAATACTTAAATTGGAGAATCATTGGAACAAGTGAAATTATACTGAATAATAAATCCATTTTTTCATTTCCGTCCCGTGAACTTATTGAGTAACCTAGTATAATAGATCACAACTTTCTGATCTCACCAAATACAGACCCAAACTTTAGTTGAATGTTTCGTTTTGGCGTTGGTCCCGTCAACGCCAGGTTGACCAGGTTTACTTTTACTTTTGTGAGTTTAGGATTTTCGAAATAGACCCACTTTTCATCTCCAGTAACAATTCAACAGTTCAGTCTTTGAAACAATTATGTAAAGCTTCCCGCAAATGCTGTTTATATCCCACGTGATTTTCCATTTTCAATCGAACAAAAAACAGTGCTCTTTACACTTTAACCAAATGTCATACGACACGTTTTGAAACTAGTCATAAGGTCTTTCAAATACGCGTAATACCGGTTCACACGTATTACATATAATATGACTTCCGCCTTGTAATTGAAAATCGAAAAATCTAATTCACAGACCTCATAGTTACGGTTTCCCATAGAATAGTATTGCTCGGATCAAATTGAGCTTTCTTTATCATATTCTACACATCTCTGGATCTAAATATGATACCCAACAGTATATATAATCTTCCGGTATTTGCTGAGCACGTCTTGCTCCATCATTTCTTTCGTAATCGGGTTAAAAATTAAACGTTTAGATATTCATAATTGTGTAAATTTTCTTTCTATTCAATTTTCAGTGGTTTTTAGCTAACTTTCGGAGGAGGAAGAAAATCACGACAAGACAACCCAATTGCTGAAATTTTTGGTGTTCTTCGGGCAAGCCCCGAATAGGAAATAAAGAAAGCAAAAACCTATTTTTTTATAAATAACATAATTTCTTTTATTTGATCATAAATTCTTATTCCAGCACCTTTTTATCCCACACAGTTTTACTCCTTCTCATCATTCTTCATCTTTAATACAATTTTCAACCATTTCTCTTAGATTAGGATTCTCCATTGCGGCTGCAATTCTTTCTTTATCATTTATTTGTTTATTAACTGAAAAAGAAACTTGAAATATCAAAAAATTTAACATTTAAAAGAACCTACTTTCATCTTCCGTTGAGTGTGCTCCTTTTTTAATATAAATATCAAGTTTTAATTTATGTGGTAAACTTCGTTCGATTTTAATTCTTATACAAAGTCCAATAAGTGTTGCTAAAGAGCAATGTGGAACTGTTGGATTGAATTCCACTCTAACCTTTCTTAGACAAGAGGAAGAAGAAAAAAAGAAAACTTAATTTTAGAAATCTTCAGGCGACCATCCTTCTGGGAATCCAAAAACACGTCCAGAGATATCAGAGATATTAACAAAAGCGTTACGTTGCGTTATGTAGCGAAACAGAATGACGAATCCACGTCGGATTCACGGTTTTCGGTTTTCAGATTGTATTAAAAATAGTCCGTCGTGGATCCGTCGCGTTCTGTATAGCCTAATTGAAGACATATACATTTAAAATCCATTTCATCCGTCGTAGATCCGTCATTCTGTTTGAACCTTTTACTTTCAAACCAATTTGTCACGACTGCCGTTGAGTTAACACGTCACGCTTGGTATTGTTTATGCCCTATGATAGGTACGACCAGAAGGTATATTAGTTTTGTCAAAATAATCATCGTAGAAAGGTATCAAGGGTATGGTTGTGTAGAGAGAATATATGTCCGTACGTCCGTACGTTCCTGTTATCCGATTTTATTGAAATTTAGAATCTGAGTTGGTTATTCCTTAACTGTTTTTGGTATTGCATTTCATCAAAATCAACCGACGAGGAGGAAAGTTATTAAGAAAAAACTTTCTGGTCATTCTGGTTTTTGCTTTATAACTTCGTTCCCTCTTTGCCGATTTTGATGAAATTCAATACCAACGCGAGTTAAGGAATAACCAACTAATATTGAAAATTTCATCAAAATCGGATAATGTGTTTTTGAGTTATCTCGTACACGGTTGGACGGACTCTGGTAGTACCAGCATATGGAATGGTCATCTAATTTTTAATATATATATATTACTTACTACATAAACATTTGAACTTGTCGGATTTTGTACAAAAATTCCATCTTCATAGACAACATTTAGATCTTCAAGTGTACACGGTTTTTCTGGATCACGAATTGTTCGAAGAGCATCTGTTGGAAAATATAAATTAAATGTTTTTCTATCAACTGTACAATAAAATGGGTATTCTTCCTTCTTACCATAAATAGTTTCTTTCAATTCCTGTGAATTATTATATCCCAATTCTTTGAGAAGTGCATCTTCTCCAATCGGGATAACATCATCAGCTGTTTTTGATTGCATATCAAAATTACTTCCAGATTTTTTTTTAAAGATTGAAAACATTTGAAAGACAAACACAAACACAAAATTGGATATTTCAATTTGTAGACAATTTCTTGTTAAACCTTTCACAAACTTCTTTCTGGTTTTTTTCCAAGATAAGAAAAAAATTCACTATCACAAAAATTTTTTTTTTGAGTGGAATCAGCTGTTTCTTGTTGTTTATGAAGTACAACGTAATAAAAAAAAATGGGTGCGTTCAGAAATTCAGAAAAGTAAAAACAGATTTTGATGTAAATTCAATATTTTAAACAAATAAAATTTTTTAATTCTTTTCTAAACCAAAATTTAGAAGTCCGAAATTGATGGAGAATCTTTACCATCAGATGAGCTCTAGTTACAATTTCCTTCAAGTTAACCACACACGACTCCACACGACTTACTTTCAACCGCGGACTGAAAAAAAAGTCTTGTGGATACTCTAAAACAAGGGTGTCCAACCTTTTTCTTTCCCTGGGCCACATTGGAAGAAGACATGGTGCTTTGAGCCACAAGTATATTACTATGTATAAATCCATATCATAAAATGAATGTGATATACTTGGCATTGAAATTGAGAAACTAAACCGGCAATATCTGTGGTTCGATTGACGTGGTTGCAATTCTCAGGCAGTTCTCAAGGTGTTCATCCAACATGTTGGTTCTAATTTGACACTTAGTATGTTTCATTCTTCACTTAAGCCACCAAGTGACCAACAACAGAACTTTGTAGCTGAGCGAGCAACGCAAACAGAAAAAGAATTTACTACTGAACGAAAGAGCTTTCTGTTCTGGTCCTGTTTCTGTTGTTTGTCACTTGGCAGGTTTAGCACGAGAGCGCATACAACAGACAAATCATTCCTGAGAAAAATGGATATGCTTCAGGGCCGCATTGATACTTGTCTTGGGCCGCGGGTTGGACAGCTTTGTTCTAGACGATTACAATGTTCGGCAACACTGTGGAGGTTAAAATGAGGATTGTTTTCGTCGCAGACTAAATAGTTCCATCTGTCATCGTATTGGCGCTGTTTTTTTACAAATCATTCCTCAGAAAAATGGACATGCTTCAGTAACTTTGAATATTTTCGGCCCGCATTGATACTTGCTTTAGGCCGCATGCGGGTTGGAAAGCCTTTCTCTAAAAACTGGACTTTTTTCTTTTAGTCCGACTGAAAATATGTCCAATGAAGTCAATGGAGTTAGAACAAAATAGTAAAACTTTTCGAGAATGCTGTTTTTTTGTGTGCCAGATTAGAGGCGGTAGAAATCTACCCGTCAAGTTTTGGGTAGTAAAAATCTACAAAACTGCTTTGACGAGGTATATTTATATCATAGGGTTTTTATACAAGCTCTACAAGCTATACAAGGAGCGTGTATTAGCGTATGTGAGCACCGACAAAGCGACAAACAATGACTCTTCTTTGTGCGCCACCTTTTCGAGAGTTAGAACGTCAGCCTCACCTCCAACACCCACCGATACCTATATGTCTGCGATAGAATTCTACCCAAAAAACCGTCACGTCTAGTCCCACGCTTTGACGCATATGAACTTCCATTTTCAATCAAATAAAAAACAATGTTATTTAAATTTGAATATCAAATAAGTTACTGATTATTTTTGGCTTATCGAAAGCTCTTTAAAAACTCAATAATTGTAATTGGACAGTTTTAAATTGGTCTTACATGCGCCCAAGTAACTCGGTCATATCTAGGCTGAGATGTCTACACTTGTCTCCCATGCGCCTTTCTTCACTGTGAATTTAAATATGTCACATCAATGCGTTGTGTGTGTGTCATGTGAGGGAATTTTTCTAGTTAACTAGCTTTCTCTACACGACATAAATTCAGTCAGAGCAAATGTTATGTCTACTCTTCTGTCCCGTGGAGATGAAATGTTATGACAAAATCGGCCCACCAACATTCCCAATTGACATTTACTAACATAACATCTGACTGAAGTTATGTCGTGTGTAGATGGAGTGTTATTTGAGCAGACTAACCAGTCGGAAGTCTTTATGTGTGCATTTCTTCAAATTTCAAGTCAAGCTAAAAGCTGGGGGATTTTCTTCGGCATTCGCCGAACACTTCTGGCGTATTAATTTTTGAAGAATGCGCGCCCGTTTGAAGACCAATATGAAACTGGCTATTTACAAAAAATTGCCATTATTTATGAATAGCACCGTTTTTTTTCTCAAGCAATGATTAAAATTGAAATCTTTTTGAAAATATTCAAATCTCGTTACGTCTGAACGCACCCTTAGAAAAACTACTTTGCAATTTGAATAATTTAATTTTTTTTTGCACAAAAAATCAATCAAAGTTGGCAATGCCAAAAGTTTAGATGGTTACAAAATTTCGCCGAAACATTTTAGTCTCTTTTTATTCGGAAAGCTGAATTGAAATCTGCAGGAACAGTCTTGATAAGGCACATACACGTGCACATTTGCATTCCCCGACAAAAAAAAAAAAAAGAAGGAAAACCAAAGAAGGTCCAATTTTTGTTGAAGGTAAAAAATAAATAAATAATTAATAATTATTTAAAAATTTAATTGGGGGCAAAAAAAAAAAACGGAATTCATTTTCTTATTAGACAAAAAAAAAAAAAATTCAGAATCCGGCGAAAAAGAAAAGAAAAAAAACTAATTGGAAGATTTTTTTTTTTTTGGTTATGATTTTCAATTGTTTTTTTTTCTTTCGTTCCGCGGCTTTTTGGTTCGTTTTTTTTTTGTTTTTTCTTAAAATAATAAATTTCTTATCAATTTCTTTTCGGAAATTGATAAATTTTCTTATCAATTTCCTTCTTATATAATTTCTTATTATTATTTATTAATAAATTATTAATTTTTAATAAAAAATATTAAAAATTTGAAAAAAAAATTCATGATTCCCGTTTCGTTTCGTTCGTTTCGTTTTTTGTTCCAAATTTTTACTGTTATTTTTTTCCCAGCTATTTTTTCATTTGTTTTATAAAATTCCTTGTTCCTTTTTTTTTTCTTCCGTTTTTTTTTAAGCATATTGCAATTTTTTTTAATCAAAAAAAAGAAAACCCTAAAAATAAAAAATGGATTCTGGTAGTGAAATAAGTAGCAGTTTTAATAATGCACTTCCAAAAGGTAGATATACTTTAGTTGGAATCGATGTTGATACAACTGGACGCCGGTTAATCGATGAGGTAACAGTTTTTTTCTTTCTATTTGCTTTAAAAATGGTTGATTCATTTTCCTTTTCTTTTTTGTTTTAAAAAGATTGTGCAATTATCAGCTTACACACCGAAATCACAATATGCTCAATATATAATGCCTTACATGAATTTAAATCCGGCTGCAAGACAGAGGCATCAAGTTCGTGTTATCACAATTGGATTTTATCGGATGTTGAAATGTATGCAAACTTATAAGGTAAAACATTTTTATGGTTATACATATTTAATACCGTTACTGGTGGTGGTGGTGGTCAAAAATCAGCTAGCTTAAACCACAGGAACCCTCGACACGGTTTCTGCTCGTGATAATAAACGAATTGGGGGTGGAAAAACGTAGAGAAAATGGAGTTTACACCTAATTTTCCATGCTGAAATTTGGACGAGAAAAAAAGATGAAAATTAGCTCGGATTTGGTGCACACGTAAAGGAGCCTAACTCCAGACCTTTTGTCTCGCTTCTCGTCGCTGGATCTTGTTTTACTAATAATAGTTATGATAAAAAGACAAGGATTTGTGCTTCCTAATACCGCTCACAACGAAGCTCCAACAGATCTTGGTGTTTTATTTTCCTAATTTTCATGAGAAGTGCTTATACCATTAGTAGTTTCTTGTTTTTTCTTTTTTTAGTGAAAAGGATTTGTAGTTCCTGATTTTACGTTAAAAAAAAAGGAAGTTGCCGTAGTTCCAGACGTTTCGTATTTTCTGATCTTGCGATTTGTCATCAGTAGCGCTACTACAACTCTGTACGAGTTTTGGCCTTCTCAAGTCTGTTTCGCAAGGAATTTCTGTTTCTCGCAGTTGTCGTCCAGTTCGTCGCTCTGATTTTGAGAGCATCTTGAGATTAAGCACCATTAATCCATCGCAATTTTTCGGTCTAACGACTCTTTTACAAGGCTTGTGTTGGTATTTTAGACCTGATAAACGTGTCTGTAATTTGTATGATGTTGAAAACGTAGAAATATAAAATAAAATCTTAATTTTCACGAGTTTGTCGAGTGCCTTCTAAAGGTTTTTAGTGAAATTTGAAGACGAAGATTTGGTGCCTATTTACAAACGGAAAGAAGCTTGAAGAGTTTGGATTAATCCTAATTTTCATGAGAAGTGTTTTAGTGCAATTAGTTTTTAGTTTAGTTTTTAGGTGAAGACAAGGATTTGGCTTCTATATTATTAGAAACGTTTTATTCTACTTTATGAGAGTGTGTACCCTATTCGAGCAAGAGTATGACAGGAGTAGCAGAAGCAGGCTCTTTTTGTGGAGGTTTGATGATAAATCTGGCCTCGGCAACTTGCAGAGTTCGTCTAATGTTTTCTTGTTAACTCTTTTCCTGTCGCTCGCAAAGATTTATGATTTGTCTCGAAGACTTTGAAACTCGAGGAACGAAGAATTTCTTAAAATATGTACCTCCTTTATCATCTTCCAATGCCGGATTAAAAGCACCTATTTCTCATTTTATAAAAATTCGTCGGTCACAAATCATTCATGTATCGTATTTTGTGATGCGTGATGTAAAATCTGCGTAATCAATAGTAGCGGTTAGAGAGCCACATCTGAAGTTAAAGTAGACTTTCTAATTTACTTGAAAGATTATAAATTGGATCCGTTGAAGGCTTGTGATGCCCAGGCCTGATATTCATATAAATTTTAGGTAATCATGCTCATCGGGTCAATATATTGAATTTCTGGCAAACAAATTGTTGCCACTCGATGAAAAAAAGTCTAGAGCCCGTATTTCGTTTCTCAACTCGATTTTTTTGCCGATCCGATCAATCGAGTCGAGAAATTAAAACACGGGCCTGACCGTAGTCATGATAAACATTTTCAAAATCAAGAATTAATGATGGTTGTATTCCTTTACGTCATATCTGTAATATTGCGCTACAAAAGAGTATACAAGTTGAGAAGGAGTTGGGAGCGCTCTATTGTTCACTTTTTGCTTATACCAAAGATGATGGAAAGAATATACATAAATCTCTACTCTTATTTTCGTGACTACTTTTTGTGAAAGCTCGCACTTCTCTAATGTCTACATTTACAGTGTAGAATGGGTCTAGTTGGTTAAAACCTCGACCTCGCCTCTAGAGACTAATAAGACACGGGTTCAACAAAACCAAGTCTCGGTTCTCTACTTTACACTTTGCCTTAAACTATCTATCAATCAAATTTAAATGAGATTAAGTAACTCTTTGTGATTAGGAGGCCCCCTGAGGCTCATTTGTACCCTCGTGAAAGGCTGTGGACGCGTATAGAGAAGTCTGTTTTTGGTAGAAGAGTCAAGCAAATGTGAAAATAGATTAATGAGTTAAAAAATGAACGTGTAGAGATCCCAACTGCCAGAGTCCTGGGCCCTGGAGTTTTATTTAACCCTTTGTGAAGCATTTGAAATCAAAATGAACTGAAAAATACGAAAATTTACTGATTTTGATTTGTATTTACGGAGCGGATTTTAAGCAAAGAATCTTTGTGCTTACCTTAATAGTACGTATCGGTAACGTGGCGACAATCACTGTATGTAATATTCTTGGTGGATGGGGAAAAGGCGGCAAGAAGTCCCCAGAAGCAAGTAAAAGTACTAATAAAATGAGGGAAAACTGTGTTGTACAATCGATCATTTCGATTTTTTGACTATTCAAAGTTTTCGACAAACATGCATGGACGATGTGTGACGAGAAAACTTTGCCTAAATTGAAGGCAGACAGTGTGATGATAACATTAAAGCGTCCTTTAAGTAGCGCTCACATTGATCTGTTTTCAATCAGTTTTTGAACAACTGAGATAGTCATTATTTAGTTTGACTGACAAAAACCCATTAGTTTTATCTCAGTTGTTCAAGCTGATTGAGAACTGATGGTTTGTTGTTACTCAAACTCAATAATGACTGCCTGTCATGCCTGATCAAGGTGAGACCAACTTAACCATGAGCGTGCTTTACGGTATGACTCACATTAATCAGTTTTCAATCAGTTTTTGAACAACTGAGGGAAAAACTGATGGTTTGTTGTCAGTCAGACTCAAGAAAGACTACCAATCATGCCTGATCAAGGTGAGACCTACTAAATATGTGTGTACATCCAGCCGGAAAGGTTCTTAAACTAGCTTCTTTGTATTTCTTTTGTGTACCAGATTTGTATTTAATTGTACTTTTCTACATTTTAGGTCGTCAGGTCAAAATCTGAAGTGACTGCTTTAAAAGATTTTCTCGAATGGATTGAAGCATTAAAAAATTCTGATAAAAATTCAAATGGTGTTATATTAATATATCATGAAGAACGTAAATTTGTGCCTTACATGATTTTAGAGGCGATGAAAAAATACAATATGTTGGATCGTTTCTTGATGACAGTAAAATCATTCGCCAACGGTTATGTATTAGCGAAAACTAAATGTGCTAGTACAGTAAAATACTATTCACTGCGTCAGTTATCCAAAATCCTCTTAAATAATGATGATAATCAAAAAGAACTTGAACAATTCGAGGGAAACGCTAGTGTTCGTGCAAAATTAGCTTACGAAATTGTACAACATTTAGCTAAAAGTGAACAAGAAAATTTGGTGAATCCTAACAACATCCAAAATGATGATTCTGATATATTCAATATGATTAATATTATTTCGGAATATTCTAGTCCAATTAGTTATGAACTAGAAGAGTTACAAATTCAAAATAAAAATCTTGAACGTCAAAATTCATTTCGACCAGTTTTTTTACAATATTTTAAGACAACATTGTATCATCGTGTTAAGGCTGTTAAATTTCGTATTGTATTGGCTGAGAATGGTCATGATTTACCAAATTTAAAAGCTGTCTGGAGCGAGAAACGTAAAGAAGGTCTTACAGAAATTATTCAATCAATTGATGAATTAAAACCGAATGAAAAGAATGAATTAATTGAATTGCTTGATTGTTATTTTGATCCAAATAAATCTCCAGTTAAACCAATTGTTAAAAGATCAAAGAGGCGTGCAAGAAAAAGTATGTATATGGGGCTGGGAAGAACTTGAAGAAGAAGAAGACTGGAAAATTCGAAAGAAAAAAGACTCTCCAGAATGAAATGTCTGTGACTGACGTGTTTGTTTTCTTTCTTGGAATTTTGAATTTGAATAGCTGTGCAAACTCGCAACTCATTTGAATATTTGTACAACAACAGAACAGAACAGCTTTGAAAATAGTTGTACCAAAGATATAAAATGAGTAAATTTGTGTGTAAAATTCTTAAAAGCTTGAATAGTTGTGCAAGTTTCTCAAAGAGGAGTTGTGCAAGTTCTTCAAAGAAGAGTTGTGCAAGTTCTTCTTCAAAGAAGAGTTGTGCAAGTTCTTTTTCAAAGAAGAGTTGTGCAAGTTCTTCAATGAGGAGTTGTGCAAGTTCTTCTTCAAAGATGTGTTGTGCAAGTTCTTCAAAGAAGAGGAGTTGTGCAAGTTCTTTTTCAAAGACGAGTTGTGCAAGTTCTTCTTCAAAGAAGAGTTGTGCAAGTTCTTTTTCAAAGACGAGTTGTGCAAGTTCTTCAATGAGGAGTTGTGCAAGTTCTTCAATGAGGAGTTGTGCAAGTTCTTCAAAGACGAGTTGGGCAAGTTCTTCTTCAAAGAAGAGTTGTGCAAGTTCTTTTCAAAGAGGAGTTGTGCAAGTTCTTCTTCAAAGAGGAGTTGTGCAAGTTCTTCAAAGATTTTTGCCAAATTTTTCAAAGAGTTGTGCAAGTTCTTCAAAGAAGAGTTGTGCAAGTTTTTCAAAGACGAGTTGTGCAAGTTTTTCAAAGAGGAGTTGTGCAAGTTTTTGAAAGAGTTGTGCAAGTTTTTCCAAGAAGAGTTGTGCAAGTCCGTCAAACAAGAGTTGTGCAAGTTCTTTTTCAAACAAGAGTTGTGCAAGTTTTTCAAAAAGACGAGTTGTGCAAGTTTTTCAAAAAGACGAGTTGTGCAAGTCCTTCAAAGAAGAGTTGTGCAAGTTTTTCAAAAAGACGAGTTGTGCAAGTTCTTCAAAGAAGAGTTGTGCAAGTTCTTCAAAGAAGAGTTGTGTAAGTTCTTTAAAGAGGAGTTGTGCAAGTTCTTCAAAGAAGAGTTGTGCAAGTTCTTCAATGAGGAGTTGTGCAAGTTTCTCAAAGAAGAGTTGTGCAAGTTTCTCAAAGAAGAGTTGTGCAAGTTCTTCAAAGAGGAGTTGTGCAAGTTTTTCCAAGAAGAGTTGTGCAAGTCCGTCAAACAAGAGTTGTGCACGTTTTTCAAAGACGAGTTGTGCAAGTCCTTCAAAGAAGAGTTGTGCAATTTCTTCAAAGAGGTGTTGTGCAAGTTTTTGAAAAAGAAGTTGTGCAAGTTCTTCAAACACGAGTTGTGCATCTTTGGCAATCTTTCGAATTTCCAGTTTTCTTCTTCATATTTTAAATTTAATTAAATTTTAAAATTTGTAATCTTTTGTTTTTGTTTTTTAGCTAAAAATAAGGAAAATATTAAACCATCACGTGATAGTCAAGGTTCTGGTGATAAACCTGCTCTTCCTGATTCGACGGTTAAAACGCCGATCAAAAAAAATCCAGGACAACAGCAACGGCTACAGCGGCACCAACAACAACAACAAGAAAACTACGAACAGAATCAAGAAAAAAACCAAGCGGCGGCTGTCCTTTCTTCAAATTAGAAAGAAAGAAAGAAAAATTTAAATATTTTTAAAAAAAAGAAGTAAAAAAAGAAAAACTTTATAAAAAATTTTAACTTAAAAAGGAAAAAAAACAAAATGGAGTCGATTTCTTGTCGACTATTTCCGCCATTTTCTTTTTTTTTAAATGACACTTAACTGATTTTTTTTTTTTTTTTAAGTGCCTTAAAAACTCGTAGATTAGAAAAAAAATGAATTTTTTTTTTTACCAAATTTTCTTTTTTAGATTCTTGAAAATGTTTTTTTCTTTTTTCGCAAAAAAAAGAAGGAAATGAAGAAAAATTTTATAAAAAATGCATTTTTTTTTTTTTTGTTTAAAAACAATTTCAAAAGAGTTTTTTTTGAGGGAGGGGAAGGGAGGTGGAAAAAGAATTTCTCAAAGAAAAAAGAGAAAGTTGAGTAGGAGTGAAAAAATGAAGGACAAAGAAAGAAAATTTTTTGATGTGGGTTTTTTTTTTTTTTTTTAAGAGTTGAATAAATTCGGTAAATTTCGGTGTGATTCGTGAGTCTCGCGACAAAGGATTATTTGTGTGTGCATGAATGAAAACGGAACATTATTTTTTTTTTGAAAGGACAAAAAACAATATTTATATATAAATCGCCCCCCCCCCCCCCCCTCTTAACCATATGTATAGAGAAAGTGTTTGTTAGTTTTTTTTTTTTTTTTTTGACACAAGAATCGTGGATGTGGAATTATTGGAAAAGAAAAAGAAAAAAAAGATGTGGAATTATTGGAAAAGAAAAGAGAAAGAAAAAGAAATAAAAAAAAAACGTAAAAGACGTTGAATTTTTCGCGTTAAAAAAAAAAGAAAAAGAAAAACATTAAAAAAAAAAATTATACATTATTTTAAATTAATTGTAAAAATTCACAAATGTGCCAATAATTATATTCTTTTTTTTTTATTAAATAATTAATTAATTAACTAATCGCGCTTTTTTAAATATTGTGATAAAAAAAAAAATGGAAGAAAAAAAAAATGGAGGAGAAAATGAAGAAAAAACTTTTGAAGAAGAAAAAAAATATTGAATTTTTTTGTTAAAATTTAATTCAAATTTAATTAAAATAATTAAAACTAATATCTCAAATTCTTTTCTTAAAGAATTGAATTTGAAAACTATAAATTAATTTTTTTTTTTTTTTTGCGACAATATTGAATATTGTTATTTTTGGGTGCCATCTTTTTTTTTTTCTTTGTTTAATGAAAAAAAACGAATACTTTTTTCGTTTTATTATTATATTTTCTTTTTTGTTAAAAATATGATTTATATTTAAAAATATATAAAAAAAAAAAAAATGAAATTTATTATAAAAAAAAAAAATGCATTTTAAAGAAAAAGGAAAATAATTTTCTTGTACAAAAAAATTTTATTAAAAAAAATTTAGTACTAATTATTTTTTTTTTCTTTTTTGTTGAAATAAAAAATTTGCCTATTATTGAAAAAAAAAAAAAAATGGGTATTTCTTATTTATTTTTAGTTATTTTCTTTCGGAGGAAGCCAGTTCTTATAAAGGGTCTTTCATTAAGGACTCTTCTCCTTCAATAAATCGATTGTAACATGTGCTGTGTGTGGCTTGTAGCGCCGTCATCTAATTCTGGCCACCAAAAATAATCCTCCAACATGGCACGGTAGCGCTCTCCATTGACAGTAACATGGCGATCAACGAAAAAATACGGCCCAATCACGTCTCCGGCATGTAAACCACACCAAACAGTGATTTTTTGTGGATGAAATTGTGTTGTCTCTTGAAGCACATGTGTGGGTTTGTTGCTGTCCACCAATAACGCATATTTTGCTTGTTGACAAAGCTATTCAGCCAGAAATGAGCTTCATCGCTGAAGATAATTTTTTGATGAAATTCTGGATTTTCTTCCAGCTTTTCCAGAACCAAAACGGAGAAGTTTCGGCGCTTCAAATGATCAAGTGATGAAAATGTTGACTTTAATCTACGTTTTGACATTGACAGGTCCATTATTAATGTTTAAGAGTGTGTTCATATAAAGATACAAAATTGTTATGTCCCATTTTGAACCACGCTATACATAAATCCTTGGAACTCTCCACGAACTCTGGGTAAGAATTGATCCCGGTCTCTAAAGAGGAAGCTCGTATGGTGGGTCGGCTTGATTCCTTTTTTTTTATGCAAGAGTTTTTGCCGCGTAAACAAGTTGACTGAGAATTCATTCTATTTACCAGGAGTAATAGTGGTGCCTATTTATACACGAATCCAATGATCAAATGGGATGTCAACAAATCTTCTATATATGTACCTTTGCCTTCCAAGCGTTGATGGGGATAACATCAAGTAGATTAGATTAGAATAGATTTTAGAATATCCTTTTATTGCGACTTTGGAGATCTGTTGTATCGCCTTTTCTTTAGTGCTCCAGTAGTTCGGTTAAATTCTCATTCAAGAGCACCTTCTCCAGGGCTACACTTCTCTTAGTTATTTCTTTTTTTATATCTGAATCAAGGGCTTCTTGTATCTCAGTTGGGGAGAAGCAATATTCCCTCAAATGTTTCCACCTCCTCGTACCGAGTACTGCTTTGTGGTCGGAGAAAATGTATATTGGGGATCTCTTCGTCCCCCTTGATGCCTTAATATAAGATAAATGTTATCTAATGAAATTTCGAATTTTCTAATTTTTACGAATAAGGATTTGGTTACAGGGCGCTCTGAATAAATTTATATTCACTTTGTTTGGCTCTCATAACCAAAACTGTTAATTGTTAATTACTCAAAAACACGTCATACGATTTTAATGAAATTTAGAATACGAGTTTGTTATTCCTTAACTTGATTTGGTAATGTATTTCAGCAAAATCGACCTGGAAGGAGCGAAGTTATAAAGCTAAAACCAGGATGACCAAAAAGTTTTTTGTCGTTTTTTTATGGTTTTTCTGGTTTAATTAGAAAGTTTGTCAAGCAATTTTGTTTAAATTAATTATGTTGATTAACTACATAAATAGACGATATCATGTTAAATTTCAATAAAATCGGTCCAAGGATTGTTGAGAAAGAAATAATCCTAGACTGTTCATAAAGTTTTCTTTTTTTTTGCGTCCTCTTAAAAACTAATACACCGATTTGAATAAAACTTGAAGTGTAGATTTATGCTATTTTAAGGCCTTTAAGGTTCCCTGCGAATTAGAATAAATTTGAAAAAGTTTAAAACCAAAATTATGCAGAAAAAAAACCTCGAAATATTTCCAGTTTTTGTGGTTGTTTTTCTGTCCCATATTTCTACTATAAGGGCATCAAAAAAGTCAGCTATATTCCTATTTTCAGTTGGTATATGTTTTTTTTTGGATTATAATCTTTAATTGATCCAAATTAGCAAGAAATATATTTGAAGAGCCTCAAAAAAAAAAAAACAAAATGGAGGAAAACCAAAAGGAAAAAAAATGTTAGTCTTCTTGGTGGTAAAAAATATGTTCCTATATTTTCGGTATAACTCATAAATATATGTTAATAAGAATTTAAATAAAACTATTTAATTTATTTTTAAGAAAACTATTTAAATAAAATAGAAAATTTCCATGAAAAACTTACCACCTTGCTGCGAATGAAACAGTTTTTGTTCCGTTCCGTTCTTTAAGAAAAAAAACACTAAAACTCTCCACTAAGAATATTTAAAATTAAATTTTAAAACAAACAATAAAAAAATTAGTATTTTAAATTATTAAAATAAATAATTAAATAATTATAGAAATACAAAAACATTCGATTTACAAACGTCCATTTTGAAATTTTTGTTCATTTTTAACCTCAAAAATTGTGTTCTAAGCTTTATATTCTTTGTTTTGTTTCAAAAACAGTTCCATCCGTTCCATATTTCAATATTCGAATAATATTTGTGTAGGAAAATGGGGAAATGAAACGAACGAAAAAAAAAAACCATACATATTTGACATTTCCTAAAAAATTCAGTTCACTCAAAATCGTGAAATTGTTCGCTCATAAAGTTTTTAAAAATAGAAAAATAATTTTGTATTTTTTCTTTTTATAGTTATTTGTGTGTTTTTATTACTTAATTAAAAAAAAAAAAAAAACCTAAGAAAAAAAGATTATTAATTGTTTTGAAATAATAAGAAAAAAAAAAAAAAAAAAATAGAAAACCTAAAAATAAATTCGAAAATAAAAAATCAATGAACCAAGAAGAATTTAATTTCGAATTATTATTATTATGAAAATGTCACTCGTCGATGATTGTTGTGATCCCGAGGAGGAGTCACAATATAATGGAATAAAACAATCTGTTCGGAATTTAATATATTATGCGGCAAAAGATGGACATGCAATAAGTTTGAATGCGGCACTAAATGATATTGAAAATCCTGAAATTCGTAATTATCTTATTGATCAGGTATGGAGACAAGAATGGGTAAGAAATTTTGATACAAAAAGATTGCCTTTTTCGTTCTTTTTCGTCTTTTTCTAGGAGAAAATCTAAGAAGAAAATGATTGTGCTTCTCTGATCTTGTGTGCAAAATAGAATAGCAATTTACACTTTTTTGGCCTGTCATGAATTATTTATAAGTTAAGAAGAAGAAGAAGAAGCAGTCTCTATTAATAGAATCTCTCGAATTAGTGACAATAGTCAGCTGACCGCAACCGATTGCTTCGCTAGCTAGCTAGTCTAGTGTAGAGAACCGATGGGAGACACCAAATATGTTTCTTCTTTTTTTGTTTATACATGAAAAAAAAGAAAGAAAAACATCATTCTTTTTATTATTCTGTGCCAAATGTCCTTCAAATACCGTACATTGGGGATGATTTGTGATAGTTCGGTTTTGGTGGTTCAATTGTAGAAGAAAAATACTATGTGTAGTACGTTTTTTTGCTACAAACCCGATGACGGATTCACGAAGCATTAAATTATACTACACAGAACATGATTGATCCACGACGGACTATTTTTTAATACAATCTAAATCCGTCGTAGGATCCGTCATTCTGTTTTCTGCCTAACAAACCGAACTTGATTGTAAATTTATTGGGCTTTATTTACTGTACAGATCAAATCAGGTTGAACTGCTTAGATTCGTGTTAATAGAGAGTCCATATTAGCAAGTCGAAACCAAGTTGAAATGTATTTCTTTGGTTTGACTAGATTTACTTAGTTTTGGATGCCGTTTTTGACTGTTTTCATGTTCTCGACTCAATCTGGATTCGATATTTTAATCCTTTTGTATCCGCAACTCCAAGATTTTGATCTAAATTCAACTTTTCGTAGTTTAAATCGTATTAGAATAACTATTTCTATGCTTTTTTGATACAAGATTTGGCTCAAATCGAGTTCCCACGATTCAATTCGATTGAAAAAGAAATTCTAGAACTTATATTAAGTTTAAAAGTGTCGGGGAAATAGGAAGAAATAAGTGCAATTCTGCTAATTGTGCAGTCTTCAGTTTGAATCAATTTCGTTGCCTAAGAATTGTGATGGATTTAAATTAGTATCAATTTGAGATTGCTTCGAAAATAAACTTCCATTTATTTAGTTCAAATCAATGAAAGGACGACCAAAGAAAAGATACTTAAATTTGAGTAAAGAATTGCAAGATTTGGTAGCCAGTTAATAGGCGATTTTAGAGCCTAATTGCTGTCGTATTAAGCAAGTGGATTGGTTCTTTAATATACTTGCCATTGTATATCTTCGTTAGAGAATGAAATCATCTAATTAGTACTAAAATTTCTTGATATTCTTTCATTAATTCGTTAGGTATGGTATTAGGTCTAATTCGGGAAGGGGCTAGTCTTTTCAAAAACGGACTAAAACAAGAGATAGCAGTGAAAAACTGGATAAGAAAGAAGGTGATTAAAGTACGAGTGGTTATATTGGATATGTTAAAACGTGAATTGGACGTAATTAAGAGATAGAAAGGTCTTATGACAAGGTTCAGAACGTATTATATGACATTTGATTAAAGTGTTTAAACAACATTGTTTTTTATTCGATTGAAAATGGAAGGTTCCGAGCCAAATAAAGAGTATTTTCTGGTTTAATTTGAAGGAAAATGCAATTGGAGTTCATCAATGGTGATGGAAAATGCTTATGGTGAAGATTCTTCATCAATTTTAAGTTGTGAATTTTGGTTAAAACGATTAAAAAATGCAAAGACGAAAGTTCATGAAAAGAAAAGGTATTTGGTGAGACCAAAAAGGTCTAAAATGTTTTTAAAAAATCATACTGCTGATCATTACAGACAACAACCGATCAAATTTACCCTCGATTTGAATGAAAAGCGACCAGAATGGGGTCGAATAGCCACGGTAAAGTGATTTTGCAGCATAATAAGACCAGGTCATTTGTTGATAAATCGATTCAGGAAACGTTGTAAGCTCTTGGCTGAGAAATGCTAGTTCACCTGCTGTATTCATCAGACATTTCTCTTTCTAATTACTACTTGTTTCGGTCGATGCAACATGGTCTTGCTGATACACATACATGCTCAATTTTGAAGAACTGCTCGTTGAAGAACTGTTCGTTGTCGAAGAATTCTTGCAGTGGCAGAATCCGTAAATTACCTGAAAAATGGGCGAAAGTTTTAGTTTCTTCAGATGGAGCATAATTTGAATGAAATCTTAATTATTTTTGGCTCCAATTCTTTTGTCTGTCAACATTGGATTATTATTTGTCCTCCTTCGAGTATATGAAAGTCTCTAACTGATTTTGAAGATTCTGAATTGTGAAGCATCGAGAATTTGAAAGAAACCAAACTTTGTCAAAGTCTTCCTAATTTGCGGTATACTTTTTTGTTTAATTTTCTTCTTCGACGGAAAATCATTTATTTTAGAATTCTTGTAAATTATAAGAAATTCCGGAAAAAACCCCAATTCTTGAACTATTTTTTAACATTAAAATGTTTCTCTAATAAACAATTGGCCGGAAAAAATATAGAAATTGGAAGAAAACTTTCTATCCTATCCAAGCACGCGTAATATCAAGCAAAGAATGCGTAAAAAAAAAGACTTCTTTTTACGTATTTTTTTATTACGACTTTCTTCCCGCAAATAGAATTCTTATTTGGCACGTGTTTTTGTTTTTATTTTTTCACCAATATTTGTGATCTTGCCTTGCTGTGCTGTTGGTTGTGTCGTAGAGAAGACGAGAGAAGAAAAGCCAAGAAAAAATGTCGCACTTCTTGACTTGAGTTGATTTCTTTCTTTTTACGAATGATGAAATTTCTTCTTTTGAAGGCAAAGTTCATAAGACGCGCAAAACAAAAAAGAAAGAAAGAAAGAAAGAAAAACCTCTCGGAGGTCATGAAATCTGAAGAAAAAAATAAGAAATGAAATCATTCAAGAAAATCCTCATCTCTCTTTTGTATTGTCGTATTTTATTGAAATGGAATTTTGCCAGTAATTTTCTGTATCATGGGATTTCCGAGAATCTAGTTCAAAAAAATTCACAACGATAGACCCATATTGTGGTCCCGCCGGGTTCAATATCATTGATTATTGGATATATTGAAGTTTAATGTGCTCACACAATTACTTTGTTGTCGAAATTTTGAGTCACAAGACATGA
Organism: Xylophagus ater; assembly: GCA_963422695.1. Taxonomy (NCBI): domain Eukaryota; kingdom Metazoa; phylum Arthropoda; class Insecta; order Diptera; family Xylophagidae; genus Xylophagus; species Xylophagus ater. The sequence goes on along the minus strand of OY730480.1, from coordinate 1,631,567 downwards.
TGATGATGTTGTGATTGTCTTGTGATGGTCACAAAAGAATTAGAAACGTAAAACTTATTCTTATTCATTGTTATTCATTATAAAAGAATTTTCTGAATCATATATTACCTTCGTTAGGCCAATTGTGATAGTGAATATGCTAGTGTAAGAGTTAAAATTAGGATACAACTAAATTTGGTAAACAATTGAGAGGTTTAACACAAAAAAACTGTTGTAATGATTTGATAATATTAGAGAAAAAGGCAAATGAACAGATTAGTAGAGACAGTGTAGAATGATTGTCTAGTTGGTTAAAACCTCGACCTCGCCTCATGAGACTTATGAGACCCTGGTTCTAATCCAGGTGTCGGAGGTTCTTCACTTTTTTTCTCTACTTTTTTTTGCCTTATACTAGTTCAAATTTGGTCTCCATACCATAAGATAGTACACATTGAAAGAATTGAGACTGTCCTACAATGTAGCTGTCGTTCGGTTTTCTCTTAAAGATCTATCTTGGAGCAATACTTTAAACCTCTCCTTCCTTACTGCAAATCATCTTAAACTAATTGATCTTCAGACATTGAAGAAACGACATGAGGTAGCTGATATAATAGTCTTCATTCTTCAAGCCTCCTCAAACACTTAAAGCTAAAAGTTAATAATGAGCACTCTCTGAAAAGCGTTGACTTATTCTCATGATCGACAGTCATCGTACATTGATTATGAATGGTTTGAGCTGATCCCAAAGGATGCTTCGGAGTGTGAACATTTTGACTTTTCGCTGAGTAAGATGAATAGCTGAAAAATCTGCTGCATCGTCGGGCTTGTAATTGGGCTGTGGTATTCCTTTCAGTTGTTTGGTCATATGCATTATTTTCACAACTATTTTATTTCTTATCGGTGATACAGTTTGGTGTGGAGGTTGTGGAGGTGTTAATTTACTTCTCTGCTGTACTAATATTCCTCTAACCTACTCCACACTCCCGATACTACCATAAAAGATAATGATATCAACCAATACTGTCGTACTTTATCGTTTCTTCAATGTGATGTGTTCAATGTTATCATCTTTCATTCCTTTTCTTGTTGACAGAAATGAGAGATATTTCACTGACAGTCGCAAATAAAGGCTAAAAGTTATTAGCCAATTTATTTGTGGCACAAGCTCGTCGCAAGTTCAATGTTTTTTCGAAAATATACCAAAGTTTAATTAACACCTTCTAGCCCAGTTGATATACCAGCAATTCGTGATGATATTCCTCGTATTCTTTGCGGAGCGAGATCTGATACAATCTGGAAACAAGTCTCTGTTAAGGAAGCCTGGGTTAATTCTTTAATAACAACTGAAGTTGGGGTCTATGTTGGAGAATGTACTGGCAAATGTCATTTAGTTGGATATAATGTTTAAATTTTAGAAGAAATATGAATATTGTACGTCTTCAGATGATTATATTGAAAATTATTCTTCGAATCTTGTATTGCTTGTAATAATAGGAATATCGGAAGTTTTAAGGTCCTAGCAAGAATGACGAGTCCACGACGGATTCACGACGCAATAGAATTTTAAATATTAAGATACGCGTTCGCTGGGAGCTGTTGACGGCGGTCGCTGACAGGGTTCTGCTATAAGAAGAGTCATTTACAACGGCGGCCGTTGTTAACAGCTCCCAGGGAAACCGTACCTTTAGACTACACAAAGAACGCGCTACAGATCCAAGACGGAGTATTTTTAATACAATCTGAAAATCGTCGTGGATCCGTCATTCTGTTTTCCGCATTAAATTTACGCTTCTTTAGTAAGCATTTTCTTTCTTTCGATGTAATTCTTATTTACAAGAGATTTGAAGTATTTGGACTCAAATCTACGTCCTCGAATTATTTATTAATTGTCGTCCAAGTTTTTAAGAATTTTGTTGTACGTAAATAAATATGAAAATATTTATAACGTAAAATTCTTGACTAAAAATAAATCCAAAAAAAGCTAAAAAATAGATTATTCTTTTTTAAGTCTCATCAAAAAAATAATACGTCTTCTTTTTTCTTTGCGTGTGGCTGATGAACTTTTAAGACTTTTAAGTTTTATTGTGAAGTCAATTTAAGAAAAACAAAGCCAATCAATTAATTTCACGTTAATCGAGGCCGACGTGTTATGCTTGTCTGTCCCGCTTCCGAATTCGATTCAAATGTCTTTGATTTATTAGAAACTTTCCAAGAAAGCTTCTTCACTTTTCCAAAAAATTCATTGAGTTTTCAAAAAACTGACATAATTCTTGAATCCGGAAATTTGAATCATCTGAGATACACGTATTCAGGAGGAAGTTTTCTAATTCCCGAGAGTTCTGTAGGCGTCGTTTGTATAGTGCTTCAAATAAAGAGTTTTTAGTTTAAGAGTAGAAGCAATTGAAGTTAAACAAGGCAAAACAGTTTGTAGAACTAAAGATCCTATCCGATTATATATCACCCATCTTATGACCAGAATGGCAGGTACGTACTGTTCTCTAAGAATGGGAAGAGAAGGCAGCCAACTTCGGTGATAACGGAGGTCGAACTATGAAGTGATGGTTAGTCTTAATTGGTTAATCACGGTAGAAGTTCGTATCTGATCGTTTATAAGGGCGTCAAAGTTGATTCACCTAAATATATAACATAATATTAGTTTTCCTGAGTAGATCGATCTATACTATGTCTGGTACGTAGTTAAGTTAAGTTAAAGATTCTCGACTTCAAATACCGGTCCTCACCGAATAAACTAGACGAGTTTCCCTTGTTTCTGATAGTTATAGGCCTTACATTGAAAACACTTCTATGGGCTCTACTGCTTTGCATTCTAGGCACGTGTCCCGCTCAGCTTATGCGTAGCGATTTAATAAAGCGCATAATATGTCTTCTCTTCAGTTGAAAATCCATAATTTTTGTACGTTTTTTTTTAGAGTTTCGTCCATCCAACGAAGGTTTGGTTTCCCTCTGGATTTAAAGATCATTTTAGTTGGAGCATTTTTTGTTCATTCCCTCGATGTAGCCTTTTGAGTTTAAATTTTCGAGCTAGGTCCACGTCTCACCGTATAGCTGTTGGTACACTTCGACATTATATCGTCTCCTCTAGACTCGATCCTCATGACATGAACTGAACATACGACGAAGTATCTTCCGCTTGAAAGTTCCTCCTCACTTGCTTTGAGCGGCGTACAGAACTCTGTTCTGTATAAAATATCGTTTTGTACAGTGGCGCTCTGGAGTTTCGCGAGAAGTGTCATTTGTTTAGACAAATAGAAGTAACAGTGTTAAACTTAATGACAATTTAATCTAGACATATGAAATTTCGTATCACTTTAATTACAAGGTGGCGCAATATGAATTTTGTGGTATTCCTTAAAAGACCTATTGAGTACTTTGCAGTAATGTCTGTAGCTCTATTTTGTTGAAACCAAAAGGGGTTTGGATAGTTTTCCACAGCTGGCTTTTAAATATTTTCCATTATCGTCTGATATTGAGGACTATTGATGAAAATACTGCATCCACCATCTTCATTTTCGAAGAAATATAGACCAATGAGCCTTACAGACGAATAGGAATACGTATTTTCTTAGTGTTTCTGAAATTTTAAGTATTTGAATGTATTTTTGATAACGGGCACGGGCACCTGGACTACTAAATTTCTTTGGTTCACAACGTCTTGGATCGTCAACTAACAATTTCCTGTCGTATTGATTTAAAATATCTTCTCTTTTGGATTCTCTTTTGGCCTTTGAGATGACCCGACGATTAGCATAGATTTATGCAACATGACCACCACCACGACTTACACGTACACGGATGTCAACTCTTGCGAATTTCTCTTTTCCGAACAATAATAAAGCGTCTTGAAATTTATTGTATTGCTACAAAACTTTTTGTTCAATATTATCCTTTACAGCAAGGCTGTCCAACCCGCGGCCCAAGACAAGTATCTATGCGGCCCGAAAATATTCAAAACATGTCAATTTTTCTGACGAATAATTTGTATGTTGTGTGCGCTTTCGTGCTAAAGCTGCCAAGTGACAAACATTAGAAACAGGACCAGAACAGAAAGTTCTTTCGTTATGTAGTAAAATCTCTTTTTGCTTACGTTGCTCGCTCAGCTACACTAATTTCGTTTACATGACCGGATTGAAGACGACTTCAATCCGAATATCGTGCATGTAAACCCAGATCGACTTCAAATCGAATTGAAAATTTTAAATGGAGTATGAAAAGAGGGGAAACATAACCTTTAAAAAAAAATTTGATTGGTAGCGTCTATGAATTTGACGTTGATATTTGAAGTCGATTTCAAGTCAATTTTTCAATCCGGTACAGATAAAAAATTCGGGTTGAATTTCAAGTCGATCTCAAGTCAATTCTGAAACCGCCATGTAAACGAAATAACTGTTTTGTTGTTTGTCACCTGGCTGGCTTAAGTGAAGAATGAAACATACTAAGTGTAAAATTAGAACCAAACATGTTGGATGAACATCTTGAGAACTGCATGAGAATTCCAACTATGTCAATCGAACCAGATATTGACGATTTAGTTTCTCAACTTCAATGCCAAGTTTCACATTCCTTTTAAGATATGGATTTATACATAGTAATATACTTGTGGCCCAAAACACCATGTCTTCTTCCAATGTGGCCCAGGTAAAGAAAAAAAGGTTGGACACCCTTGCTTTACAGTATGCGATTGCTGTTGCAGTTTGGACAGCTTAGATAAGTTTCTTCCTATTTGGCTGCATTTTCATTGACAATTGATTAAGAAAAGTTGTTGAGAAGAATCAAAGACGTTTTTTGGGGTTTTTCTTTTTAAATATATTTCCTCAGCAATAATAAAATAGAAAATTCTGAAAAATGATTTCACACAATTAATTTAATTTTGGCGACAATTAAAATAATAAAATTATTAAAAAGTATTAAATTTAAAAAAGAAAATTTGTCACACAAAAAAAAAGAAAATCCAAATTTTGTCGTAATTCATTTTCTCATCGAGAAAAACATTTTCTTTCATCAGTTTTTCTTTCTTTTAGCTTTTTTAATGAAAATGAAAATGACTTGTTTTGTTATTTATAAATATATTTTTTTTTTCTTATAAAATAAATTACCAAAGAAAATGCGAAGACATTTTAAAACTTGAAAATTTTTTCTGAAACATTTTCCCTAAAATAATCACGATTGCACAGATTCAATGGAATTTGGGAATTTTTCTTTTTTTGCGTACAAAAGAGGGAAATTTATTTAGTATTTTTTTCTTTTTATAGAGAGAACAACAATGTGATCAAAAATTAATATGTATTGATGACAAACAAACAAAAAAACAAAGGATTTCTATAAATAAAGTTTTATCGGTCAGGAAGATGTAACAACCTTGACTCTCTGTCTCTGTGGCTCTGTAAATGACTACTACTACAACTACTGCCGACTCTACTACGTACGTTTTTTTTTTGTTTTGTTTGGTATAAAGTAAAGGTCGAACACATTTAATACGTAGTAGTTGTGCGCGCGACGAGTACTACACAACACAAGAAATTGATGAACAAAAACAAATAACTTACTTAAAAGTCAATGGCCGCTGACAACAGAAAAGTTCAATGTTAATATCTTTTATCTTAATTTGTAAATTTTAGTAGTCTTTAATATTTTACTACAGTTCAGATCCTTTTTTAGATATACAGTCCCTTATTCTGTGATCGAGTCATAACATGGTCATAACATGACGTCATAACTGCAGGATAAAGGGCTTACGGAGAATACTTCAAGGCAACAACAATTACACTGACTTAAGTGTTGTACTGTTTGGTACGATGTATCGTCTGGGAGGATCCGTGGCTCTTGTGATATAAACCCTGAATAGTATTATTGACTTCCCCTTTTTTGCTGCACATTAATGCATGGTCCTTGAGGTCCTTGAGGAAATATTCAAAATTAGTTATCATAAAATTGAGTACGGTAGAAACGAACTGGTTTCCCCAAATGCTGAGGTCGTCGGCTAATGATAACGCCAAAGTGGTGTGTGATTTTGGCTTGAACAAAAAAACATTTGAAAGGTCTCCAATACAATGACTGACGAAAGTGTTGCAGTGTTTCTATCAATGTAGTGCTCAATATTGAACGATGTTGGAAAAATTTTTAAGGTCAGCTGTTGAAAACTATCCAACCCCTTTTGGTTTAAACAGGACGGAATCACAGCGTATACTGCAAGGTACTCAATGCCTATTTTAAGGAGGAATATAGTACGACAACGATGATTTTGCGGAGAGCCGTTGCAGTTGACACTGTGTACTAGTAACAAATCTATTAAACGCGATTCAAGAATCAAGAGAATCACTTTGTTAAGTCTGGGTTTTCCTTTTGCCTTGAACTAAGCGAGTTAAACTACGTGAGCTATGTTTCTTGCCGAAAGTGATAAATGTTATATGCATTTGCATTGATCGTCGCACATTTCAGCGAAGCTTTGAAGCTTTGTCGCCTGGTCATGAGCAACACGAATTAAGCTCATTCACATAGTTCAGGCTTCAATTACGCCGAACAAGCTTTGCTGGCATCGTTGAGACACTAACTTATAGATACGTACTTTCGGCATTTCGGGCAAAAGAGTATGAAATTGGCCATAATTCATACGTTTCATTAGACGATTCTTTTCACTTTGCTTTCAACAAGGGTTAGCTAGCTAAGCTATGTAACTACAGCGAGGCTCGCCCTCATAACAAAATAGCAAAATAATTTTAAAGAAGGTCTTATACGAGTAGTTCCCCCTCTAGAGCCCTCCTGTCTCCTCATTGGTACACAATCTCTGTACTGACCGAGATAATCGGAGCGCTTGTATTAAACTAAGTAAATAAATAGCTTAACTTAAGTGTGTAGTGGGCCTGACTTTTCCATGTTTCAAACTTGTTTTTTTTTTTTTTATTGTTGCTGCCAATATACGTCATCAGTGCCCAAGCGCTATCATTTTTTCTTACTTTTCAGTACAATATTTCAGATGAGGTTGATTTATTTCAATCCTATTTCAACATCCTTTTATAGAAATCCCATCAAGATTTCTTTCTATCAAGATTAATATATTTAATTTAGATTAAAACTGTTTTTTTTTTTTTTTCTTCTTTCAAAATAGGATTTTGAAGAAGACGATGGACAATTATTTACACCACTTGTAATTGCAGCAAAAAATGGGCGTTACAATGTTGTTAAAACATTATTAACAAATTATCAACCAAACACTGAAAAAGAATGTATAGTAAAATTTGATGGTCATATTGTTCATGGTGCTACAGCTTTATGGTGTGCTGCTGGATTAGGTAAAATTTAAAAGATTTAATTAATATTTATCCTTTTTAGAATTGTCTCCAAAGATTCCTTTAATAATCCTTCTAATAAGAGAAGGATTTGATGGCTGCGGCCCACATTTTTATCTCAATAATTATTCTGTTTATAGAAATTCACTCTGGTGGTGTATAAATCGTCGCCATGCTCTTCATATACTTTAATTAGATTACATTTTATGGTGTTCCTGTACTTCGACCTTTGAGGTCTATTGTATCCTCTTTTCTTCAGTGCAATTGTTAGATTAACTTCCTATTCTCCAGCTCCTCATCCCTCTTAGCTCACATTATTATATATTCAATATATATTTCAGTAAGTAGAAGTTACATAGTACAAGCTATTGAAATGGTGTTAGCAGCTAGGCTGCTGATCCAAAAAAAAGAATCTTCGAAAATTCAAGCTCCAGAAACAAAAAAGCTTGAAGTTCGAATTTCTTGGATGTAAATCCAAAGAATGAAATAAACTCAACAAGATTTTTTCAAATGAAATCTGAAAAACCATTTTAAACTTGCTGTCTCTGCAAATAAGTTGACCAATTTGGCGACCAAAAAGGGCACCTGTTTACTAAATACTAAAAATAGCTACAAAAAGATTTGTATTTTTGCTGTTTACCTTGCTCGTCTTCAAAATATAATGATTTTTTATACTTCTATATCATGTAGTTAGGAAATTACTACTTTTGTGAATAAATTTCAAATTTTCTAAGCTCTAGTATTCTTATCAAAAATCAATTATTTGTATTTGATATGACTTTGTGTTCCCCATAAAAAGGAATTTAATGATAAAATGGGCATATCTGATATCATATCATCGCTGACTATGGTAGAAGTTCTTACTATCTTACTAGATTCGCAAAAGTAACTGGGTGCACCAAGTCGTCATAATAAATTTAAGTGGTTTCGAATAGTGCAGGAATGGCTAACAAGTCGTTCGTAGTCGATCGGTTGATCTAAGCGTTTTCTAAATGGCATTTAATTACTACTTCATTTCACAGGATTAAAAGATTGACTTTGGGATCTACTTCGAATTATCTTCAGTTTGACAAACGTTTGCTTTGATTTAGTACATTTCGATTGTACTCCATTTTTCAAGTCGCGCTTTTATATGCAAAATTTGAAATCGATTTAGAAATATTTTAGTGGTGAATCCAGTCGAGTTCAAATCGAACAGTTTTTTACATGCACGATTTTATAATCACATAATCACAAAGTGTTAACTTTGGATTTTTCAAAATTTATTTTGTAGAAAAAGTAGGCTAGAGCTTTTCATCATGAAATAGAATTTGGTTAATTTTTTGTCTTAAGGGCCCCACAAACGAGCAACATGGTTGTCAACCTGGTTGTCAACTTGCCATGTTGGTGTCGATGTTGGACGTCTGTGGGCATGTTGGTGGTTAGTATTTCAATGTTGTCAACAATGTTGGATGTTTTGGAAAAATTTGGAAAACATCGGATATTCGGTGGGCGGAATCTAATGTTGGCGATCATGTTGTATCGTCTGTAGAGAAGTTGACAACATGGTTGTCAACCACAGTTGTAAATTGAATTGTGCGCTGTGAATTTATTGTCAAAAATGCATCCAAAGCTGATGACAATACCTCAAAAGTGATGTTGACAGCTTGGTTGCCAACATTTTGTTTCGTCTGTGGCAAAACATGACAACCAGGTTGACAACAAGGTTGAAAACAATGTTGCTCGTTTGTGGGGCCCTTTAGAGTTTATATAAAACTTATAGAAGGAAGACATTTATTTTATATTGAAGGAGAATTTCTTTTGAGTTCAATTTTACAAGATTATATTTAATCTTAACATTTATTTTTTAATGTACTAAATTAACTTACAATAAATACCCGAGTTAAGTTGGATCTCCTCTTGCATTCATTCATTCTACGAATAGTAGTTTTTTTTTGAACAAACGAAGGACGAAAACTTTAGACTTAATTAATTGTATACCAGAGAAAGTTTAGTTCAGTTAATCAGCCTTTAAACGATGAAATATGTTATCACACCGTCTACGAACTGTCGTCAATTTTGGCTTCATTTTATTGTCTCTAATGGGTTGTATTCCGTGCACGATTTTTCGAAAAATCCAAATAACTTTAAATACTTGAAGACGTGGTCAACAACAGGTTTGGCAACGTGTTTCCTTGTTTAAAGCCTGCTTTAAATTAGGCCTAATATAATTCAGAAATAGGTCGAAATAATCAAAAAACTATTTAAAAATTTTTGTTAATTAATTTTTTCTTTTTTTCTTTTTTTTTCAGGACATTTAAATATAGTAAAATTATTAATAAATCATGGTGCAAATGTTAATCACAGAACGAAAGCACATTCAACACCATTGAGAGCTGCCTGTTTTGATGGTAAAATAAAAAAAAAAAAATTAAAAATAAAATTTATATAGTCATAATTTGTTGATAGAAATTATTACCCCCGCCGACATGTTTTGTTTTATAAATATTAATTAAACTACCAAAATAACGAACCCTGCTCGGGTTCAAAATTAATTAGAATCATCGAAAAAAAGAGGGTTTATTATATTGTTCTCATTCAAATTTCTAAAAGTAGGCGTGACATAAGTCTTATTCCGCCCAATTTTGATGTAGTTGTTGGCAATGACCATATGAACTCATTTAGGATTGTCGGCGTTAAAAGTGGAACAAAGAATCGTTTGAAATATGTTTAATAAAAATCAGTCCAGCCGTTTAGCAGCCAACTTCATACATACAGAAAAAAGTCCAAAATTATAATATATATATATAAAAAACATGGTTTTTGGCATGTAATCTAGTGCATACCATCTATTTTGAAATTTTTTTCGTTACGTACTAAAAACTGTGGTCTGTTAGTCATTTTTCAAAGGATAAATGATTCAATCATGATTTAATTCATTCTTCAAAAATGTATACATGGGCACTGATGACGTATATGCGTTTGAAAAGAGTCAATATGAAGCATAAGAAAGCGTAATCTTTGTTCCTTTTTCATTCATGTGATTAGAAATCGTATCAAAATTAAAAAGGGAATTTATATAGAAAGTTTTATTTCATATTGAAGGCAGTCCTTTTATTGCCAATAAACACATTTGTTGTCGGGTTTTTATAAAGTGGTAATGCAGTCTTTGTCGGCCCGATAGTAAACAAGACTGCAAATCTATTCTTAGCGTATCTTAACTTGTAAATAAAGGTGTTTTTCGCTAATCGGGATTCGATCAGTGGCATCTTTAATACTGAGATTGGCGAGCACATAATTTAGGAAAGGTCTCCCTGAAGTATGTTGAGTTTAAGTTCAAACTAAGTCGTCTTTTTCGTCTATTTTTGTTGTTTGTCATGTTGTATCAGCGCGCATGAAGATATCATGGAGATTACCATGTAGGGCATCAAGAAGGATCATTAAGAGACGGAGGAATCTGTCGTCAGTAAAATGTTTACTTTGCTAGCTATAAATTCTAAGTCGTCACAAAGTTTGTCATAATTTCAAACTTAGTTGTTCTGTTCGCGCATGGCAGAGAAGGTTAAATATTTTAAGATGGGTTAATATGGCTATATTGACAAGTGAAAGGAGCATAGTTTAGTGTTTCCATAAATTCTCATCTCATAAAATACTCTTTTTTTTTTTTAAATGAAAATTATCTTATTTATTTTTCAGGAAGGCTCGATATTGTTAAATATTTAGTTTTACATGGAGCTGATATACATATAGCGAATGCCTATAATAATACTTGTTTAATGATATCCTCATATAAGGGTCACACTGATATTGTAGGTTTTTTTATTGACAAATATAATATCACAACCGAAACCTAATTCTCCAAAAATATTTATTTTAGGTTGATTTTTTATTAGCGAATGGTTCAAATCCAAATATACAAGCATTATGCGGTGCTACAGCTTTACATTATGCAGCGGAATGTGGTCATGCAGAAATTTGTGAGGCACTATTAAATTATGGTGCAATACTTGAACCAAATGAATTTGGTAAGTATTATCTTATTTAGTAAATACCAGATCCGGGAATTGAAGTGTCTGTCCGTAATTTAAATCGCTGTCAAATGTAAACCGCATATCTTGCAATACTAAAATTTTGACATGAATGTTGCTGGAGACATATTGTCAGGTCAGTAGTAAAAATTATTTGTTGGTGAAAAGACGCGTTCTTATTTTTTGGACGTTAAACGAAATTCAATTGTTGCGCTTCATATTTGATTGGAAAGGCAAATATTGAAATTCACCGTATTCGGCAGATCTGAATCCGTTGCATTATTCCCGTTGGGGAATTTTACAAGCAACAAAGCAAACATACAACTTTGGCCGCTTTAGAAAAAGAATTGACTCGTGAATGGAACCGTTTAAGCCAAGACTTCGTGCGAGCATCGTGTGTGCATCGTTTAAAATGAGATTAAAGCTGGTGGTTAGGGCAAAGGGCGATTACATACCATTGTAAAATTAACTACGTATTATAAACTATCATTTCCATAAATTTAAAGAAAACTGACCAATAAACAAAAAACGTACAGCATTTTTAAGTTCGGACACTTCAATTGCAAGACCCGGCATGACTACATAATAATTATTTCATATATATTTTTGGTTTTTTTTTTTGTAAAGGAATGTCACCAGTTATTACAGCAGCGGAAAGAACACGTGAATCAGTTCTAGAATTATTTTGTAAGAGGCCTAATTTACTGGAAAAAGAAGAAAAAATAAATGGTTTAGAATTAATGGGTGCATCTTTTGCTAATGATAAAGATAATTATAGTCTTAGTAAAGCATATCATTATCTTATGGGTGCTATGGAATTAAGGTATTTTATTTTTAGGCGTATAATTCCTCTTCCCTTACCGAAGGTAAATCATGGTGTACTGTGGTATCTTCTTTGTATAAGAAAAATACGAAATCATACAGTACTATGAGATGCAACGATATACCGTGTTTTACAAATGGTAAGGGAATACCCGCTCATATTATATTTATTGATAGTAGTAGTATCATAGATTCCTGACATTTTTTTAAAATGTTTTATTGTTTAGGATTTTAAGAGAAATATTATTGTAAAATCACTGAGGCTGAGAGATCAATCGAACCTGAGCCGCGCCTATTCATGAGTTACCAGTAACAAGAATTCTAAACGAATTGATGGTCGTAATACTACGTTATTACTTGGTTTTTTTTATTGAATATTTCTGTACAATCTCGACAGTCATTCTGCAGGCAAAAAAGTAATAAATTCTGAAGAACCGAAACCTTGATTTGATTGAACCAGAGTCTGATCAGTTTCTAGAATCGAGATCTCAACCAACTTGATCATTCCGCACTGTACTTTTTAATCTGTTCAATTTATCAAATATTCTATAATCTTTCAATTTTTAATGTGAATTATTTGTATTACGTATTTATTCAAATTTTCTATTACAAATTTGATCATTTTTCAAACAGTTGAACACTGTGTACGCCTATGGCTTCTGTGAGACTCCTATCTAGCTAACCAGCTTCAGTTAAAAATACCTCAAGAATTTTTCCATTTTTTGTTTGGATGGACGTCAGTTGTCCACGTCGAGTTGTTTCTTTGTTTCCGCCTCAAAAAATTTACTTAACGAACCCGAAATAACTATTTGTAGTCATTTAAACAGTTTTTCTGACTTATATAGGGTGGTTCCAATAAAAGCGCAAGAATACACTTGCGTAATTTGAAGGGTATTCTTCATCCTATAAATACGATCCATACCTCATTTCGACGATCAATTTAATAAAGAATTAAATGCCATCCGACGTTTTCAAAAATATTCTTTTTTAGGAGAGGAAATTCAAAAATTCTCTAGTATGAAGGTACATGTACGTATATCTCAGGTATTCTGGGTCCTACAAGTATGATCCGTATCTCATTCGATGGGGAATTTAATAATTAATTAAATAAAGAATGCTCCGAAAGAAACGCATGATTTTAATTTTATGGAATTGTCTTTTTGTGCCACACTAATAGGTGCTCGAAACTTGAAAAACTGTCAATAATAATATCGTTCCTTCGTGCAGCAGAGATCCATGACTATTAATAGCAACAATGACAGATGGACAGATGTCATGTTTTTAGTACTGTTTAGTACTTTAGTAATTACTATTCTGAATTAGTCTTAAATGTTGTTATTTCTGAAAACTGAACTGTCTTTAATCAGTCAGTGTTAAACACATAAGAAACGCAATCACTTTTGAAAATTCCTTTGATATAATCTCGTGTAAAGTTCAATGTGTAAACTATTTTTCACCTATCGTTTCCATTTCTATATTTATCCAATCATGGAAACCTTCTCAATCTCTTTTAAGAAATATGTCCAGTGATTGTTGTGTGTGTGTGTTCTTTTTTTCTTCAGAATTTTCCATTCTTTTTCTTTAATATACAAAGAAGTGTAATATATATTTTCTATTTAGATATGAAGATCGTGATAATATAATTAAGAAGAAACTATTACCATCGATTCCTGCCTATGAAAATTGGATTGAAAGTCAAACAATACAGGTTAATACAAAAATTATTTTAATATATTTAAATATCTAATATGAACATTTTGTTTAGGATCTACAAGCCATAAGATATAATGATAATTCAATGCATATGGAATCTTTAACAATTAGAGAAAGAATTTTAACTAGAAAATGTCCTGATGTTGCACATCCTGTTGTATATAGGTAAAATAATTCTTATAGCTCTTATTCTGATCTTATTCTATTTGATTCTGTGAAGTAATTTCTACGTAGGCTGCTATTTATATTCGGGGAATGGGCAACTCTAGTGTTGCCACGACAAATCTGACGTGTGCCACTTAAGTTTGATGTTTTTGCTAAGAACGTTTTGATGTACGAGCAATATTTGTGTTGTTTATATTGGCTTGAAAATTTCGTAAAGATCGTCTAAAATCGTTTGTTCCTGAAAACATTGATGCTGTGCGTGAACTAACACTGCAAGATCGTCATGTGATATATCGTGAGATTGATGAATCCTTAGGCGTTAGTATGACGAGCATCAATAAGATTGTTGCATGAACATTGGGCTGTCAAAAAGATTTGTTCGCATTGGATCTCGAATAATTTGAGAATAACTCAAAAAAAAGGATCGCGTCAAGAAATGGTGCAAAGAAGCGATCAAATGCCGTGTATAACATCTACACAGGTAACGAATCTTGGATATATGCTTATGAGCCCGAAACAAAACAGCAATCTACTGTATGGATCTTCCAAGACGATCCAAATCCGACAAAAGTTGTTCACGCACAAAGCACTTTAAAGCAAGGTGGCCTGTTTCTTCGGAATAATTAGACATGTGGCAACTTTACCATTAGAGCAACGTAAAACGGTCAATTCTGAATGGTGCACAACCATTTGTTTGCCAGAAGTCTTCGGAGAAATAAGGAAAATCAAACATCGAAGACGTCAATGCGAGCTCTCACTCATCAGCTCGAACAAGTGACTCTTTGAGAACTTAAAACGTTGATTTGATGGACACATTCGCTCGTATAGTCCTGACTTGGTAGCCAATGATTTCTTTTTTTATTCCTACACATCATAGCTAAGTTGCGTGGATAACAATTTTCGACGCCAGAAGAAGCGCTGTTAATGCGTTCAAAACCATCTTTTGGAGATACCTCAATCGGAATGGGAAAACTGATATAACAAATGGTTTAAACTCATACAAAAGTGTATTGAAGCCATTTTCAATGATAAATATTTTTGGTTTTGTTCTCTATTCTCGAAATATAAATAGCACCCCTCGTATAACTATCACAACGAGTGTGAATAATGATAGATAGCTAAAGTAGGTCGTGGAAGTTCATCATGGAATTTAAAATAGAATAAAATCAAATTATGATTATAATATTTTTATATTTTATTGAATAATATTTTTCAGAGGTGCTGTATGTGCAGATAATGGACGTTTTGATAGATGTGAAAGTTTATGGTTACACGCATTAGAATTAAGACAAGAAAATAAGCTTTCTGTTCAACGTGATCTTTTACGATTTGCTCAAGTCTTCTCACAAATGATACATACAAATGTTTCACTCCGATTAAATAACGTAATAAAAAAATGCATACAAATGATAATACATTCTGTTAAAAAAGTATCCTCGGAATTTGTCATTTAAAAATTCCATCATAAAGTAGATTTAAATTTCTTTTTTGAGGATGGAAAGTTGATAGCACTGTATTCTGAGTGATATATGTCTAAAAACTCAACGAGTGTCATCGAGTAGCCATCTCGTATTAGCCGAATATGGCCTCTGCTGACTTTTTTTTCTTTTCCAAACTCAAATTACCACTTTGTGGAACATTTTTCGAATCGATAGAAGCTATAAAACAAAAATCACTGAATGGAGTTGAAGTTCATACCGGAATATGCGTTTAGAAAGTGCTTTGACGAATGAGTTGTTCGTTGGAAAAAGTGTATTGCACTTCAAATGGAAAAA
This sequence comes from Xylophagus ater, assembly GCA_963422695.1. Classification (NCBI taxonomy): domain Eukaryota; kingdom Metazoa; phylum Arthropoda; class Insecta; order Diptera; family Xylophagidae; genus Xylophagus; species Xylophagus ater. Next base: position 1,615,802 of record OY730480.1, on the reverse strand, counting down.
GATTGAAAGAGATTATTTGAACATATTTGGTCTGTTTTATTTGCCACTTGCTCTGGGGTAGAGCAAATTTTTACATTGAAAAGAAAAATAACAAAAGAGCAAATCTTACACTACTTTCAGACCAGGTGGTGTAACTATCACACCCGAAATTAGTTCAGTTTTCTACCATAAAAAGTGTATTAGCTAAACGTTTCTCATTTCATTACAATATGGTTGCTAAGCAGCGCTACAAACATTTGAATTAAAGCTTTTTCCTACTCTTGCTCGTTTTATTTGCCACTTACCCTGCTCCAGGATAGGGTATGGCTGTGTTTTATTGACAAATTTCGGATACGTTTTTGACAGAATGTATGTAATACAAAAACGTTTATCCAATCCAAAATATATATGTTTCAGATTTTAACAGTTTTATCATCGTGTATCTTGGAATTAGAAAGAAATAAAGAGAAAATTGCTAATCCCGGTCCTAAAGATGATGTAGAAGTAATTTCTGTAAGAATTAATTTACCAGATTTCTTTATGAATAACAAATTAAATATACTAAATTCCATTTTTCTCCATCAATTAGGAAGAATATGAACTAAACATTGTGACTGCATTATATTTAGTTACAATTATTACACAAGTTATGAAAGAATCAGAACAAAATGTTGAAACTAAAGATATAAATATGTTACGTAAAATTGTATTTACATTAAATAAATTAAATGTTAAAATACGTGATGGACAAACTTTAATGCATTTGGCTGTGAATGGTATTACACCAGTCGATGATTTTCATACGAATGATGTTTGCCGGTACGGATTCGATATTGTTAATGCTTTCTTAATGACGTTTTTACATTTTTATCCTTACTTTTTCAGGTTTCCATGTGTTGAGACTGTTAAATTATTATTACAATGTGGTGCTTCAGTTACTGAAAATGATTACAATAGAAATTCTCCATTACATGTTTTAAGTTCAACAGTAAGTACTACTATATATGTATAAAAATTGTGCTAGATTTACGTTTTTTGGCCAACAAAATTCAGCAAATACTCTTCTCTTCTTAACTAATCGATCCTATGGCTATCGTCAAGAAAATATTTGAAGCCCCCCTCAGTATAACTTACTTAGTACTTCGATGGCGCAACACACCATGGAGGCCCTGGACCTGACTCGGGCAGATTCTCTCCAGTTGAGGATATGCAATTTTTTTAAGTTTGCAAGGGTCTTGTCTTTCCATCGGAGGCTTGGTGTCCCTCTTCAACGTGTTCCTTCAGGTCTGGATCATTATTATTCATTTGCACAACGTGGCCTAACCATTGAAGCTTTTTGAGTTTTATTTTCCGAATTAGGTCCACGTCATCGTATACTTCGGTTTTATATCTTTTCCAGACTCCATCCTCCTGACAAGAACCGAACATACGACGAAGCATCTTCCGCTCGAAAGTTCCAAGTGCCTGCTCACTTGTTTTGGACAGTGTTCAGGACTCTGTTCTTTATGAAAGTACCGAAAGTCTGAGCGTTCTGTATAGTTGCACTTTTGACTTTCGCAAGGGGAGTTTTGAGCTCAGTTGTTTGGACAAACTGAAAAAACAGCGTTTTGCAAGGATTATCCAGCATCGAATTTCCACATTGATGTCATTTGTGGAGTTAACCTTCGTTCCAAAGTAGACGAACAATATAAGTATAGAGTAAAATGGCTTTCTAAGAAGATGTGATCTTGCGTTTACTTTTAGATTTATACGACATTTTGTTACCGCCCTGATTTTTATTTATAATACCATCTTACAGAAATAAGTCATATAGTTTCTGTACATACACTCGCTTAACATTTAAATAGCTGGTTTTTTCTTATACAAATTTAGTGTACTAACGCAAGGATTGGGTATTATATCCTTTTTGTTTATAGTGAAAAAATTTTTGAAAAAATCTTGTTATTTTGTGCCCAATTTTTTGTTTCTTTCATTTTCAAATGAACTATTGAATTAATAAGAGGTCAGCGAATCGCGTCTAATTTATCTTTAGTTCCTAGTTTATATACTATCTCTCTTATATACTGATCCCCTAATTGAATTATGAGTAATTATAAAACACACACAGCTAGCGAAGCAACCAGAATAAAGTACAAAAATAAAACACGTTCCAATAAGTGCAGAAGAGGACGACCAGTTTTCGAAGCTAAAATCTATTAGGAAAGAGTGAGAATGAAATTTTTTTCAGAACTTAACATTGAGCACATGGCAAGATGTCACTCACTCTTATGAAATTCTCAATCACTCTTACCGTTTTTCTCATATTTGCGCATTGTTATATAAATTTCTGTTTGTTTACAATTTGAAATTTCTTCCATTTCGGGTGGTATTTGGTGTTGCACATGATACTCTTCTCTTTCACCCATTCGTACAATGGGTAGCTATCTAGGTTAGCAGTGGCTAAGTGGATAGAAAATTGTTTGGAACATTTACAGTCGAAATCTGAAAAATGTCGTCACCGATAGAGATGGGAGTACTCGGAGTACTTTATAGTTAGTTATAATTAGTTATTCTTTGCCCTAACATAAAAGCTTGTTAGTTTAAAGTAAATTTAATTTAAAAGAGGATATGTTGAGAATGCCTCATTTGGCTTATATCTTAAGATTTCTTTAAACGTTTTTCGTTATCTTAATTTTTCAGCTTCAAGCTGCCAGATTATCTGAAAGTAATCAAATAATAGGAGCTGTAGAAGAAATTACCGAATTATTTATTGAAGCTGGTATTCATTTAGATTCGGTAAATAATGAAGGATTAACAGCAGCTCAATTATGTCCATCACGTAAGTGAAAATGAAATTTTCTCTTCTTCTTTTTTTGGAATTAAAATATAAAAATAATTATAATTAATTTAGATATTATAGAAACATCAATACGTCGTTATGAAACACAATTGACAAGTCTCAAGTGTTTAGCATCACGTTGTATTGCCCAGCATAAGCTGAAATATAAAGGAGGTGTACCATTAAATTTAGAGAATTTCATACAATTACATTGTGCCCAAAAACTTTAGTAAGAAATTTTACTCTATTTTCTTCTATGCTTTTATAACGAAGACAACTTAATGTTTATATTTTCTTGTCCAGAAAAGAATTATGATTTATTTTTTTTAATTATTTTTAAGTTTTCAAAGATTTATTTTCTTATAAAAATTATGTAAAAAACTTGTTATGTCTATGAAAATTCAAAAGTTTCAGAAATTACAGTGGTACTCTGTGTTGTAAGGCAAATCATATTTAATTTTAAGCTGACCTATGGCACAGGAGGTGCGGATTCACCAAATTTCTATCTTAACAATTATGGACCAATTACTTCGGTGACTTCATAAGGACGTCGACAACACATGTCCGTGCAAGAACTTGTATTTATTCAACTGTTAGGGATTTATCGAAATCTCTTGCGATACTGGGGCGAGTAACAACAATTTTAGAAATCAAATTTTATCACTCAATCCTTCAAAACCAATCTCTCCAATATACTTCTGATTGTTATTTTGAGAAAGAAGCTCTACACACTTGCAAGTGTCGCTCTCTATTGCAGTACCTTCAAACTATATCGATTACTGTTGTAACCCAAATTAATGTCAGTATTTCTAAATTGGCGACATGATCTTCAATTAATTGCTTCATCCATTGAAGGTCTGATTAATAAAATCGATGGGGAATTTGTTGATTACTCCGCAAACATCTTGTTGCTTGAATTTCAAGCTGATAAATCATTTTCATACTTGTTTTTTGAATTTTCATTGCGTGTCCATGGAAGATCAATCGATAAATATTGATAATGGAATTATGTCGGTTATCTCAACACTAAAATGTGCTCAAAATAGTTTAGCTGAATATAAAATGTGATATTTGAATGTCCTTTAGTCGCCTCGCACAGAATTCCACTTCTATATTTCGTTATTAATCAGCAGGATGATTTGTTTTTGCATATACAATTTTTTAATTAACGACTAGAAATACTTACTAGAATTCCATTTGCATCGAACTACTTTCGGACTAATAGTTTTGTTACAAATAAAAGCAATTAACACAATTTTAGACAATCTATCTATTATATAAACAAGTTTTTTCCGCACATCATTTATAAAATTTTGTAGTAGAAAAAACTAAATAATATATTTATTATACCTAACTGAAAAAATTTTCGGCACCGGCGGGATTCAAACTCACGCAGTTCGTTTCACAAAGTCTTGCGCTTTTACCAATTACTCCATGGAAATTAATGTTCAAGCAATTCAGATTCGTTAATATCACATGTTATCATTTCTATTCACACTGGTCAACTGTATATCGCTCTGTCATGATGTAGAAGCAGAGGAGTTATAAAAATCGAGTGCAAGCTAGAACAAAAAAGACATTGTATTTGAAGAAGCCGTGAAATAAATCATAAAAGCAGTTATTTTTTTTGCTTCTTACTCTATTAGGCTTCATTTTTTACCATTACATTACACGAAAACTAAAATCTACTCGAAGTCCACTCTGGGACCCGGGGTTGGCAGGCGAAGCGAGCGGGGGTGGAGCCCCTAGTAATAAATAAATGAAATAACGAATAAGTAATAATATTTTAAGTTGAATTTTTTTTAATATTCTTCACTTTGAGTAGTACTTGTAGTTGGATTAATCAGCTTCTTCGAAGATTTTAATAACAACATATTCTCAATGTGTGGTAAAACACCGCCATCTGGTATTATGACATTGCCCAATAGTTTCGATAGTTCTTGATCATTTTGAATTGCCAATAAGATATCTCGTGGTCTTATATGGGATTTTTTATTTGTAGCCGCTGAATTTCCAGCTAATTCTAGAATTTCGGCTACTAAATATTCTAGAGTCGCAGTCATATAAACTGGAGCTCCATCCTGCTTGCGTATTTACCTTCTTTTAAATGACGCCTAATACGAGAAACTGGAAAAGTCAGACCAGCTCTCATGAACTTTGATTTCCTATTTCCTTGACCTTAACTCTAACCGGAGGAGGAGAGTAGCTAGATTTAATACCTCAAAACTTCGTTAAGTTTCATTTAGCACACAAAAATATAGGAGAAATAATAATGAAAGTAATATGTTGATTTGATAGAGACCAGCAACACGACTCGAACCTTTTTTTAGCTTTTATTATATTCTTTCTCTCTACTTGTTCGTCATCAATTAAGACCGTGTTTTGCCTAGTTTTAGGCTATGCTAAAAAAGATATTTGCTTGATGGAATCAACTACAGAAAGTATTAAAAAAACAAATCATCCTGTAGGCTAATATATAGAATAAAAACTATTTGTATTTAATTTCATATTAAGATAAATTCATGAAGTCTTCGTTATATTATATAAATAAGTGTTCTCTTTTTTTTTTCCTTCTTTTTTTTGTATCTATTGGAAAAAATGATATGTAATTTTTTTTATCTTTTATTTATACTTAAATAATATTTTAGAATAAATATTTTTGTATACCAAATGATTATTGTTTTTCTTTAACTTCGTATTTTCTGCAACTTATCATTTAGATTTATCTATTCTAGGAGCCGCAGAGACCACATATAACTCATCTTGTCCCTAATTTATGAGGTACCGATTTGACTAGTTTTTTCAACTTCCTAATTCTTCTTTTCAAAAACTATCTCTGACCAGAGTCGTCCGGCCTCTATCTGTTTGATTGATACACTTGAGTTTGGGCAATCTTGTCGTGCCAGAAACCTGGCTGCACCTTTAGTTTTATCGCTGGGAATGGATCGTTCTTTTCGTGCCAGGCATATAAGACTCTTGGCAATTGTTTGCCAAATCTAGTCAAGTTTTGTGCCTCTTTTAGTATGTTTACGAATCCATGTTCAGCAATTTTGTGATGTTGTTATTTTTAATTTAGTTTTAATTTTACTTAGTTTATAAATTTTTAATTAATTTATTCATATTTATAATTAATGTTGTTTTTGTGTTTTATATTTTAAAATAAAATATAAAAAATTATTTAGTCTCTAATCTTAGCTGCCAATAATTAAGCTCATATATTAAAACATAAAAATTATGTAATAAAAGTTATCTATTATATAAAATAGTTTTTCTCCTCAAATCATTTATAAGTAATTGCATGCGTACTTTTAGGCGAATCCCTCTATAATATGAAATAGTTTTTTCCGCATATTTGTAAATAATTAAAGTATGCATAATTTTAGGCGAATATATTTAAGGAAGTACTTTTACAAATGAATTTAAATATAATTCACAAATTCAAAACGAAGAATAGAAAATTTAGCATCTTGAAAAATTGAGACGGAGAGAAAAAGAAAAATAGAATCTTTGTCTACCGCTAAAGACACTAAAAAGAAAACGAAAAACAAAAGCTTATTGAATAGTGTCCTTGATACATTGTTTTAATTGGTTTAGTATTTTGGTGATTGTTTACACACACGGAGGTTAGTGAGTGAATCAAGCAAGGTGCGGAGCCCTCTAGTTTTAATAAAAATTATAATTAAATATCGAACGAATTAAGAATCTTAGCTTCCCCAATCAAGAAGCTCCTAACTTAAAATAAAACTCATTAAAATCGAAAATGTAAAATTGATTCTCTCATTTTGTTTTCTTCATCTTCTTTTCCTATTTCTTCTTCTATTTCTTCTTGTCCTCCTGCCCAAACACTGGGAAATACAATCAGGACTAAAACGAGCTAAATATCTCCTCGGGGAGTACAACTCCAAGAAGGCCTTTACTAGCACTAATTAGAAGAATATAAGAGTAATGACAGTAATATACTAACGGGAGACTGCACATTAAAAGCACATCTTAAAAAACTAGAACTTCAACTAGGTAGCACCTGCAGATTCTGCGAGGGAGACAAAGAGACCCAAATGCATATTCTCTGCGACTGTGAAGCATTAGTCCGTAGGAGGAGAAAACATCTGGGGGCATATGCTGCTTCTCCCCAATTGAGATAGTACAATCTCTTGACCCACTCCAGATACTAAAATTCCTAAGAGAAATAAGTCTGGGAGAGAGGTGCTCTAGAATGGGATGTTAACTTAACTATTGCACTAAAGAAGAGGGGGTGCAATAGATATTAGAGGTCACAGTAGGAGAACACCCTAAAAACATAAACTTATACGAATCTCTAGATAGTAATTAGAGGATATCAAAAATTATGAAATTCCACATAAAGTCGATTAGCGAGTTTTGATACTAAGGGCCTAAAATGAAGTGAATATTTTAATCCTGAAATCCCAATTTCATAATATACAAGGTGGAGTCCAAAGTAATCAGGACTTTAAAAAAAAAAACAGAACAAATGGTTTTTTCGGCAAAATCAATTGATTTTATTCAAAATAGTCTCCTTCTGCTTCAATACAGCTTTTTGCACGGTCCAAAAGCATGTCGAACGAGTGTTTTAGCTCGTTGGCCTGTATGGCCGCCAGTATGCCGGTGCAAGCCTTTTGAATGGCCTCTACGTCTGCATAACGCTTTCCTTTCATCGGCAAATGCATTTTTCCGAAAAGGTAGAAGTCGCACGGTGCCATATCCGGTGAATACGGGGAGTGGTTGATGGTTAAAATGTGATTTTTGGTGAGATAATCGGTCAGAAGCGTCGATCGATGAGACGGCGCATTATCGTGCAACAAACGCCAACTTCCATCTTCGCGATATTCGGGCCGAACACGTCGAATACGGCGCACCAAACGCTTCAAAACTCCTAGGTAGAATACCGCATTAACGTTTTGACCGGGTGGAACAAATTCTTTGTGGACAATACCCTTGGAATCATAAAAACAAATCAGCATTGTCTTCACTTTTGACTTCTCCAGGCGCGATTTTTGGGTTTCGGCTCGTCCGGCGCCTTCCATTCAGCACTCTGGCGTTTCGTTTCGGGATCATATTGAAAACACCACGTTTCGTCACCAGTCACAATGTTATAAAGGAAGTTTTTGTCCTTTTTGACCTCTTTAATGATGTCCTTCGAATGTTGAATTCTGAGCAATTTTTGGTCGTCGAAGCTCATTTTCGCACCGATGACACAAACATACTGCACTTAAAACGCAATAACTTCACTTTCAATAGATGAAATGTCATGAAATTCTCACAGGAAGTCGATAAAGGATAGCAGATTCTAACGCACCAGTCGGCATATAGATGGCGCCACTAGGGGCGCTAGATTCAACAAGTCCTGATTACTTTGGACTCCACCTTGTATACAAGTATTTTTGGTTTCTAGTCACGCAATAAGTCATCAGGAAAGTTTCTGTTTGTATTGTAGTTGAAAGGATGTTAGATCGTCCTTGACACTTTTATCAAATCGTCATTTTATGATATTTAATCTTCCATTAATTTTCTTTTTGTAAACTAATTATATTTATTTCACACTAATATGGAAAAATCAGCAATTGCTTTTCACATAGTATATATGCCAAACTTTTGTTCATGAATTTTCATATTAGTTGGACATACAGTCAAGGACTATTTTGTTCTAAGAGTCACGCCACACTCGTTAAATTAAATGATTCGCAGAATAGAGACGAATTAGTGAGACTTAGTTTTGTTTTCATAATGAACCTAGATTTATCCCACAAACATGATTTCGACCTCTTTTCCTATGTTTTCCTTGTCAAATTTTATAATAACCAAAAATATAAGTTTGTCTTTTTTTAAATCCTCCAAAGGACACCCAAAATAGCATATACTATTCGTTTTGTTGGGTTGAGACTATTAAGAGGCTATATCTACCCCGAATAAACGAAATTAAATTGATTTTTATATTTTTGAAGTTTCTAAAAGTTGGCTGGTTTTAAGAATATGTCCTTAAATCCTTCAAATTTCATTCAACAAATCAAAATCGATAGAATTAATGAAATTATGGTCTTAAGAGCTAAGCAAATTCGAGGACTAGAGTTTAAAACTTTAAAAGGCTAATCTACCCAACAAAATAAAATATAAAGTTTTAGTACTTTGTTAAAGCTTCAGTTACTAACGGGACACTACAGACTCAAAGCACACCTTAAAAAATTAGGACTTGAAATGGATAGCACCTCCAGATTCTACGACGGGGACGAAAAGTGCATACACTCTCCGGCGGTGAAGCACTACTCCGTAGAAAGAGGAAACATCTGGACACATACTGCTTCTCTCCAATTGAGATACATTCTCTTGATCCAGTTCAGATACTAAAATTCCTAAGACAAATAGATCTGAGGGAGGTGCTTTAGAATGGGAAGTTAACCTAACTACTGCACTACAATAGATCTTAAAGCTCACAGTACGAAAACACCCTAAAAACTTAATCTTAAGCTTCAAGTTTTACGTATGTAAATAATTTATTCAAAATTGCTTCATAAATTTTCCAATTAAAATGTGAAAAGCTATAAAAAAATATACCACAACATTTTCTGTGCCACCCTGGTTTTTGGTTTTATATAACTTCGGTCTCCGTCGATCGATTTTGCTGAAATGCAATACTAAATCCAGTTAAGGAATAACTAACTCACATTCTAAATTTCATCAAAATCGGACGACGTGTTTTTGAGTTATCGATTGTACACGGACGGACGCACGGACATGCATGAATCGATATAACTTTTTATTCTCTTCACATCCATAGCCTTGTTGAGGTCCTTGTCCGATGATTATTTGTATGTGTGTAAACAAAGGTAGTGACAAGACTAATAAACCCTTCTCTGGTATAGTACCCTACCAATAGAGGGCATAAAAAAAGAGTTCCCCTTTTAAGATTAGAAACTTCTTCACTTCGAAATCGCACACAGTACTAGTATTATAACTCCTTCTGTATGAATAATTAATATCCTTTTTTGTTTTCTTTAATAATAATCAATAATAAAATAAAAAAGAAATTGATTTTTTTTTTTCGAAATACTTTTATTTTAAGAATAATAAACATTTTTAATCACAGACTTTTACTGAACACACACGTACACATAATTTATATTTTTTATCCTGTAATATATTTCAATATAATTCCTGATTTCTAAATATATTTACTTTAATCACAGACAAAAAGGATCCGTTTTACACATATTATTAAATATGTTTTAGTTCCTGTACAGTTGGATAGATTTCTGGTTGTCTCATGACTTCATCATAAGATGGTGGCGGTGCTAGAGAGATTTGATTATAATTTGATAGTAGAAAAAAAGGATTAATTATATTTATATAATAAATATCAAGAAAGTAGGTCTCTAAAGTAGGATTCTCATATCATGAATTAAAGAATATACAGAATATACGCTTTCCCATATTTCAACTACGTCACGCGAGACATGAAATACATGACTCAATAAAAGTATGAAAGTAAAAATTCAAAATGGCCAACATGCGTAATCTTTATATGGTCTTACATTGATCAGTCGCATGAGTTGTCAGTCATGTTTGATAGAAAACTGAGATTACTCTCACGAAAAGTTTGACTGAGAAACCATCAGTTTTTACATTTAAGTTCCAAACCGAATGTCGGATCCACAACGGATTCATGACGCATTAAATGTCAAATGGATTTTAAATATTTACGTTTTCAATTAGACGACACAGATGGGTCTACGACGAACTATTTTTAGTACAATTTGAAAACCGAAAACTGTGAATCCGTCGTAGATCAACCTTTATTCTGTTTCACGCATTACACACTGGCGGTATAATATTCTTGTAGCTGTTTAAAAGCTGATGGAAAACTGATCAATAATATGAGTCCTACTTAAAGTACGTTTTAAACGAGGAAACATGTTATCTATCACACTGTCTGTCTGTCGTCAAACCGTCTGTCTTCAATTTGGCCTAAGTTTTATAGTCTCTCTAATGAGTTGAAGACATGTTTCTTTTGTCGTCTAAAGCCTACTTAGCCCCATGACTCCATTAGACTTATTTCAAGATTTATTTTAAGTCGGACTGAAAATATGTCAAATTTTTCGAGTCTCCACAAGACTTTTTTTCAGTCCGGTTTGAAAATATGTCAAATTTTTCGAGTCTGCATAAGACTTTTTTTTCAGTCCAACTGAAAATATGTCCAATTTTTCAAGTCTCCACAAGACTTTTTTTCAGTCCAACTGAAAATATGTCCAATTTTTCGAGTCTCCACAAGACTTTTTTTCAGTCCAACTGAAAATATGTCCAATTTTTCAAGTCTCCACAAGACTTTTATTCAGTCCGACTGAAAATATGTCCAATTTTTCAAGTCTCCACAAGACTTTTTTTCAGTCCTACTGAAAATATATCCTATTTTTCGAGTCTCCACAAAACTTTTTTCCTGTCCGACTGAAAATATGTCCAATTTTTCAAGTCTCCACAAGACTTTTTTTCATTCCGACTGAAAATATGTCCAATTTTTCGAGTCTCCACAAAAAGTCTTGTGGAGACTGAAAATAAGTCTTGGGGAAAAAAGTCTAATGAAGTTGCCTGGTAAAATTAACTAACCATTTATCACATAATCATCATCATTTGTATATCCAGAATTGTATTCGGCTGGTAATGGTAGACTATCCAAACTATCATTTCTTATTGATTGATTATCGGATGATCCTCGAAAACTGTCTGTATCAATTTGTATAATATGTATCGATGGATTACGATCTTTAAAAACAAGAATTAAATTAATTTTAAATCGATAAATAGTATAGATTTATTTCAGAACCGCACCTAATGTTTGACTATTATTATTATTATTATTAATATTATTTGTATTAATATTTTCATTCCACATTGAATTTGGTGATATAGTTTTTTTACATTTTAAAACTAGTACAAGTAAAATCCATCCAAGAATAATTATTAAATAAAGAAAACCAAGCATAATTCAACAAAAAAACCACGAAAAATCCTAATTAATTAATTTTATTATAGTTTTTTAATCATTTAAATAATTTTCATAATTAATTTTTGAAAAAAAAAATCACTTTTAAACAAAGTATTTAAATTCACTCTCTGATGGCGGCCTGCCTAACAAAAACTATTCGATAGACGACTTCTATAATGGGAGAAAAGCCAGGTAGCTAACTTAAATATTTAATAAGGTGGTACATACATTTGTAGTACGTATACGTATATATATATATGTATGATGTACTGGACACTATCGGACATGGAATAAAATACCAAAGAAATAAATAAACCACGGAATATTCCTTATTCGCGTGATGTCATCATATATATATATTTAAATATATAGAAAAGTTACTATTATTAAAATTATTACAGGGTGTAATTTCTTGGGGAAAACTTATTGAAACGTGCTCTAATTCTATCTGGTTTGTGATTTATCACAGTTTATTTGCAACAGAAAAACACTATTTCCAGCAAATTACTAATAAATTAACTTATTTCCATCAAATCTCTTTAATAGTTCAAACCTACTCTACAAATAATCACTGTTCAAAATCTCTTAGATACTATCACTTTCGAAGTTTCTTTTTGTTCCAGCAGCGCTTCCACCTTATATACTCATCGTAGAAACTCTAAAATCTTCGTTCAATCATACATGGAAACATACCTTCTAGAATTCGTATAGAAACATATTCCTAGAAGTATCAAAACGAGTTTTAGTAGTTAGTTGTGTTTTCTTAGAATAATTCGTGGTTTTTAGAATCGTGAAATATTCTAATTGTCATGCGAACATTATTCAAAAGGGTTAAGATACCTTTTTCGACTAGATCTATTTTGTCATATGTTTTTGTATAAATTTTGTCCACTTTGTAAACTAATTGGTTCAAAACAGTTTTTGAATATATCAAAGTTACCTAATCCCTTCATATATAGGCACTCCTAAAAAAAGGATCGAAATCAGCCAGTAAGAAAAATCTAATTATCCCCCATGAAACAGTTGTAAGTCCTAACAGCATTGGAAAAAAAAACTGGCCAAGGCTTAGTTTATCAAAGCTAATATGCATAAAATTATCAATGGGTTGCTGCTCTCTATCTGGATTTTTGTCAGATCGTTGATATTCCAATGAGGATTTAAATATATAGTATGCATTGAACGTCCTAAATTCTGTGCACAAGTAAGACTTCAAAACATTACTGGTGCCCAAAGTCAGAAAGTATGCTCAAGAATTTACGAAATTTTAGTTAAAGAAATTAATTTTGAATAGAATTCTTAGAAAAGTGGAACATGCAGAGGACCTGATCGTAAGTAACACACGTAGATGCAAAACTTTTGCCAATCGGTTTGTCGAACCAAATGCTATCAATGGGATCCACACCAGTCTGGATATTCAACTTCATTGTAGGCTGTGGGAGGTTGGCCAATTCTAAAGTCTAAGGATTCCATCCACAGTGTGCACAATGAACCCAACTCTTGGTCTAAATGCCGGGAGTGCCAATAGGCATTACTCCCAACATCATCAAAATCAATCAAAACACTCGGAGTACAAGTCAGTGAACAATTGAAAGTAGTCTATAAAAACGATAAAACTTGAACAACTGTGCTGGAATTGTCCACTAGAATTGCTGTGTACATAGATCCTGTTGCTCCTAATTGGAATTAAAGGAACTCACCCTGTATTTAAAAAAAGGAAAACTAAAATGGAATTTTCTTTTATTTCTTGATAAAAACCTAACAACCAACTAAAAAACACACTATAAAAGAAAATCGATTTTCTTGTTATTATTGTTAAACACCTTTACTGCCCACCATCGCGAGGGAAAATGTTAAAACCATGGAAAAGGATTTCCATTCGTCGAACGTATGTATATGAAATGGACATTGAACACGTCAGAAAGTTTTTATCAATTCAAATGAATTAATAAAGTACGTTTGTTTAACAAATACAGTCAGAAATGGCATTTGGAAAACGAAAAAAATAACATGTTGTCATTCAATTATAGATCAATAAACTTTATATGAAAAAAAAGGAAAACTAATGTAGGCACTAACCTTAGACTCATTAAAATGTCTTCCTAGAAAAATATATATATTTGTTCAGTAACAGCTCGATTTTGAACCCTTTGAAGTGATTGTCTTTTTGAAAATTTTTCTCTAAAGATGTTCCTATAATCTAAACCAGGTTATTGAGGGCAACGACAAACTGCCCAGGAAAGGGGCAGGAACACCCTTCATAAGGCCAGTACCCTTCTGTGAAATCGGATCACACATAATTTGAAAAAAGAGGCAGCAGAAAGAACCAAACACTGGGAAATACAAGCAGGACTAAGGCAGGTTAAAAATCTCCTCGGAGAGTACAATTTCAAGAGATTCGAAGAATATAAGAATACTGACAGGAATACTAACCGGTCACTGCAGACTCTAAGCACATCTTAAAAAACTAGGACTCGAACTAGATAACACCAGTATATTCTGCGAGGTAGACGAACAGATCCCAATGAATATTCTCTCCGACTGCGAAGCACTACTCCGCAGGAGTAGGAAACACTTCTTTCTAATTATAATTATATTAAAATTATATTAAAAATGTTTCTGATAAAAATGGTAGCTTGTTTATGGTTGAAGTGAAACACGTCAAGGCTCCACATTCATCCATTCCAAAACATCACATTTGAACATACATACTTAATTTAATTCAGTATACAAGTCTTCTAGAAAGAAGACATATTCTTAACTAGAAAGAATCTTTCCTATATCATATTTTCTGAAGATCGATCAACCTTTTCCACGATTTATGACTATGCGAAACTGATTGAGTGGTATTTCTTGAATTTATATCGAGTCTACATAGTTGAAATTCCCTGACTCCCTCATTCTTGTATGTACAATATTTAATAGTAAAAATGAGCAAAGCAAACCATAGCAGTGAATTTACACTTTTCTCTATTCCGGCCTGGCCACTATGGTACTTTACGCAACAATATCATTGAATGCTTCACTCGGCTCTTGTTTCAAAACCAACTCAGAACTCGTGGTACTTCTCTCGTCCCGCTACCCAGAATATACATTCCCAGTTTCATAACGTTGTTCTGTTTTAGCCCCATGCAACCCCCCTAATCAGTGAAGATATATTGTATCCTTTCAGTTGACCTATTCCGAATGTACATTCCAAGTTTTATGAAAATCCGCCTATTATTGACTAAATTATTGACGTTTTTCTATTTTAGCACCCAAAACCCTCCACAGAGTAGAAACATATCCTTCCTACCCTTTCAGTTGGACTATACAAAATTTACATTCAAAATTTCATGAAAATCTGTTTATTATTGACCGAATTAAGGAAGTTTTTATAATTCCCCGTCCCCCTGCGAACCGCATCGAAAATCTAAGTATCCTATACTCTAAGTTGGAAAGACATCTAGACAAATTTTAGTCAAATCAGTTCAGTAGTTTTCAAGTCTATTGTGGACAAACAAACAAACACACATAGTTACAGATTTATTATATAAGATACACAAATGAATTATAGTAGTCTTACCATTAATGAATTTCATTGAAATTTTAATCTCACATCCGACATGACTCTTAATACGCAAAGTGTGAAAATTTCATCAAAATTGGACATAGAGTTTTGGCTGCACAGCGAGTGCAAAAATAGGATATATTTGCATAAAAAAGTGTTCTTAGACAGCGCTGACATTTTCAAAGGCGGGCCAAAAACTAATCAATTCTAAGTTATGGACAAGTATATAAAATGTATGAATTTTGTCGAAATCGGTCTAGCGGTTTGTTTTGCACCGTGCTTACAAAATTTTGTCATTCTTTTTACAAAAAAGAGGGTTACAAAATAGTGTTGCTATATAAAAATATCGCCCAAAATCTTCCATGACGATCGGGCCAGCCGTTTAGATTTTATTAACGTTTTAAAGTAGCGGAAAAATTATATAGAATGTATATTTAGTCGAGGCTCTTGGTTTCAAGCCTGTGTCTTGGATAACAAAGCTTTAAATATAAATTTTCATCAAACAATTATAAATTTGCCTAGTTTAAGGAGTACAGCGAACTTTTGGAGACAAACATTCAGACAAAAATGTGAATCATATTGTGTTTGGATATGAAATAAAAATACATATTTAAATAATTTTTAGAAATAAAAAATTTTATGGCACGTTAAGTTAAAAAATTTAACAACAATATATTTGGATTAGTATTAACTAAATTCTAATTTTTTTTTGTTCTTATAAATTCCATATTCTGCATATTTCCTTTGATACAAACAAATAATCGAATAGGACACAGGACAAAGGACTACCAGATTCCAACTCAGTTCATCATCAGTCACGATGCTACACATTTTTCATATATTTCCATGGTTCTTCCGAGTGACATCTATAAGAAAAATTCCTAGAAATTAGTTTACTAAATCGTATGGAATTAAAAAGAACTAACTACCTTCCATATCCAGGTTTTATAATATGTCAAAAAAGGACTTGATTCAATACGTTTTAAGCCTTATTTAAGGGTTAGTCTTTTTTTTTTGAAGCTCACACATACCACATTATTTTAATACTTAAATTATTATTATCACAAAAAGAGTTAAGTAAGTTTAAATAATAATTGGGATTTTTTTTTTTTGTTATTCTGTGTGTGTGTGAGCGACCGGAACGCTCGCTCGCTCGCTTTTCTCTATAAACTTGTCGTTGCTTGTAATTTTAAATAACGATTTCCACTTTCTGGATCAGTCATATGTTGTAATCGATCTGGTGTTGTTGTTGTTGTTGAATACCATGTTGTTACAGTTGAACTCATATGAGAGTTACTTCGCAATTTTGCAATACTCCAGAATAAGACAAAAACACTTGTAACTAATATCCCTAAACCAAGACCTGGTAAAAAATTACGATTGAATTTCTCAAAATCAGAATTATGATTTTGGCTAGATGATAAATTATTATTTAATTTAATTATTTTATCGCTATTATTATTCTCTTCAACCGATGATACACGATGATGATCTAAAGTTGTCCGACCATTTGTCCATGGGAAATCAAGTCCTTCATTAATTTGTAATTTTGTTGTATTCGAACAACCAACTAAAAGATCTGATTGTGTATTTAGTTCTTGTATTAAAACTAAACAGAAACGATAACTGAAAAAACAAAAGAAAAAGAAGTATTTTATAATAAGATCTACTTAAAGACTTGACTTCAATCCATAAATCGTCCATATAAACCAGCCCGGATCGATTTCAATTCGACTTGATCTCGATTCGATCATAAACGTTTTTCTAATCGACTTGAAATTTCCATGTAAACCCATATCGACTTCAAATCAACTTGTTTAGAACTACTAAACATATTGTGTAACATTAGTCCACTGTACGCGCACACATTCACAGCAAGGAACTGCTCTTGGTCAAATCATGATCTCATACACACACAGACCACCAAGCAACTGGCAAGGGAAGCATCATGAGATCACGCATTTCATACAAATACAGAAAACAAGAGAGGCGAATTGGGTTCATAAAGAAAACTGGAGAAGCAAATTGGATTCATGCAGTTTGATGCATTGGCACCGTCTTCAATTAAAGACTTATTCAGTTAGCGCTTGTGGTTTTTTTTTATATTGAAAATAGATTTGGAAGCATTTCTCAACAGATTGGAGTCGGTTCAAGGTAAATTCATACGTTTTGTATTAAGGGATCTGCCTTGGAATGATCCTTTCTTGTTAACCCCTTGCCAAGATAGGTTAAAATTGCTTGATTTGAAATCTTTGGAAGAACGGCGTCCGGTGATTGATATTGTTTTTATCCACCAATTGTTCAATGGCGTTATTAAAGCTCCTTCCTTGCTGGAGAAGATACCATTCTTAAGTATGGAAACCTGCTTTCGAAGACGTTGTCAAGCCTGTTGTTGACCATGCCTCTAAATATTCAACAATCCGTACGTGGACGGTGTGAATACAACGCATTAGAGATGATAAAACTTAGCCAAAATTGACGACAAACGGTGTGACAACAAGTTTCCAAGTCTCCAGGCTGCTTTAGATATTGATGTCGATTTCAAGTTAATCTTTCAATCTGGTAAAACTGAAAAACCCGGGCTGAGTTTCAAGACGCTCTCAAATCTATCCTGAAGTCACCATGTAAACGAATTAAATATAATAATTGATATATTAATATACCTTTCACCAATTTCTAGAGATGAACTATCCGGAACAATCACACTGACTGTATTTTGTCCATTAATTACTTTACTTTCACAATGTATCTAAAAAAAAATGGGATATAAATTAAGTAAAACCAATTAAATAACAATAGAGCTTGTTTTATAACTTCCACAACTTCAATTTGGGAACAAAATGAAGGCACCTCTTCTGACTTCATGGTTAATCATGAAATCAGAAGTGGTGGCCTTTAAGAAACCAGATGCTAAAGAGTTTGTAAGACTTCGGAATGGTCAAAAGTTGTATTGGTGACTGACAATGCACCTTGTCATGCTTCAATCAAAGAAGCTTTCCAAGAAAATGAATTTTTTGGTTATCAACTACTATGGCTTGGACCATACACATCTCAATGTTTAATACTTTTGAACATGCTTGGTCAAGCCTAAAAGCTGACGTTAAATGAGAAAAAAAATGAGAGTTTTAAGAGTTTATGACGTCATGACGCCATGTGCTCAACGGGGAGTTTTAAAAAAAATGCATTCTCCCTCTTTCTGATACATTTTGCCTTGGAAAAATGCCCGTTTTCTCTTTTGCACTTATTGCAACGTGAATTTTATTTTGTGTTCTTTGTTTTACTACTTCGTTCTGATTGGTGCAATTGTTTATTCGCTAGCTTTGGGTACTTTATAATTACTTATATTTCGAGTGTTAGCTCGTAAAATGCATTGGCGTTCGTTCAAGGGCTCTGTGTTCCATATAAGGTTAATTGTTTAAAGCAAATATATTTACCGGTGAATTATCTATTAAAGTTTCATGAATATCCATTTCACGAAAAACAAAAATGGCATCGCATAAGTAATCGTCTTTACTTAAATTAACAGCCCATGTTAAGATGAGACCATAATCCGTCGAATAATGTAAATCACGTAAAGATATCTGCGGAAAATATGAAAAATTTCAAAAAATACAAATAAAAAGATTCATCCCAAAGCATTTACCATTTCACTAAAATCTTTTATACGTGCCGAATTCATATCAGATAATTGTTCTAATTGTCCAAGAATATTTTCATTACCATCCACATCAATATTGCCATCATCTTCATTATTATCACAACTTAATGTGTCCGCTTTAAGTTGATATAATGGTGCACCTTCGAGGTATTGTGGTGTCGCACATGTTGCACTTAGCAAATCATTTGATGGGAATTTTTGTATTGAAAGCCATTCAACAAATGTTGTTATCGAACAATCACATGAAAATGGATTATCTTGAAGTGATAGACTTGTCAATTTTTTAGCATCATCTAATGCATTTTTAGCCACTATAGATATATCATTTCCAGCTAAATGTAATTCTATTAATGATGGCAATGGTGATATTAAATCAAGTGTTAAAGCGCTAAAAAAAAAGAAATAATTAGTTTAATAGTAATCCAGATTAGTATATTTAAGTGGCTTTAAAATATGAATATCGGAAAGAATTTGGGTTTTTGGGTAGGCATCTGTATTAGACTTTTGAGCTACATGTATTGATTGGCCGGACAGATGTTATTATTTTTGATATCGAGTCCTACCCGACACTCTCAATGCAATCCAACGTCATTTCTTTGAAATTTCCCTTTAAAAGGAGATTTAAAACATCATTATTCTTCCCAGAGAATCCTGGGTTTCGTATGGGGCAAGGTCTTGCAAAACTACACGGCCTAATCTAGTTCATAGATAGGTCTTAATTCGAGATCACTATAATAATAATGACTGTGGTTTAGGGTTCCTGAAATTCAGAAGTAGCATAGATATATCTGTAATTTTGAAGGTTTGTTTATGTTAGGGCTGATTGTTGAGCAGACTGTATTGTCTTAATGATATGCTGTAGGATTTTTCGAAGTTTGTATATAAATAATTAGCTTTGAATGACTTATGACCGATTTCACAGTCGTCACTTAAGCTCAGCCCACTCAAATACACAAAATGGAAGCAAGAAATAAAAGGAATGCGAATTTCTTGCCTGAAGAAAGATTGAGAAAAATAAAGATTTAACATATTGACAGCTTAAGCTTTATTTAAGGATTTTGTAGCTTAAGTATTAGTTAAGCAACAAACTAGGCTTAAGTCGCCGAAATACACAAAATGGAAGCAAGAAATAAAAGGAATGTGAATTTCTCGACTGAAGAAAGATTGAGAAAAATAGAGCTTAAGCTTTAGTTAAGGATTTTGTAGCTTAAGTATTAGTTAAGCAACAAACTAGGTTTAAGTCGCCGACAACTATGAAATCGGTCCTTAGTTAATAACAATAAAAAGTCAATTAAATAAAACAAAAACAGTGACTGTCATTCCAAGACCAAGTTGTTTAAGCCAAATATTGCTAACTAATCTAAGAGATCTCGGCTTCAAATCCAGAGTGCCAACATCCCTCTCCCTATTATATCCACCTGATGGAGAATTTCCACAACTTTTTTTTTATAATCTTAAAATTTCTTTAACTTACCGTAAAAAATTATTTGTCAAATCAAGTGTTCGTAGTTTCGAGAGATGTTTTAATGAAGCACCAGAAATTGCCACAATTCCATTATAACTTAAATCCAATACTTCTAAATTTTGTAAACCAAAGAAAGCATGATCTTGAAGTACATCAATTTGATTCGAACGTAAATATAGTGTTTTCAATTGTCCGAAATTTTTGAAAGCTTTATTTTGTATACTTTTAATAAGATTCCGCTCCAAATTGAGTGATTCCAGCGACGGTATCGATGGTAAAGTTGCAAATGTGAATGGTCCATTTATAGAATTCGTATTTAAATCTAATTGTCTGTGGAAAATCATAATCAATTGATTAAAAAGTAAAATACCCGACCACACGACTCCATACGACTTATTTCAAGACTTACTTTCAGTCCAGACTGAAAAAAAGTCTTGTGGAGACTTTAAAAATTGGACTTCTTCAGTTGGACTGAAAATAAATCTTGAAGGCAAGTCCAATGGAGTCGTGTGGGATTAAAATTTAAATCTTTATACCTTAAATTCGTGCATTGTTTTATTGTTGACAGACTATCTGGATTAGCACCAAGTCGATTACTGCCAAGTTTAAGAATTTCAAGCTTTTTAAGATTTTGAAATGTTAATTTCGAAATAATTTGAATTTGATTTGTTGTTAATTCTAAGTATTTTAAGTTTTTTAAAGACTAAAATAGAAAAAAACAGATATTATAATTTATTTCAAAGAAAATATATAGTTTTCTAACCGAAAAATCCATTGATCCCAAAGATTTTATTTTATTATTTGATAAATCTATCCTTTCCAGTGATATTAAAGATGATATCGAATTTGATGGAACGCTTGTTAAAGCATTGCTCGGTAAACCTGTTGACAATCATTTAATCATTTAATTAAGAATTACAACACCGTAGATAACATAAGCTTAAAAGATTCTTGGCTTGAATACAAAGCATACAATAAATACTGGGTCTGGGTCAATTGGAGAGTCCGGATTTAAAAACGCTGTAATTTTTTCGTTTATTGGTCGGTTTTGTTCAAATTTATGGAAATGATAGCTTATAACCGATAGTATGTAATCGCCTTTTTCCTTAACCACCAGCTTCAATCTCTTTTCAAAAGATGCACATGATGTTCGCACGATGTCTTGGCTTAAACGGTTCCATCCTTCCTTCTTGTGAATATCAAATACTCAGAATTATCATCGGAACGTCTCTTTAACGAAACACGATCATTGTTCAATGCAGAAGGGTTTCTCATCCGAAAATACCATTTCCAATCAAATGAAGCGCAACAAATTTTCATTTAAGGTTCATTGTACAACAAATAAGAACGCATCTTTGGACCAACAAATAATTTTTACTACTGACCGAAAATATGTCAAGCAACATTCATGTCAAAAATTTAGTATTGCAAGATGTGCGTTTCACATTTGACAGCGATTTGAATTAGACGGACACTGCCGGACCCGATAGAGTTTTCAACTTGAATTCTAATTTGGTCACATCTGCACATTGCACCTCATTAATAGTATTTGTTGATATAAAACCCAAGTATTTACAGTGTTTTTTTACAAATACTATTAACGAGGAGGCGTGCTTCTTAGCGCTGCAATAGGTGCTAAAAATGTATACAAAAAAATTCTATGTTTCTTTTCTCTGTGTCGTTGAAGAATACTCAGCCAAAAAACAATGTCATCTTGATTTTTGCTTACACTTGTTCTAGTTTAAATATCGTCGTCTTACTTCATCCTGTAGGCATCCCATTTACATGACTCATATTTGTAATAATCCTGTTCTTCGTCTTATGTTTAGGCATCGTACTAGTCCTGTTCTTCGTCTTATGTTTAGGCATCATACTAGTCCTGTTCTTCGTCTTATGTTAAGGCATCGTACTAATCCTGTTCTTCGTCTTATATTAATGCTGAATACACACTGGATCAACCAAAACAGCCTAACACAGTTTTTTACCAATAAATACACAGAATTATATGCGCAAACCCACATTAAATCAGGCAAAAACATCCAAATTTAATGTGGGTTTGCGCATATGCTTCTGCGTATTTATTGCTAAAAACTATTTTGTCGGATTCAGTGTATATCCAGCCTAAGACATCGTACACTCATGTAAGAATCTTATCTAAATGAATCACATGAATAACGCGTCTTATCTATACAGCTTAAATTTCTAAATCTAGTTCTAAATTCCTAATCTTCTATTAAAAGTCATCGTATCCTAATAGTCAGGCATCTTAGCAACATGGTCGTTACTTGTTAGTCGTATCTCTATCCTACAGACTAACAATCTTACATCTTTCAACTCCAAATTAGACATATAGATAGTACCAGAACTCGAAAACACTCATCTGGTATAAACAAACACTAAGTAAACATGGTATTGTAAAAGTTAAAAATAGGATACAACTGAATTTGGTAAACAATTGAAAGGTTTAACACAAAAAAAACAGTTGTAATGATTTGATAATATTACTAGTAGAGGAAAAGGCAAATGAACAGACTAATAGAGATAGTGTAGATTGGTCTAGTTGGTTAAAACCTCGACCTCGTCTCATGAGACTGATGAAATCCTGGTTCAAATCCAGGTCTCGGTTCTTCACTTTTTCTCTATTTTTCTTTGCCTTACAGTATAAACATAGCTCAGTGGTAAGATGCCAGACTAATACTACGAATTATATAAGATCAATTTCATGATACATCCTTCATGTAAGAGTAACAGAAGATTATGATGATAAAACTAGCTAGATTTCGTACATATTTTTTTTTTGATTAACATTCGATTATACTTGCCTAAGGCTTGTAGTTGTGAACTTAATCCCAAAAATGCTGACTTATGGATACGTTTTAATTCACCAGATGATATTACTAAACCATGTAAAGAGACATTCTCAAAAATCCGTGCTTCACTTAAGATCGTAACATTTTTTAAAGTACAATCTAAAAGTGAAACTTTATATGTTGATTCTCGTAAATTGTTTGCTAAAATCTGTAAAAAAATAAGAATTATTGAAATCTTTTTTAGCATATCTGATCCTTAAACGTGTAAGGCACAAATCTCAACAAAAAAAAACGGAGGATTTGTGATGAGATTTGTCTGGGAAATCGGAATTTCTATATAGATCTATATAAAAGGACATACCTGTAATCCATGAATATCACCGCTACATCTTAATGTATGAGGAAGATCACATCCACAATCTAGACTTTTTGTAATTGTTATATTTGGACATTTCCAATCATTAGATTGATTCTTATCAATTATCAATTTTGTTCCATGATTAACAACAAATTTCTTTGGTGTTTTCTTTAAAGAATTTCTTACAATTTCCGGACTGATTTCTAAAGATGTAGCATTTTCTAAATAACCTTCTATACTTGAACTATTATTATTTAAATTATTATTTTCTTCCGAATCTTTTTCACTATTAACTATTAAGAAACTATTTAAAAACAAAGTGACTAGTATTATGATTAATGTGATGGATCTGGAAAGAAGAAAATATTCCATTATTTTTAAACAGATATTATTATAGTATACTAGAATTATTAAAGAGCTAAAAACTGGGAAGAACAACGAGGACAAAAGACATACCAAGGATCTACACGAAGAGATTTAAAGTCTTTATCAACACAAACAAAAAGAATATAAGAGTACTAACAGGAATACTAACAGGACACCTCAAAAATCTAGGAATGCCACTAGATAGCAGCTTCAGGTTCTGCGGATGGGACGAAGAAATCCCAATTCTTGGCGAACTATTCCTTGTAGGAGGAGAGAACATTTTCTGGGGGCATACTGCTCCTCCTCAAAAGATATACAATCTCTTTACCATGGGTGTAGTTAGGGAGGCGGAATGCTTGGGTAGGCACTGCCCATTCTACAAAACTCATCGCCCAACCTAGAAAAATCGACTGTTTTCATTCTTTTTATCTTGAGAAAAAGATTCAATACCCTTTCTCTCATCATATCTCTTTTTAAATTGTTTCATTACTTCCAAAATTTGTCAATTCTACTAAAAAGTTAGTTGATCTTTAACCGAACTACTGAAATTGAAACCTTGCGGTGACTGATCAGCTGTCCCACCCCTAGGAAACTCCCTAATATATTCTAGCAATGCTCTTGACCAGCTCCGCATACTATAATTCATTAGAAAAATAGGTCTGGAGAAGGTGCTCTGAAATGAGAATTTAATCGAACGACTGCACTAAAGAATATGGGGTACAATAGATATCAAAGGTCGTAGTACAAGAACATCCTTTAAAATAATCTAATCTAATATATTACTACAAAGTCCAAGTATATATAAAAAGAAACAACAAAAAATTAATTTGTTTGTATTCGATCTCGGTTTCTTTCAAGTCGAATGGTCTAAAATAATGGGGAAAGTTATTTCCGAATTTAGAAAAATACGTCTTATAAATGCTTCGGGAAAGAAGAATGCAAGTAGGTTGGAAATTATGGTAGAGCAATTCGACGACTAATTCATGTATTTCAGTGATGATGGATATCCATCCATCTGTCTTTCTCTTACTAGTCACAAATTTCCAGAAACCCAACGGATCCAATGTTAGATTACCTTGCATTTCGCACATAATTAAGAATCATAAAAGTCAGCATATATGTGCAGCTAGGCCATTTTGATGAGCCACACTAATTGTCAGTCGAATATTGGGAACAAATACATCTTTATATCATTTTTTATGAAACCACAAACTTTACAGGCTTTTCCTACTTCTTAAATCAAATCACTAGGTGTGCAAAAGCAAATAGGGTACATAACACTTATATGGGCAACCATTCACTGTTGAAGCATACTACAGGATGGCACAGTTTCCAGTTTCCAATAGTGCTCAATATCGGACAGTGTTGGAAAATTTTTTAACGCTAACCGTAGAAAACCATCCAACCCTTTGGTTCTAACAAGATGGAGCCGCCACAGCTCCATATTACAAGGGACTCAATGGCTCTTTTAAGGAATACCAGAAAGTTTATAGTTCAATTGGAAATATCTTTTAAGTAAACGACGCTGCTATTAAATTCTTTCTCCAGAAATTTACAAAAACTTTAAACTGATTCGATTATGTTCTTAAAAAGGCATAGAAATAGTGAAAGTAGCTGGAAACTAAATCGTATTCCAATTTATAGATGACGATAAAAGCAATGAGTCCAATGAAGGTCGCTGTCTCTCTAACCCGGAACAAAAGAGACATTACCAAATGGAATTTTCACGAATAACCCATCTAAACGCAAATGCGTAAATTGCGTAAATATTGCGAGCTTTTGCAATATATAATTTGGTAATGGCAAATTACCCAAAACTTTTTTATACATAATTCTTTGAAGTTGATTTTCACATAAACTAAACCTAATCAATGACTTCTTGATATTAACAAGGCCTGCAGAAACGATGGTAAAACGTCTTTAATCCCAAGGCATGAAAGCAGGAAATAGGTTATTATTAAGCACGAAGATTAAAAGAGAGGAACACTCTTACTCTCATTTATGCGGGAAACAGAGTTAACGGATCCACGACGGAGTCACGGTTTTCGGTTTTCAGATTATATGAAAAACAGTCCGTCGTGGATCCGTCATTCTGCTTAGACCTTTAATCTCCTGGTTTAATAGTTATTTCCCTTTTTCTGGCACTGGGATTTAAGACGTCACCATTCTATATATAATGGCCTGATGAGATATCTACTATAAGCATATCTCTATGTGCCAGATTACACGCGGAACAAATCTACCCTCAATTTTTGGGTAGAAATTTACCAAACCGATTAGACAAGGTATATTTATACCATAGTCTTTTATACAATCTACACAAGGAGTGGATTAGTGTATGTGAGCGCAACATCACTCGACTTAAACCGTCAAACTGTTAGGATCTACTAATTACTATCTACTTTTAGATTTAGATTACCTGTTGACGGTCAGTAATCGAGTGCCGCGCCTCGTGACTCTTATTTGTGTGCGTAAACAACTCCGTTGCGTCAGCATTCCAAGAGGTAGATCTTCTGCCTCATCTCCAACCCGACCATACCTATGTCTGCGGTAGAATTCTACCCAAAAAACACCGCGTGTGCAATCCGGCACTATAAGTCATTGACGACTTGATAGACTCTTTTCTACACTTTCCTACGTTTTAAGCTCCCTCAATAGGTGAAGGAGTATCCCATAATATGCCTGAAATCAACTCCGAAAGGTTTCCAAATCGTAGGAAGACATCCGAATATGAAAAGACTGATAAATATGAATGATAACAACAATTGAAGCAGCAGCTTCACACGTTCTTGACTTAGTGTACGGCCTCATAGGCTCTGCGCTTTCTAAGTTGTAAATACTTTATAATTGAAGTATAAGAAAGTAAGAAAAAATTGAACTTGAATTCGCAATTATCAAGATTGGAAAGAGAGAGAGAGAGCGAAAAAAAAAGTTTATAAGTAATTTTGATAAGCTTTCATCTTCTGGGAATTTCGTTGAATTAAAATAAATTTTAAATAAAAATAAATAAAATCGTTTAATTAAAAAAATATAAAATATTTCTTAGAAGTTGTGTGCTTAAAATTCTTGTATTATAAAAATTAAGATTCAAAAATTTGGGGTCCAGTTTGATCGCGGGTTATCGCGGGAATCTTAAATCCTTCTTTTTATTGTCATAAACATTTCGAATTGCTTAATATAACGCATAAGAGAATATATTACTGCTTTCTAGAAAGATTCAAGTCCTAGACGCTAGACAGTTTTGTCTACAACAATCACAATCAAAGAGATTCCAGGCTAGTAAGCAATTGCAGGATGCATTTGAAATCCATTTTTTTGAAGTTTAATAACTGGATACGTCTTAGCTTCGAAATAGGTCTGGAGGAGGTGCTTTAGAATGGGAGCCTAACCGAACGACTGCACCAAAGATAAGGGGTACAATAGATCTTAAGGTCGCAGTACAAGAATACCCTAATATACAATCTTAATCTCTTAATCTTTAGCTTCTATACTAAAATGTCTTCTAGGCCCGGAATTGTTTTAGTTTTCGTCATTTCGACTGATTAAATAAGATATTCATGTCTTCATCAATTTATTTGATTCAACTTATCCCAGAAGCCCAACTTAGATTAGATTAGATTAGTTTCAAGGGTGTTCTTGAAATGAGATCTTTAAGATCTATTGTACCCACTATTCTTTAGTGCAGTAGTTTGATTAAATTCCCATTCTAGAGGATCTCCTCAGCAGTATATCCCCAGATGTTTCCTTCTCCTACGGATTATTGCTTCGCACTCGGATAAAATGTGCATTGGATTATCATCGTTCCCCTCGTATAAAATCTGCAAATGTTATCTAATGTAAGTCCCAGGTTTTTGACGTGTGCTTTGAGTCTGGAGTACCTTAATAGTACTCCTGTCAGTACTCTTTTTTATTCTTTTTGTTTGTGTTGATAAAGGCGAGGAGATCCTTGGTCTGCCTTTGTTCTGGTTGATCTTTCCAGTGCTTGGTTTCTTCTGCCACTTCTTTTTTCGTTAAAATTTCTCGGATTATTTGTAGTTTGATTCCACAGAAAGGTTCAGGTCCTGTGAGAGGAGATTCTGCCTCTTCCTTAGACAGTTTATCGGATTCTTTGTTACCCTCCGTACTCATATGGCTGGTATCCAGTAAAGGGTAACTTTGTGCTACACATTCTTCTATCATCTTAGATCTAATTTTATATGAAGCCCAACTTATCGGAGTTCTCTACTGCATTAATGTATAGGAAGTAAAACTAAAGTGCAAATAAACGTGTAACGCCCACCATTCCGGTATTCCGGTTTTATCAGGTTCCAGAATCTCAAAAATCGTTGTAGCTATTGTTAATAAGCTTGTACTTAATGTTCAATATACAAATGATCAATTGATCAGGCATTGATTGAGTCGCAGAACAAAATGATTCTACAAGTTTTTGCTTTTTAATTTTAAACATTTTTCTAAGCTTTTAATAATATCACAAAAAAAAATCGCAATTAAATAAAATGATAAAAAAATATGTAATTAATGATTAAAAAAAAAAAAAATTAAAATACTCTCAGCAAAACGCTCTAAAACGCTCTAAAACGCAGAGAAACAGCAAAAAATCTCAAATCTCGCGAAATCGATATGAAATTAAAAATTCAAATTACCGTAAAATGGAGTAAAATTTTCGAGTAGGATGTCTATATTCACTTCGATTATTTAAACAATCCGAACACTTAGTATTTGTCTACATCTTAACCCAAGAAACTCCTACAACTCAGCCAAATCTGACATTCGATCTGATAGTAGCCGATCTGTTCAGCTACCTTGCGGCTTCTATGTCTACACTAAAGAATAAGTAACTACTAGGAAGTACACCAACTACCAATCTCTACCATGACTCTGTAATTTTTTAAACAATTTTCTATCCACTGCTAACATAGATAGAGCTACATATTGTAAAAGTATAGGTAATGATGAAGTATGGAAAGCTATCCAAGTAGCCAGAATAAGTAAAAACACGTGAAAGAACACGGTAAGGATAGGAAGTTTCCATACTTTATCATCAGTTATACTTTGATATTGTACGTATGAGTGAAAGAGAAATATGATGTGAGCCAGAAGTCCCAAACTTTTTTGTCTCCTGAACAATTTGCCATGTTTTTCGGTTTTCGGTAGACCCCCTGCTTACCTGATATTGGCTACGTTTACACCGACAAATTTTTAGGTCACCTAACTAAAAGTTAGGTTTGGGTCAGACGTGTTTACACCGTACTAGACCTAAGTCTAAAACAACGTCATATGTGAACATTTATAGAACTTGGATATCAAGAAATCAGCTGTTATCTGTCAAAAGTTCTTAAGTCGATTTAAATTTAAGGTAAGTCTGCAATTTAAGTGACCTAACCTAAGTTACTTTGGGTGTGTTTACACCGTCATATTTAGATCTTAAGCACTTAAGTCTCTTTTTAGGTCTCGGTGTAAACGTAGCCATTGATTTTTTGCAAATTCATCAACTTCAAATGTATTTTTGACAGCTGGTATAGTGCTACTCACTTTGAAAGGGGTTAAAAGTGAGTATACCACCCCAAGATGTAAGATGTAAGATGTAAGATGTAAGATACTATGCAACGTTGTATATGAACAGCACAAATTGTTTATAATAAAGTAATGACAATTATACAATTATAACTTTTTTCGATGACATGGACCCCTTACAGGTCGTCGTCAAGCCTGTGCGGTCAATATAGACTAGTTTCGAAATCACTGATGTAAGCAAAGAAGCACGTGTTGAAATTTATATGGCAATGCACAAATACTAGAAAAAAACAGAAGGCGTGCTTTCTTAAATAACTTTCATTCTCTCTCTTCCTGATAGATTTTGGCTTTGAAAATCTGTTTGCTTCGCTAGCTTTGGATACTTTATCATCGCTTATATTTCGAATGGATTAAGTTCACCCCATTTTACGGTATGAATATATAGCTTTAAAAAAGTCGCGTTACAATTTTTAGTTTTTCTCGCGAAATCTTATTTAGTCGCTATTCAAACATCTTTGTGTATTGTTGTTTTCTTTTCTTTTCATATTTCCGTGACGAAATAGTTTACGTTTCTTATCGAGATAACTAATTAAGGTAACAGCAAGGTAATAATATAAAAACAACATATTTATTATTATTCGTATCGAATTATCAAAACAGTTTTGTTTCTGGTGGTTTCTGGTTTTGTTTTTTGTTAGTGAATTAGTGAAGATTTTCTTAAAAGAATCATAATAGTTCGTAGTGTCCTTAAGAAGTAAGACAATGTGCGATAAAACCTGACAGATCCAAGTCTGTGTAGGCACGGAGTAAACAAAAGGTTTATCTTGTTAACATCCGTTTGTTAACGTCACTGTTTTCGATTTATTTATAGAGTCTAATATTAAATTACCAGCTTCTACGATATGGTTGGCGGACAACTCACCGCCGGGCCCCACGTAGAATTTCACATGGTCTTTCTCGAGCCTAACGAACTTGCCGGAACAGCTTGTAGACCGCATTGCACGCGACTATTCACTTCGACGATTGCCGAACGACTAACTCGCAATCGCAAAGGATACACTGAACTAACCGGTTTCTGTGTTACCTGATCACCAAGTGTATTCTACCTCGACGGTGAGCTGCCTTAAATCAGAAGCGTCTACATTTACTACAGTCAGGGCTTTCGACTGTTCTTATTTTTTTCGTCGTTAACAATCTCTAAACAGTAGCAGGACATTTACATATTTGTGTTAAGCTATTTTTTCTTGTTTAAACTTAATAACAGATAGTCCTGTATTAGAATCATAAAAAGTTATGACTATCATAATTGACAACATAGTCACAATTTGTTCGGAAATACTTTCCTACATGATTTATATATGAAATTTACAAAAAAGGATCTCTCCACTTTCATTTTGAGAGAAATATTTATGATTATCCTGCTAGAATACGAAACTTACCCTCTTATTCTGAACGCAGTCATAACAAGTTCTGACTGGCATAAAATGACGTCATTGTCATAACTTTTTTTTTAATACTATTTGGTATTCTGGCACGCTCATTACTAACAACTGTCATAAAAAAATATCATAAGTTCTGACCGACAATATTTTACATCACAACGGAATTTTATATGGGTTCTCTGAGTGATTCAATTGATAAATATGGAATAATTTCCACCATTCTTTTTAACACACAAATAATTTTACACCGATAGAAAAATTTCAAACCTATACAAAGATTTTCGAGACTATTTCTCAAGTAATTATGACAACTCGCTCGAATTATAACAGTTTTAAACTGTTATAAATTCATATTTTGGGCATAATTATGACCCGTTCGCCAGAATACGAATTTTCGTAGCAGTCATAATTTCAGTCAGAATATTATTGTCATAAGTATTTCTGACCGCAAAACTGTCACAATACCAGAATAAGCATGTTACAATCATAAATTGTGATTCTAAATCAGGCAAATTGTTGATTGTTGTTAGTTTATTAATTTTGATGGAACATAATTAAACTTTTCAAGACAATTATTATACACCTTGTATTTTCCAAGTTATAAAAAAGAATTTAATTGTTTTATAAATTATTACAGCTTATTAAACAGATCGAATTAATCAGCTGTTTTAAGCTGGATTAATTTTCGATTGAAAATTATGGAAAAACCCAAATCAATTGCGTAAAAATTATGTGTGAAAGTTTTTTAGCAATTGTTTTTAATAATATTATTAAAAAAAAATTGCTTACTTTATGGTAAAACCTAATTAAATTCACTTCCCCAAGTATATTCAGCTCGGCTGACTAAATATAAAACGTGTCCCAAAATTCACGCAAGATGTAATTTTGATAGAAAACACAGATTCATAATTAAAAATTGTAAATTTTTTATTGATTGATAAAGTCTATAGTATAAGGTTATGTATGGATGAACGTATCGGGTAAATCGTCCCTCCATGACTTTGCTGGGACATACGTACTCTTTAGTTAAAATTGTCCATGACCATTTTGCACAAATGTGGCTGAATTTCGTTGATACAGCGCTCCATTGCCTCCTTCAAGGCGCGGGTGGTCGTGGGCTTGTTGGTATAAACCTAAGACTTCAAAAAAACCAAAAAAGAAAAAAGTCCAACAGCGTTAAATCGCATGAACTGGGCGGCCAATTCTGATCATCAAAACAGGAAATTGCGGGACCAGGAAATGAGTCCTTATTTTTAAAATATTTCTCAACAATGAAAATGCGTTTTTCTTTCGCGTGTATCACTCTATTTTAAATAACCCTGAACTGTCAGCTGTCACGCTGTCTTTTTTTTTCGTTGGCAACACTTTACCGCACAAATATGGCGCAAAATTCAAATCTTGCCTGAATTTTAGGACACCCTTTATAAGTAAAATAGAAAATTAAATAAAACTGGCTTTATAAAACTAGTTCTTCTATCTTAAATATAACATCGTTTTACCTTAGTACACCTATACCTTGCTATACGGTCGCTCATTATACGGCATTTCGCTATAATGGCCGTTTTCAATTATGACATTTTTCCAATTTACGGCTCCCAATATTTCGTTATATAGCCAACAAAAAAAATGCTGTACATACTGTTAGCGACCTTCGCTAGTTTTACCTTCTCCTTTAAGGCAGCACTGCTATTAAAGGTAATTGATTCATTATACGGCTTTTCTCTTTACGGCCAACATTTTCAGAATGTATCTCTAGGCCATAAAGCGAGGTGTGGGTGTAGTCGGTCTTGAGATGCTGATATAAACTTTCTGAGTTATTATAATGACACTAAATACAAAAAAATCGAGTAGCAATAAATGTAAAATACAAGTAGAATGCGTTTCCATTATCTTATCAGCGGCAAAAAATAAACTACGAGAAATTTGTATACACTAGAATCAGATGAAGTGATTGAACCCTTAAAGAATATACTATAATACTTATAATGTAGGCTAGAGATAGGTTAAGGACAATCTCCACACAGCCGACTTCCTATTCTGACGAGAAAAATCAGGAAACTAGCAAGAGATGGGCTTTTAGAATTTTCGCTAGGATTGATCGAATAAAAACATCAGAGTCTTCCCACACAATTTATAAAAATTGGTAGTGTGCGATGGTATCGTGTGTGATTATTGTGAGAGTATGCACAAATCAGATAAACATGTTCATCTGTTTTTGAGGGGAATCATCTGCATATCGAAAATCAATTGGGGAAATCAGAAATGCAGAAGCTGTAGCATGATTGTTTTCTCCATTTCTGTTTAACCAATCTTTGTATAGTGTTATCCAATACTTGCATCAGAAGTTGGAAGTCGGCTGTGTGGAGATTGGCCTTTATTCTCTATAATAGTGTCATATACAAGCAAACATAATGAAAGACAGAGAATCATAGATCAAAACCATTTTTTAAAAGCTAACACATCTAATGTGCATCTAATTTCACATATACAGTTTAGCATGTCCTTTTTTTACACTGAGATGTCTGATTCTAAGTTGAACTTTGTGAAAGAGAAGAGAAAGAAGTCCTATAGAGAAATGACTCCTCACATTATCATAGTTAGCATTTTTATTAAAACCATCTGAGAAAACATATGACAAAACAGATGGTCTAAAATAGATCTAAACAATCCACAAATTGATTTATATAAAATAAACCGAACCAAATTTTTCCAAATTTTCAGAAATTATATATTAGTAAGAAGACCAGCGAGAAATTATAATCAAGAATATGAAGATCATAAGTTTCCTGGTAGTTCTTGCTACAATTAGTGCAGGAATATATCAAACTGATGCAAAAGTTTTTACTAGATGCCAATTGGCTAAGGAATTGATACGATACGATTTTCCAAGAAGTTTTATATCAAATTGTAAGTAGTAAAATAGAAAGTTACGATTCTACTAGTACGGGTCTCTTTTTATGCGGCAGATACGTTTCACTTCGTAATAAACAATATACTATAAAATGGAGAAACGTCGAGTTTGGAACTGAATAACTTGAAAACCGCATAAAAAAGATCCGCGTAAAAAAGACCCGACCAGTACACTCCTTTCTTACGTTGTGTACATTGGCAACAAGCTTAAGAACTATAAAAGAAGACTATATAAACACTTAAACATTGTCTTCCATTTAATTTTCACAGGGGTTTGCCTAATTGAAAATGAAAGTGCCAGAAATACAGCCAAACAAATGACATTACCAAATACCAGTGTCAGTTATGGATTATTTCAGGTAAGTATCGTAAATTCATGTTACTCAAGAGTAAGGTAAATTCTTATTATTATATTTTAAACATACTAAAATGGACATGAATAACCGACTTTTTTGATAGCCAACGATGGCCGACTGTAGAAATTTGATTCTAGTTCGTAAATCTAGAGCTCAAAGAATTACCTAATGTTTACTTTGTTCCGCTTTGTTATAGATTTCATTCTAATTTAGAGACATGAGGTTGCGGTGTAACTTCTCCTTCTCGTACAATACCTGGATCGATTTTAATGAAATTCAACATAATATCGTGTAATTATCTAACTCGACAAATTTTAATTTTCTTTTCGGCATTCTTGATTCTTGGTACATTTCGCTTACGGTTATAAAAGACATCTCTCCACACATCATACAGTTTACTTTATGCTAGAATCACGTAGGACTTGAACTAAATACCACCTGCAGATTCTGCGAGGAGGACGAAGAGACCCCGATTCATATTCTCTCCGTTTGTGAAGCACTACTCCGCAGAAGAAGGAAACATCTGGGGGCATACTTCTTCTCCCCAATTAAGATACACTCCGGATACGAAAATTCCGGAGAGAAATAGGTCTGGGGGAGGTGCTCTAGAATGTGAAGTTAACCTAACTACACTACACTAAAGAAGATGGGGTGCAATAGAGCTTAAAGATCGCAGCACCCTAAAAACTTAATCCTCATGGTAGGACCAAATATCTTCTGTAATACTTTATGTTCCTTCTTGATCTTTACTCATGTTCCTGGAGTGGTGCATCAGGACGGGTAATACAAGAGTTTTGTATAATATCAGTTTTGACAAGAATGTTATGAGGAGAGTCTCTTCCTTAATCCCCATGGATGATCCAGTTATCTACGTCTACGTGCGCTCCTCTTCTAGGGTATTTTGATTTTTGACTTAGGAGGCCCCAAGATATACGGATTTACTAACAGGTTCAAAATTATACTGAGCCATACTTCTTGATCAGGCATTTTTCATGCTTGTTTCTTTAGGAAATCCAAAATGATTACCCACCCTGTATTATACAATACATCAAAGTATGTGGTTATCCTACGTAAAATCTTAATGATGATTAAAGAAAAATTAAAAGAAATAATGGAAATTAAAAGTATGTTAATTTCTTTTAGATCAACAGCAAAACATGGTGTCGTAGCGGTCGTAAAGGCGGTGTATGCCAAATGAAATGTGAAGGTAAATAAATGTTGGAAATTGGAGTTCACTACAACAAATCCCAAATAATATTTATTTTCATTTAGATTTCTTGGATGATGATATTTTGGATGATGTTCGATGTGCAAAACAAATTTACAATCAAAGCGGTTTCCAAGCTTGGCAAGGTTGGGTGAATCGTTGTCGTGGGCGCCCTTTACCGGATGTTTCAAATTGTTAATTATTATTTATACCAAAAATAATTTGAATAATATAATACCACAAAATCTTGTTTTTTGTTTAATTTTAACTAATAAATTGGGTTTTTTTATTACCAAATCTTGTTTGTTGTTTCCCTAATTAATTAATACGTTCCCGATTATTGATTATTGATTATTATAAGATTAAATTTGTCGTTATTTAACGACGAAATCACTAACAAACTATTAGCCATACAACAATTGAATATTTCCCTTACAAATGTTTCAATAATTTGTAATATAAGATATACAATTGAATGGTTTGCTTTCGTTGGCTTAAGGCCAATCTCCATACAGCTGATATCCTATTCTGACGGGAAAAATCAGGAAGCCAGAAAGAGATGGACTTTTGCAAGTTTCGCTAGGATTGAACGAATAAAAGCATCAAAGTCTCCACACACACTATTTCTAAAAATTGGTAGTGTGCGATGGTATCGTGTTTGATTATTGTGAGAGTATACACCCGCAGATGAAGTGCCATATAAATCAAATGAACATGTTCATCTGTTTTTGAAGGGAATCAGATCGAAAATCAGTTGGAGAAATCAGAAATGCAAAGTTAATAGAATGATTGTTTTCTACCTTTCTGTTTAACCCCAATCTTTGTATAGTATTATCACATACTTGCATCAGAGATGTAGGATGTCGGCTGTGTGGAAATTGGCCTTTAGTCATCTCTTGAAACCTATTCCCTAAGGGATCCGGAGTTCAATTTACGTTAGTTGTATTACTGATTACTGTGACTTCGAATGTAATGTAGTAGACTCTTGATTTAAAGAAAATTAAGAGAGGATACGTAAGCTAAGGAAAAATAAAGACTGTCTTCGTTGGCTTAGTCGTTGAAATCTGTTGCTGGAAAGATCCAGAATTCAATTCACGCCAGTTGTACTACTGGCACTTCAAATATAATATAATAGACTCTTAATTTAAGAAAGATTAAGAAGGTATACGAAAGCTAAGGAAGAATAAAGATTGTGTAGTCTTCGTTAGCTTAGGTCGTTGAAGCCTCTTGCCTGAAACATCCGGTGTACAATTCACGTCAGTGGTACTACTGGCACCGAGACTTCGAATATAATGTAATAAATTCTTAATTTAAGAAGGATTAAGCATTTATTTATTTATTTACTTATTATAAAGTTTTGCTATACGTCTCGAAATGCAAGACTGTTGAGCAAATTAGACTGATTAGACTACCGCTTATCTTAGTTAATTAAAGTTATTAAAGAACTGGTTAAGCCGTATGGAATGCTTTTCAATCTAATACGGCCTGTGTTTCCAAAATAAACCAAATATACGGGGTTATTCTCTACTTGCCTGTCGCCAACTAAACAGCAGGAAAATGTTGTTTTCTTACAAAAATTTCATACAAATCTGCTATCAAATAAGACGCATATGCGTACACGCGAGTGATGTACTTCAGAACAGCATTATTGACTCTTCTCATTCCATAAAAATCACGTTAATATAAAATTACCACAATGCTTGTTACCCAAGTAACATTTTCAGTATCCGCTAATGTGCCACGCTACTTCTTATTCACAATACTAGCTGCGTACTGTTTCAGTCGGTGAATGTAATTTTCCTAAATTATAATTATCAAGACTCTACTGTATAGGAAGTACCACCGTCATACCATGAATGAAGGAATATGAAGATTACGCATGTCGGCCATTTTGAATTTTGAATTTCATACTTTTATGGCATCACGTGTGACTTCCTTTCAAACAACAAATGTCTCGCGTGACGTAGCAAGTGCGCTTCTAAAACCAATTTGAAATATAAGAAATCGTAATCTATATACATATTCTTGTATTCATGCTGTCATACTATTTCAAATGATACTGATTGGGCCGAACTGCCGAAGGACGAGAATGTTGATGGGGCTCGAGTGTAAAACCCTCAGAACGATTGTGGGTATTGTGACAGGACATTGCTCCTTAAATGAAAACATGTGGAAAATAGGTATGGCCGAGAGTCCGATATGTGCAGCCTGTCTTGAAGAAAATGAATGTCCGGCCTTTTCTAGAACCAGACTTGCTACACTGGGTGCGTGAACCCTTAGTAAGGAGGGGTTAGCTAACTTGGACCTAACTACGGTGCTTACCTAAATTAGAAGAACAAATCGGTTCGGGGAAAAGACCTAGCCTTTAAACCAACCTTTTTAGGAGGAGGCACACAATGGGCCAGTTAGGCCTACGTGCTAAGGCCCGCAACTTTGCGGACCACTCCAATACAATACACTATTTCTTG
This sequence comes from Xylophagus ater, assembly GCA_963422695.1. Taxonomy (NCBI): domain Eukaryota; kingdom Metazoa; phylum Arthropoda; class Insecta; order Diptera; family Xylophagidae; genus Xylophagus; species Xylophagus ater. Next base: position 1,577,912 of record OY730480.1, on the reverse strand, counting down.
TGTTTCACCTTGTACTAATTAATAATGGTAAAATATATGGCTATAGTCATCTATTTATGTACATAAAAAGAAGACTTTTTTTTACCTGTTTATTATAATTAATTCCTAGACTTTTTATTCACGAACCTCCAGAGTGAGTGTGTGGCGGCGGTTGATTGAATTTTGTACAGAAATGAAACGACCGGAAATGAATAATTTCAACCGAATGGTTTATTTTCGGCGGTCAAAAAATTTCATTTGAAATGCAATATAAACATTTCTTTTGTTGCATAGAAAAAAAAAAAAACGTAGGTGAATATAATTAATCGAGAGTTTAAGCCATAGTGTACAAGTATGTGATCCAACTGAAAGATTAAATGATTAAACAATACTCATATATATGAATCGTTTCAAAATCAACCAAATACACTACGTGTATGCATAATAAAGAGACAAAACTGGAAACAAAAAAATACAGTGGTGAGAAAACTGCGAGGCGGACGAAGAGATCTCAATGCATATTCTCTCCGATTGTGAAGCAATACTCCGTAGTAGGAGGAAACATCTGGAGGCATACTGCTTCTCCCCAATTGAGATACAATCTCTTTACCCACTACGGATACTAAAATTCCTACAAGAAAGAGACCTGGGAGGGGTGCTCTAGAATGAGAAATTAACCTAACTACAGCACTAAAGAAGAATGGGGTACAATTGATCTTAAAGGTCGAAGTACGAGAAGAAACTAAGTCGACAATTTAATCAGAGTAATCTCGTTAGTATACATACTTTTCCAATGTACATACTATACATACTACAAGTTAAAAGAGGCTCATGAAAGCTAGAACAAACCGACATAAAATTCATTTGACTAAAGAAGATTGTAAAATCCTTAAAAACTGGATCATGAACCAAAGAATCAGTCAATACTAGTAACGCGAGATCTAAACGACATAAGCTACGAAGATACAATAACGTGTCTTGCTGTTATTTATCTCATTAAATTCATTGAACATTATCTAAGTCAATTTTATACATAATCAGCTCTAAGACGGTAGAGGAGTGAGACTGGCTATAAACTGAATAAGTTAGGCACATCTAACAAAGTTACTTTGTACTGGATACCGCGGCATGTGTGTATCAAGGGTAATGAAGAAGCCGATAAACTGCTCAATCAAGAGATAGAAATATCCCTCGTCATAGGACCAGAACCCTTCTGGGGAATCGAATCACATATAATCCGAGAAATTTTAACCAAAGAATAGGTGGCCGAAAGAGCCAAACACTGCGGAAAGAATAACGAGAACAAAAGCAGGCCTAGGATATCATTGAGATTCAAAGCTGTTATCAGCACTAACAAACATAATTTAAAATTACTTACAGGACACTTGCCGACTCAAAGGACACCTTAAAAAAGTAGGATTGACACAAGAAAGCAGCTGAAGATTCGGCGTGCCAGACTAAGTGATCCATTCTTACCGACTGCGAAGCACTATTCCGTAGGAGGAGCATATTGCTGCTTCTCACCAAATGAGATAAAATCTCTTGACCGACACCGGATACTAAAATTCTGTAGGAAAATAGGCCTGGATGAGGTGCTCTAGAATGAGAATTTAACCAAACTACTACACTACAGAAAAGGGGGTACAATAGATCAGAATTTTTTTTGAAATCAAATTTACACCGCCAAAGAAGTTCCTGCAAAGATCAGAACTTTACGATAGATGCATCAAAAGTTCCCAGTCAAGCTGTCTCAGTTTTTGGCGGCGACTGACCAAACTTGTTGGTGTGGTCTAGCGTTATTTATATGATGAAACCATAACACTTTTGCGATTCATCAATTCTAGATGTGTTTCTGTTCAGCACTCAATTCCGATATGTTAAGCTTCTGTACAATCTCTCGTGTCATTTGAAACATCAATTTTGGATTCGATCAATGTCTTTATTTAGTCGTCGTCAACAATCCACAATGACGTTTTAGGCCCATCCAAAACTATTTCTTCTTATATCTATCTACTCTACAAGGTATCCAGGTTTCTCTGTCAAAATTTTTCAAGATTTTTGTGTTCCGTCGTAGGACAGGTTTTAGGAAATGCTACTCCAAAAGAGTTAAGAAATCCAGGTTATTAAATCTTATACTTTCGAATTTTTGTATAGTAAATTTCTATTCGCGGATCATAGTTTCTTCATTGCTGGCTAACTTAACATAATAATACAGATTCAACAAGCTTTCGGAATGGAACAACTTTTGGGTTCAAATTCAGCCCACTCGCGCGTATATATAATATTGATCAACCTACATACTATACGTATGACATATGAAAAATCTTATTATCATTGTAAAACGAAAAGCGACGTAAAAACAATTTGACACCCACATAAACAGGTATACCTATATGTTACCTTCTTTTTTTTTTAATAGCACCAAAAAATATACAAGGTGTTTCCCAAATTGCTGTGAATTAAATAACACATTTACATAGCATAACTTGTTTCATTCATTAATAGTCTTAAAAGTAGATTCAAATTACGTACGTATGATAAATCAAGACGTTTCAAGCTTAAGAGAAAGCGTATAACGACGATTTGCTGACGAAATTGAATCTGATAGGATACGACAATGAGCTTCACTTCAACTCCAATTCGACTCCGGACTACATTAATTGATGGTCCAAGAAGTTTTCATACTCGTATGCCACTAAATCACTTTATATCGCTTTCATAAAACTAATTATTATGGAATATCCCAGTCAGGTGTGATAACCACGCACCAAAAAGTTCATATCAACAGGCTGGTATGCGTCTATGCCTAATTTACCATATAATGATCCTTCATTCTTGCCACCTTACAATGACAGGACAAAATTGAATTGCATATTCATGGTATGTACCTGAAATGGTATTCAAACTAGTATTCGATGACACATAGTATCCTTAAACTATGGCATGAGTACCCTGAAATTATTAAGTTTCCATTCTCTGGAAAAGCGGCGACAAGGTGGCAGATATAATTTTCATTCATCAAATTTTTAATGAAGCCATTGATGTCGCCAATATTTTAAGTAAACGGCATCTAAATTCTAACATTTGTTCGCTGCTGAGATCCATGGACTTGTTTAAAATCAGTTTCCATCATCGAAGACGGAAACTATGGAAAGAATGAATCAGTCTCCGGAATGCTATTGCGTGTGGTAAATGCGAATGCACAAATTTTGGACACTTTTGCCTTAGTAAGGTACTAACTGAGAACACTTTTATATAATTCCGAATAGCCAATGAGCCATCTTTAAGTTCGATTTAAGCTCTGTTTCGAGATAATTGAATAAATTTGATTCTTTTTTTTTCAGGCAAATCGCTTCACCCAAACCCTTCGACGAAAGTAGTGAAAGTCTCAAAGAAGGGATTATACCTTTGACCATCTAAAAATTAATACTTAAGACGAATCACAAATTCATAGAATTAATGAACGCCTGATTAATTTAGGTAGGCCGAGCATCACTAAGACTCGTAATTTTCCATACTCATTAGTTTAAGGCACTAAATAATGATTAAGTCTTGTCTTAAAATAGTTCCACACTGGCCAAACAAATGCCATCTTTTTGAGTAAAAGGAATACTTTTTAGTTACTATATTCGCACATAGTTTAAAATATTAATAACTTTACTAAGACGAATGTACGACCTCGTTTAGTCAATTGATTAGGGTATTCTTTTGCCTGTCCATGATCTTGTCTCCTTTAGATTAAAGATTGTTGATGACAACTAGAACAATTAAAACTTTTTGTTTGAGACGAGTTAGGCCCGCCGCACACTTGACCTAAGCTATGCGGGCCGAGCCTCGCAATAGTTACATTGTTTAGCTGGGCTCGTTAACCCTGTTGCACACTTGAACTAAGCTAGGCGTTATTCTCAGTCAGACATTCCTGGGAACTCAGCGTCTTCAAATTTTTTAGGGTTTGGTTTCTTGAAACAATGTTAATACATTTTTGTTGGTTCATTTTAAAAATTGTTTACCTTTGAAGTAACATTCTGAATTATTTTCCCATCAATCGATTATGTACATTTGTAATTTGTTAAATCTATGTAAATCTATTCTAAAAATTCGGCATAAATTCCGAATTAATCATAAGAATTTCACATAAAACATAAGAATTTCATTGAACTTTTTCATTAAATCACTTTTATTTAGAACAAAACTTAGAACTTCGAAATCGGTCGAACAAAAACACAAAACTATATAATATTTGTTTTAAAACTCGCGTAACTCAAGAGGACCCCGATCGGTGTGTGATACATTCGCGATCACAAAACTGTTATTACTAACTTTGATATGATATCAATTTCACTGGAAAACCCACATATGTGAAAAAGTTAACTAATAAAAAGGTAAATAAAAACGATGCTAACGCATAGAATACATAAAATATATATAAACAGGTATTTATACCGCGGCGGTGGCAGCGGTGCGGATGAAAATATATGTGAACTGAAGAAAGAAAGCGCGTAGCAGCAGTAACCACCACCAGCAGACAATGAGTTGGTTGCAATCAAAGAAGTTACTACAAAACTTAACACACATCTCAAGTTCCGGTGGATTTTTTTCTTGTATTACATGCGGAGGCGGGAAATAAAGATGAAGATTATTTGATCTAAAAGAACTGAGAAGAAGATAAACTCGCAACGAAATACAGGTAACTCTCGATTATAAGGTGGATAGTGAACTGGTTTTCAAAAAAGTTTTCCATTCAAAAAAAATCGACGCCCTGTATAAATTTTTTTCCTTTCACAGCACCCTAAAATAGGATATATTGGCTACGTTTACACCGACAATTTTTTAGGTCACCTAACTAAAAGTTAGGTTTGGGTCAGACGTGTTTACACCGTACTAGACCTAAGTCTAAAACAACGTCATATGTGAACATTTATAAAACTTGGATATCAAGAAATCAGCTGTTATCTGTCAAAAGTTCTTAAGTCGATTTAAATTTAAGGTAAGTCTGCAATTTAAGTGACCAAACCTAAGTTACTTTGGGCATGTTTACACCGTCATATTTAGGTCGACCTAAGCACTTAAGTCTCTTTTTAAGTCTCGGTGTAAACGTAGCCATAGACTAATTTTAGTAAGGAAGGGGTGAGCCCATAAATGAAAGAATATACAGATTACGCCATCCGGATATCGGTCATTTTAAATATTTATTTTGATACTTTTTTTGATATCACATGTGATTTTCTTTCGAATAAATAATTGTAATTTTTCACATAAAACAATGTATTTCAAGTCTCCTGTGACGTAAGTGCTCAGAAAATATCAATTGGGAAATATGGGAAGTCCTAATCTGTATATTCTTTCATTTCCTCTAATTTGTAGGTAACCTAGATCCAACTAGCGTAAATTTAATTTGGAAATTTTATCCAAATCGGTGTATTAGTTTTTAAAGTACATTATTTTCTCTTAGGATTAATTCTTTCTGCACTATCCTGTGACCGATTTTACTCAAATTTAACATGGTACTGTCTATTTACGTATTTAGCCAACGTAATTAATTTAAACAAAATTGATTGACAAATTTTCGAATTAAATCCGAAAAATCATAAACGAAAAACTTTCTGGCCACCCCTGATTTTTGCTTAATAACTTCCCTCTCCACCGGTCGATTTCACTGAAATGCAATACCAAATCCAGTTAAGGAATAACCAACTTACATTTTAAATTTCATCAAAATTGGATAACGCGTTTTTCAGTTATCTTGTATACGGACAGACAGATATGCATAAACCGACATAACTTTTGATTCTTGACATAATCCATACTCTTAAGGGCTTTCTACTGCGACCTTTCTGGTATTACCTACCATATAGATAGGGCATAATTAATGTAACACTAACTAACAGAGAAATTGGAAATTTGAATTTAAATTGGCTTAATTTCACAATATAAAACGCTTTTATAAGCTAACTGAATTAAATTTTTGAAATTTTAAATATTTTCTCAATTTACCCAACCCTGTAATATCGGCGGGGGAAATATTTATTCGTATGGCGGCAACACTGTTTCAATGAGAAATACAAGGGAATACCCGTCATTTTTTGACATTTTTTTTCATGGTTATTGTGAATTTTCAAGTTTTGTTTATAATTTCCGCGAATTTATTTGTTTTATTTGGAAACTTTACACTTGAGATCGACTTTAAAACTTAATCCGGATTATTAAGATTTACTAGATTAACGGATTGACGTTGGAAATTGATTTCAAATCAACTTCAAATAATAGACAAAGAAATTTTTAATTTCTAAAGGTTGGACTCAGTTCATATTTGAATTAAAATTTTCACCTCAATCTGAGTTTACACACACGGAAAATTTTCAATTCGGAATCGAAAAAAATTCTTCTAATCCGGATTTACATTCAGAGACGCGAAGTTTTCGATTAAAGTAGACTTCAAAAAAATGTTTGTTTAGAATTTGGTGTGGACCTGAACTGTTGAGTAACGCGCTTGTCGTCTTTAAATCTCAAAAACAAAAAAGAAAAAGTGATATAAAAAATGGCGAATTATTTAAAAAAACCTGAAAAATTCCTAGGTAAAGAATATTAATAAGAAAATTGTGTTTTACAAAAATTTATAAAAAAAATATTCCAGGAATTAATGAAAGTAAAAGAGAAAAGGACGAAGATCGAAGATTGGTGAAGAAATTAGTTTTTCAATTTGGTGAAAAAGATCTTGGAGAAATTATTGATTTAGTTAAATTTGGAAAAAGTACAGCATGGAATGATCGTCGGAAATTTAAAAGTGTAACATCTTTAATTGATCGATGTTTTCCGCCATTTCCGTCTACAACAAGTAAGTTGCAATCGCCAGAATTTACAATCGCTGCTCGTAATTCATTATTATTATTGGAAATTATCGAAGATTATTATGTATTTCAAATGTTCCCAGATCCGATTTCTCTAGGATTTAAATCTTTTCTAAAATTTGAACATTTATTTCGGATACCATCAAATTGGTGTCCATATTTTACAAGATTAGCAATTCGTGATCTTGATTATCCAATTACTGGTGTTATAAATATTTTATATTATAAAATTGATGATCCTAAAAAATTAATATTATGCAATTGGAAATTATATTCAGGGAATATATTTACAAATGATACCGGAATGGGATATGGTCCATTAAGAGCAAATAATGGTTCGAAATATAATCGTTCAAAAATTCAATTAAATCTATATAAATATATTCTTGAGAAACCAAAAAATGGTTATAATAAACAAATCAATGAAATGTTTTTAATACAAATCAATGAAAATGAAAATGGCGGTTTTATATTACATAATATTAAACCAATGAACCAAACGGACATAGAAGTTATCATTGAATACAGTTTAAAGAATTGGAATCGACATTAAAAAAGAAAACTATGTTATTTGGATCATCAAAAAAAAATGATGTATTTTTTTTATGAAATAAAAAAAGAAATGTCTTTAATTGTTTTCCTTCTTGAAATAACAAAATCCTTCCGCAAGTTAAAGGGGCCCATAGATGTCAACCTGGTTGTCAGGTTTTTGGCCACAAACGAAACGAAATGTTTTGGCAACCAAGTTCACTTCCGAGGTAAATTTTTAGCATCAGTAAGTTCACAGCGAACAATTCTAATTCACAACTGATGTTGACAACCATGTTGTCATCTTCTCTACAGACGATACAACATGATCACCCCAAAACATCAGACTACGGCCACCGAATATCCAAATTTTTTCCAAAACATCCAACATTGAGATATACCAACCACCAACATGCCCACAGACGTCCATCATCGATACCAACACGGTAAGTTGACAACAATGTCTGTCATCTATGAGCCCCATTAATGAAAATCCTTACAACAAACAAGCTACATTGATTTTCTTCTTATTTATTTAGTCGATTTGTAACTTTCCGGTTGAAATTTTGACAGGACTATGTCCAATAAAATGGTAAAACGTGTACCAAGAAGGTTGGAATTGTAAGTAAATATGGCGCCCGTTATGTAGCCTCTTTACGTATGAAGGTGAAGAGAATTGAAAATATACATGCATATTTTGCTGCAAGGATGCTATGAAACGCGCTTGAGAAGGTATTTGGTCCTGCAAGCGATGCAAACGTATTGTAGATGGTGGCGCTTGGGTTTTGTTCTAGAACAGCTGTAGCTTCAGTCAGATTTGCTGTCAGACGGTTACGTGAAACCAAGGAACAATAAATATTTGTTAGAAAATAAAATATTAGGGGCCCGTATTAAAGCTGATTAACCTTCAGACTGAAGAAACGGGGCGAGGTAGAGCTGACATAGTCTTCATTCATCAAATTCCTGTTGGTGCCATTGAGTCTTCGAGCCTTCCGCACTCCCAAAGAAGTGTCAGCTTATTCAAGATCGACTGTCATCGTACTATGGAAGATTTGAACCAATTGCTAGAATGTTAGAGAGTGTAAGTAAGGAGAAACTTAAGAGTCCGTTGGTCACTGAATCTGCTGTACCATTGAATATGTAACCTCTTCGGTTAACCTTTTCGAAAAGTCAATGATCTGCCAGCTGGACAGCCACCTTCTACTTCTGTGTAGATAATCAGAGTTTATCAATTTGAGAATTTAAGTTTTGGCAAAGTTTTGCAAAAAGTCTACTTTTCATCGCTCCACTAAGAAGTTAATAACTGTTACAACTCTTCCCGTAGAACTTTATCGAGATTTGGCAATAATTTTTTTTGCAGCTAGTGCTTCTCTGAGAATCATACAATACGCCCTAATTCAAAGGTCTCTGCATCCCAACTTTAAAGCGCGACCCATAGGTTAAGAATCCTTTATCTAGAGAATAGAAAACAAAGACTTGTCGCATCCAATCAATCAAGTCGAGAAACCAAATACGTTCCTATTCTGCCATTTTATTCCCGGCTAAAGTTGATATGAACTTACTTCTTTAATGAAGGAGCTGTTCATGAATTTTTGTCTATCTAGAGGAGCTTCTTAGTCAACAATGAAAACAACAGCGAAATGAGATATCACATAGACTCTGGTTTATAGCTAGTAAATGTGTGGTGCTTCTACGGGTTAAGAAAACAACTCAGTTTGGTCAAAGCTGATATTATACAAAACGTCCTGAGATATATCATTCCACAGGAACGAAGGAGTAAAGATCAAGAAGGAACATTACGGAAGATATTTGGTCTTACCATAAAGTATAGAGATGTCTTAACAGCCGTACTAAGCTGTACTAAATGTACCAAAAATAAAGAGTCGAACGTTTTCGTGTTATTAAATAAAAACTGTATTTTTATTTGGTCCAATGGTGTCAATCATCTGTAGTGAAGCCAGAGCTGAAGATAGCTCTTAAACATGGTTGGTACACCTTGCCTCATTGCTCTGGCTAGCTTGTCGGTTGAGTGTAGGTGGGCTATCTTCCTCCACTACCCATTGTTCATTACATAATTTTTATGCGTGCCTAATTTGAGCTGATGAGAGTGCTTTGAGATGTGAATTTCTTACGTTCAGCCCGTCTTAGGTCATTATTTTGAATTTAACATTAATAAGGAATAAAAGATTAGGTCGATAGCCGATAAAAAAGATGCCAGAAGTACTAGAAGGAAATCATGTTCAACCCTCGGACGGACAACGGACGGACTTCATTGTGTCAAAGCCGAACTCAATCAAATCTATGCGCATTCGAAGTCAGGGTTGGGTGTGTTAAAGATGTTTCGCCATCCCATCCTGTTGTCCTAGTGCGGGACTAGTGTGGGACTGGGGACTCATGAAAAAAAAAAACAATTATCTTTTCTTAATCGTTCTTCATTTGTTTTTTCTTACATATTTTAACATTAAAAAAATTTAACTTTCACTTTCATCTTTAAAATTAATTATAAAACTTTTTTTTTCTTAAATATTGTCATAATCTTCATCTAACTCCAATGATGTTGTTGATCCCAATTTTGTTGGTAATTTTGTTTGTTGAATTGTTGTTGATTTCTCACCGCCCGCAACAATATTATGAAATAGATTTTTCATTGATATCGATGATGATGATAATGATGATGATGAGGATGATGATGATGGTGACGGCGGGATTATAGAACTTGTTGTTACTAATTTTGATAAATCTATATTTATTATTGGACTAATATTAGTTGGTGCTGTTGCTGGTGCTGGTGCTGCTGGTGTTACTAGCAGGGGGATTGGCATTGACGATGATGATGGTGATGACAACGACGTCGACGTCGATAATGATGATAATGATAATGATGATGGTGATGCAGTAACATTTGTTGTTTGTGATTTCGATAATGATATCGATGCACTTTCAATTGGATCTTTATCATTTAAATCTAAATTACTATAATCTATTTTAACAATAGGTCGATTACAAATAGTATCTATATTAACGATTGGTGCAGGTAATTGTTGTTTCTGAGATGTTGTTAATGTTGCTGATCGTCGCAAATTTGAATTTATTAATTTATGATGATTTTGATCATTTATATTGCATGGAATTGATTTTGATCTATGATGGAAACGTTTTTTTGCTGCTTTCGAAGATTTATTACCTTGGGTAGAAGAAAGGAGAAGGGTAAGGATGAGGGCGAGGGCGAGAGATACAACAAAAGTATATATTTACATATATTTTAAAATACGTAGGCTGCTATTTATATTTCGAGAATGGACAACCCTAGTATTGCAACGTCTGACATCTGACATCTGTCACTTAAAATTTGACGTTTGCTTTAACGTACGAACGTTTACCAGAAAAATTGGTATACCAGGAGGGTCTACACTAGCCAATATTTCTGGTATACCTGTAGACCCTGTGTAAGAACGTTTTGATGTACGTCAGATTAGCACGGAAGCATTTTCATGAGATTATTTTTTACAACTTTCGACGTGGATCATCTCAATGACAGCGCATGGATGAACTTAATTCTACTTTTAGTGATGAAGCACCATCAAGTACCAGTATTTATCGATGGTTTACCGAATTCAATCATGGCCGTAGTTCGTTGACGAACGAATTTCGTAAAGATCGTTCAAAATCGGTTGTTGTGCCTCAGGAAACATTGATGTTGTACGTGAACTGGTTATTGCAAGATCATCATGTGACTTATCGTGAGATTGAAGCATCCTTGGGCATTAGTATGACGAGCATCATGAAAAGCATAAAAATTTGGTTGTTAAAAAGATTTGTTCGCGTTAGATCCCGAAGAATTTAAGAACCGCTCATAAAAAGGATCAAAAAATATAATCGCACGATGCATCAAATGCCGGGTATAACATCTAAACAAGTGACAAATCTTGGACCTATTTATATATGAGCTCAAAACAAAACAGCAATCTACTGTATGAGTCTTCCTAGACGATCCAAATCCGACAAAAATTGTTCCAGTACGAATCACTTGGAAGCAAATGATCGCCTGTTTCTTCGGAATAACTGGACATGTGCAATTGTACCATTAGAACAACGTAGAACGGTCAATTCTGAATGGTACACAATAATTTGTTTGCCAGAAGTCTTCGGAGAGAAATAAGGAAAACTATCGTTCTTCACCACGGTAATGCGAGCTGTCACTCACCGGCTCGAACAACTGACTTTTTGAGCACTCAAAACGTCGATTTGATGGGCTCATCTGCGGTATAGTCCTGACTTGACACCCAATGACTTCTTTTTATTCCCATACATCAAAAATAAATTGCCAGGTCACAATTTTTCAACACCTGAAGAAGCGTTTGATTCGTTAAAAATGCATATTTTCGAAGTACCTCAATTGAAGTTGGAAAAAGTGCTTCAGAAATTGATTCAAACACATGCAAAAGTATTATTGAAGGTATTTTTAACTTCTATACGAAGTATATAAGTTACTGGAATCATGATCATGCAAATCTCCACGTTTTATAAGATTCTAAATCGTTTGCAATCGTTTTTTTCCAATGTCTGTTTGTCTGTCTGTCGTGTACAAGATTGCGACCGTATTTTTGAAGGAATTTCCATGAAAATTGATAACAGTGGTTTTTTCCTCATGGAGAACCATTCTATCAGAAGTTTGATTGGTTTAATTGGACTAAAACTTCGGGGTAGCCGCCGAACAAATAAGTTCGGTTTTTTGTGTTTTTACATTACAACAGGGTATTGTAACGTTATTTATGGACCGATTTCAATGAAATTTGGCATGAGACACTTTTTCAATGAAAGAACAATTGTGTCCAATCAATCAATTGAATCCGTGTACAACTTCGGGTAGCTGCCGAACAAAATTCGGATTTTTTTTATATGAAATGATATTATTTTCAAACTTTGCTTCATAACTCCCAAACGTATTACCAGATTTTAATGAAATTTGGCTAGTACATTGGTTGTACGTAGGCATAGATATTTGTTGCTTCTTGCCAGGATCTAAGAAAGGACAGAGGTCCTGAAGAAGGAAATGGTTTTTTTGCTGAAGTGAATTTGCAAAAAAAACTTGTTGAAATCTTACACCAGGATTCAATCTAATGTCTGTCTGTTCGTCTGTTTGTTTGTTTGTTTGTTTGTTTGTCTGTCTGTTTGTCTATCTGTCGGTCTGCCTGTCTGTCTGTATATCTGTCTGTCTGTCTGTCTGTTTGTTTGTTTGTTTGTTTGTTTGTCTGTCTGTCTGTCTGTCTGTCTGTCTGTCTGTCTGTATGTCTGTCTGTCTGTCTGTCTGTCTCTGTCTGTATGTCTGTATGTCTATCTGTCTGCCTGTCTCTGTCTGTATGTCTGTATGTCTATCTGTCTGTCACAACAAATGTTGTGATTAACTAAGGACGACGACTACGTTCACTCTGAATTTCCATATTCAAATAGCTTTCTTTTAGAAAGGCTTTTGGGAAGGTAACGTCATTTCGAACATACTTTCAATAGTGGTTTGCGAACTATAGCTTGTTTTATTCTCTATTCCCGAAATATAAATATAACAACCATCGTAATACCGAAATTCCCAAGCATTTGTCAATCTTCTCTTACCTGTTTTCGAACCAATATTATTTGGTGTTGATTCCATACGACGTAATTTCGTTGGACTTGTTACAAAAAGTTTCGTATCATCATCGGAATCCGTTTCTAATGAATTATCTGAATTATTATTTTGTTCTTTATAGAAATTTGCTGATATGGCATGATTTGTTTGTCGTGTTGCATGTACAGTGTCCCATTGTCGTTTCAATTCTTTACGACATTCAGTTGTCGGTGATATTGGTGTAGATGTTGTTGTAGATGTTGCTGTAGAAGTAGAAGATGATATTGTTGGTGATATATTGATTTGTTGATGTATTGTTGTTGTAATATCTGAATATTGTAAACCATTACAACTACGCGGTTGATTTCGACGACCACCACCACCATTTTTTATATCAAATAATTGTCCATCAAAGATTTGATTACAACTTGTTGATGGCATACTTAAATCGAATGGTTGTTGTGGTGGTGTTGTTGTTGGTGTTATTGGTGTTGTTGTTGTTTCTGTTGTTCCTGATGTTATTATCGATGGTGTTGATGGGCCCGGTGATATATCTTGTCCAGATTCTTCAACAACACTTATATCGGGAATATTTTTTACTAATTCTCGTAAAAAATCAAAACGATTCTCTGCCATTATACATTGTTTCATATGTGATGGTGATAATGTTTTAGCATTACGTGATGTTGTTATTTTTAGAGTTTTCTCCAATAACGATTCAACAAATAACTCTAATGTTCGAGGTATTTTTTTTTTTTTTGTTTCATGTGATTTAGATTAAGGAAAATTAAATTTGAATTTGAATTTGAATTTTTAAATGTATTAATTTAGTCTCCTAAATAAGTTGGATAGAAGAAAAACATGTCAGTCGGGTATCACGGGCAATGAACAAGCTGACTTACTTGCGAAAGAGAGTTCAGAGACGCTGTTTTACGGTCCCCAACCTTCGATAAGGTAAAATCTATTCGGGTCCCAAACACGACCTTAGTAAGGCTATTAAACCAACAGAGGTAGGCAAGCTAACATGATACTGACTGTGCTGGATGGCCGAAGGACTAAAATGTTGATAAGACTCGAAGGTAAAACCAATTGTGGGTATTGTAATGGGACATTGCTCCTTAAACGAACACATGTGGAAAATAGGGGTGGCCGAGAGTCTGTCTGGAAGGAAATGAGTCAGCAGAGCATTTTTTGCATGAATGCCCGGCCTTTTCTAGACCAAGACTTATTACACTGAGTACGTGCACTATGAGTAAGAAGGAATTACTTTACTTGGTTCTAACTACGGTGTTGACCTTCATTAGAATGATAAACCGGTTCCGGGAAGAGACCTAGCCTCTTAACCAACCTTTTAGGTACAATAAGCCAGTAAAGCCTAAATGCTAAGGACCGCAACTGTCCAGGCCCCTTCAATGCAATAGAAATAGACTTTCATTGATTCTCATTCTTTTTTCACGAACGAAAGTTTTCTATTTTCATTTCTTGGTCCGTACTCAAAAGGTTTGGAACGATTTATTTAATACTAACTGAAAATCCGTCCACTATTGCTTAAAATTTGGAAACGTTTTTATATTTTCGAACCTCTAGCGACGAGTGGAACTGGAGATAGGTTCTATCTTTTATGTTGGCCTATCCAGCTATCACTATCGACACGAATTAGAGAAGTTTTTATAGTTTTGCATTTGTCGTAAGATCCCTCAGCGACTGAAGACTTCGTCTATTCTATAATCCGGCCGATTCATGACACTTTTGATTCGGCCAAACAGCGACGAGTGGAAGTGGAGATAGATCCAATCTTTTATTTTGGCCTATCCAGCTATCACTATCGACCGAATTAGGGAAGTTTTTATAGTTTTGCACTTGTCGCGAGATATGCCTTAGCGGCTGAAGAGTCTATTCTATACTCCGGCCGATTCAGGACACTTTTGATTCGACCAAACAGTTTCAATCGTTTCAACTTTAGTTACAAAGCAAAATTATTGACTTAAACTGAATTTTTTTTAACTAGATTTTGTACATTTCCGTACGCTAAGTAAAATATTTGGCGCCAAGAAGAAATTGTTCTTCTTTCGCCACAAAAAAAAATATCCGTTTCATAGTTTTCCGGTTATCTCACTTACGTCTACGGAGTTTTATTGGATTTCCATTAAAAGTTAGTAATTTTACACAATTTTATAACACAAAAAATGCTTTTAATATTACATAACAACAAAATATTCCTTCTTCTGATATCGTTCCATGTTTTCGGTATTTATGAGCCTCTTTTTGGTTTGGCTTGGCACAAAAATTTAGGATAACCGCTTTTCCACAATGAACCTAGTCTAATCGAAAATATGTTTTTTTCTCTCTCGTCTTTTTAAAACAAACTAATTTCGCACAAACTAGAATCAAGAATTATTTTTTCGCGGATAAAAACTGAAACACATTCTAATATCCGAAAAGGATGTCTCTTTTTTTGTTGATTTGGAGGAGTTCTCGAAAAAAAACTGAGTGGTTTTTTTTTTGGTTCGATTTTTTTTGAAAAGGATATAAATTATAATTGGTACTGCTTGAGCGACTTTACCAACTTCTTCATCACTTTGCATGATTTTTTTAATACGTCCCTTAAATGAAAAATCAAAATATTTATAATAAATATAATAATAAAATCCAAAAAAAGAAGAAAAAAAAAACACTCTCTTACCGCTGGAAATCTTGCATTGTATTTTTTCTTTTTTGATGGCATTTTTCGAGGATTTTTATAGATTTTACAAGAAATTTTAGTTTTTTAATATTACACACTTCTTAAAATTCGTAATATTTGGTGTTTTTTTGCTATTTTTTTGTTGATTTTTTTAATATAAATAACAAAAATATCAAATATTTTTTTGATCAGTTTTTTTTACTTTACTTTACTTTACTTTGAAATGTGACATGGCATGCCTATTTTATTGTGTTTGACATTTTTAGTGTGGTATGAAAAAAAAAAAAAAACTAAAACTTCTTCGTGGAGACTTTTTAAATTGCATTCTTTTTGTGGAGAGAGACTTTATTTTAAAGCAATAAATTAAAAAAAACATAATTATTAATTTTTTTAATTCCTAATTAATTAATTAATATTAATTAACATTCATTTTATTTTCTATTTTAATAATTACATTTAATAAAATTTTGATGTTATTAATGTTTTCAAAATATCTCTGCATAGACTTTTTAATAAAATTCATCTGACAAGAAGAAGAAGAAGAAAACGAGAACCCATGTGTTTTTTTTTTTTTTAGCACAAAAACAGAAACGATCGAATTCTATTAAATAATAGTTTTTCTTAAGAAATATTTTGAATGATTTGTAAAGAAAATATATTAAAGTATCAACATTTAATATCTTTTTAGTAATGACATTAGGAAATTTTGGTAAAATAGCAATTGGATGGTTTGTATTTATAAAAAATAAAAGAAAATAAAAAATGGCGGCGGAACACTACTAAAAAAAACCTTTTTCTTCGCAGGTCAATTATTACATTTGCCGGTATTTATGGTTTCATTTTATCAAAAAATTCTGTTGAAAAACGTCGTATTGAAAGTATGAAAGTAAGAGAACGTATGAGAAAATCAAATTACGGAAATTACGAGCCAAGTGAAAGAAGATTTGATCTTTAAAAAAACAAAAAACAAATTACCATCGATTTTTCGTTCCTTCAAAAAAAGAAAAAAACAATTGTTTTATATAAGAAATATATATAAAAAGAAAAGAAAATTAAAAATAATATAATATAAATAAAAATGGCTTCAGCACAAATGAGCTCAGCTGATCAAGCTAAATTACAAATGATGCAAGAAATGGAAATTGAAATGATGTCGGATCTTTATAATCGTATGACAACAGCTTGCCATAAGAAATGTATTCCATCAAATTATGGTGAACCAGATTTAGGTAAGATTATTGTGTCTGTGTGACCCGAGAAGATTTGGGAGTCATCCTAGTCTCTTCTGCAACACTAATTTTGTTTGTCTTCCATTTCCTTCTAAATCTTAATCGCTTCCTCTTCTCAGGTAAAGGTGAATCAGTTTGTCTAGATCGTTGTGTTGCCAAATATTTGGATATACATGAAAGAATTGGTAAAAAATTAACAGCAATGTCAATGCAAGATGAAGATTTATTAAAGAAAATGGGTGGTGAAGGACAAAAATGAGATGAACAAGAGATAGAAGAACCATCATTTGTTAGTAGTAGAAAAAAACCAAACCAATGCTTAGAAACGCGTTCAAATTAAATTTTATTTTGTACAATTAATAAATTACATAATTACATTATATCCATTTTTTTTTTCTTGTTCCAGCAAAGTCCATCATCCTAATTAAATGTTGAAATATATCTCGAAAGTTTTGGAATTATTCCATATAGTTCCTAAAAGGGGAAAAAGAATATATCATTTTTTTTATCGATTTATTCGGGCGAGAACCAAGATATCAAAGAGCCAAGCGAGGCCTACACATGTTAAGGATCGTAGCACTGTGTAGATGCATCTCTGGTATGTAATTCAAGGGAAAGACGGCACTTTTAGAACTTCAAAAAGTTATATTGATAAAAAATATCAAAGGTAAAAAAGGCAGGCCTACACAAATGTTAAGCTCCGTAGCACTGTGTAGACGCACGCCTTTGCTATAATTCAATTCAAGAAAAACATTGCTCTCGAAGAACTTCAAAAAGTTGTATTGATAGCAAAATCGACAGCCAAATAAGGCAGACCAACACATGTCAAGGCTCGTAGCACTGTGTAGACGCGTCTGGCATGTAATTCAAGGGAAAAACGGAACTCTTAGAATTTCAAAAAGTTGTTTGATAACAAAATCAGAAGCAAAAATGGCAGGTCTGCACATGTAAAGGGCTGTAATTGTGTAGATGCGCGTCTCTGCTATGTTATTCAATTCGAGGGAAAGACTGCTCTCTTAGAACTTCAAAAAGAAGTTGTATTGATAACAAAATCGAGAGCCAAAAAAGGCAGGCCTACACAAATGTTAAGCTCCGTAACTGTCTAGACGCGCCTTTGCTATCTTCTTCAAGGGAAAGACGGCTCTCGAAGAACTTCAAAAAGTCGTTTGATAACAAAATCATGTTTTTTCGGAAGATTAGAAGTATTTTTTGTTTTCACCGCAATTCTGATGGAAATCTTTTTCGGAGGTATTTTAGAAAATCGGTTCCAAATAAATTGTATTTTTTCCACCTTTTTTTTGTAGAAAACCGCGTTGTCAGCCAAGTATAAAAGTTTTCGGGAACATCAAAATATTCATGATTTAAAAACACGCGATACGTATATGTAACTGAATCGGTTCTTACCATAGCACTCGTAGGGGCGCATCACCGAAACCATATAAGTAGAACCAACGGTTTGATTGGAATCATTTCAAAGAGAAAAGGAAAACTTTATTCGGTCGTTTGTGATACTTATTAGATATGACTTCAAGCAAGCAATACAATTGCAAACGTTTTCTATAATCTTCATTTAGTCGGACACTAAAGGAAGGAAAAAAAAGGTTAGTGATTATTACTGATTAGAAAATTCAGCTTGTCTTTCATGACACAAAACGAGGAAAAGAAAGTATTCTAAATGAATAAAGGTACTAAATCGATTATAACATCACATCGTGAGGTACTTTTTCAATGGGGTTTTTGTTACACATCGCCCGCGAATCATTTAAAGCTATTTTTGCAGTTTAACTCAATAGGGAGGTTCTTTTGTGGACACAATGTGCTCCAAGCTCTTTTTTTGAGAAGTCGTACGAGTATCTTATCTCGAACAGGACTGACTGATATCAGATACAGTGCAAATCTACACAGATGGATTCCTATTGTTTGGAATGGCTTGTGCTGGCATCTTACGATGTAGATCAAGGTGGCAATACGATAGTTCTTCAACTTAAAGTACTATATTTGCTATTTTAACTGCTGTTTATCTCTGTATTACAAGAGGCTTAAATCTTAAATCCATTTCCATCTACTCAGACAGTCAAACGGCTATCAGAGCACTCAAAATCATGAACAGTTTCATCACGATTAGTGGAAGAATGTGTCTATGCGCTGAATAAGTTGGGTAGAAAGAACAGGGTAAGACAGTTGCTTGAGTACCTGGTCACTCGAGTATTCCGGGCAATGAACAAGTTGACTTACTGGCTAGAGAGAGGGGTCAGAGACGCCGTTTTACGGTCCTCAAACTTTGGTAGAATAAACCTATTCGGATCTCGAAGAGGATCTAAGTAGGGAATTAAACCACCGCTATTAACAGTGTAGGCAAGCTAAAATGATACTGTTTGGGCTGGACTGCCGAAGGTCCTTAGACCAATTGTGGGTATTGTGACAGGATATTGCAACTTAAATGAACACATATGTAAAATAGCAATGGCCGAGAGTACGATATGCGGTCAGCAGAACATTTTTTTGAATGAGAGAATAGGCAACAAGTCTCTTAGTCATTCTTGAATCATTATTTCTTTATTTCATTTGCATTGTTTCGAGTATTTAACAACATTGCAGACTCTTGTAGTTTACAAAAAATGCCCGAGATTCCCTATTTTTTTTCCCAAAAAGTTCCTTACTTCATTATCTCGATCATCATCACTTTCATCGGTTGAATCTATTTCACTTGTAGCAACACTATTTGCCCAATCTGAATCGGAACTATCTGAATCATTTTCATGTACGTAAAATGGTTCATCATCTTCAAATTGAATTGAAATATGAGGATTCTCCTAAAAAAAAAATAGAAAAGGACGTTAATATTTATGAAGGATGATCCGAGAAACTCTTACTTTTAATTCGGTTTCAATTTCTATCAAATTTTCTATTGGATTTCCACTTAAATCAAAGATTTCCATAAATTTTGTATTTAAAATATTTTCAATTTTTAAATTTTGAATATTATTTCCATTTAATAAACAAAATTTTAATTTCATCAATTCATAAAGAACTTCTGGAACTTCGTTAAATTGATTTGATTTTAAATTTAAATGTATTAAATTTTGTAATTCTTGAAATGTTTTTGGTAAATTTTCTAATAAATTTCTTTCCAAAGATAACCATTTTAAATTTTTTAATAATCCAATACTTTCCGGTAATCTTTTTATAAGATTATTTCGGATACCAAATATTTCTAAACGATCACAATTACCAATTTCCTCGGGTATCATTTCCAATTCAGTATTATTACACCAAAATGTTTCTAAACATTTTAAATTACCAATTTCCGATGGTATTCTTCGAATTAAATTACAACTTAAATGTAAATAACGTAATTCAAGTAATTCACAAATTATCAATGGGAATTCATTTAAACAATTATAATCTAATGTTAAATATTTTAAACGATATAATCTTATCAAATCATTCGGTATCTGAAATTAAAGAAATAAGAAATAAGAAAGTAAAATTGTATATTAAAATGGAGAAAATGAAGTATTTCCTATTCATTTGGATAATCTATGATGTAATGTTATGGAATTATGAACAAATAAGAGAGCGATAACAGCCCCAACTTGGTGTGTCAATAATAATTTAGCGCTTAACTGCGATAAATGTCAGGTTGTCACTTTTAGTAGGAAATATAATTCTTCTCTACACCCGTACGTTATGAAAGGTGCGCCTCTTCGTAGAGTGAACAGCAGTCTGTGATAATAAACTTGATTTACGCCAACATATTGACTCGCTGGTCCATAGGGCCAACTCAACTCTTGGTTTTATAAAGCGTTGGTCAAAGGAGTTTTGTGACCCTAACATTATCAAAGCACTTTTTATTACCTTGGTTAGACCTTTATTGGAGTATGCTAGCCAAGTGTGGTCTCCCTATCATAAGATCCAAATTGCTAGACTGGAATCTGTTCAACGTAGATTCGTACGTTTTGCTTTAAAAAAAAACCTTCCCTGGGAAGATCCCCTCTTACTGCCCCCTTATGTGAACAGATTAAAACTTATTGGTCTGCACTCACTGGAAAAGAGGCGTGAGGTGGCTGACGTGGTCTTTGTCCATCAAACGTTTAATGGTTTCATAGATGCGCCTTCTCTACTAGAAAATATGCATCTAAATGTCAATCCGCACTTCCTTAGGTCTGTGGATACATTCAAAATAATGTATCACAGGACAGACTATGGAAGAAACGAGCCGATTTCTCGAATGTTGCGGGCGGTGAATGTTAATGCAAATAAATTCGATTTCAGTGAGAGTAAAGCATACCTCAAAAAGTCTTTATATGCATAGTTATTATATTTACCAAACTGACGCTTGTATTAAGTGAAAAAAAAAAAAAAATGAAAAATAAAAAGAGTAACCATCTAGGAAAACCAAGATAATACTGCTTGGACCGGACTGCCAAAAGACCAGAATATTGATGGGAATCGAGCGTAAAATCCTTAGAACCTTTGTTGGTCGTGCGACAGGACATTGCAGCGTAAACGAACACATGCGAAGCCTGTCTGGAAGCTCCAAGAGTAACCATCTAGGAAAGCCAAGATAATACTGATTGGTCCGGACTGCCAAAGGACCAGAATGTTGATGGGACTTGAGTGTAAAACCCTTAGAACCAACTTAAACGAACACATGTGAAGAATAGGGATGGCCGAGAGTCTGTTATGCGAAGCCTGTCTGGGAAAAAAATGAGTCAGCAGAACATTTTTTGTACTTGAATACCTGACCTTTTCTAGAACGAGACTTACTACACTGAAAGCACTGAACTCTGAGTAAGGAAGGGGTTAGCAAACTTCAATCTAACTACGATGTTGACCTTAAACCAAACAGAGGTAGCAAGGGCAACAGAAGCTAAGATGATACTGACTGGCGCCGGATAGTCGAAGGACTAGAATATTGATGGGACTCGATCGAGCGTCAAACTCTTAGACCAATTGTGGGTCGTGCGACGGGACATTGCTCCTTAAACGAACACATGTGGAGAATAGGGTTAGTCGAGAGTGAGTCCGATACGCGAAGCCTGTCTGAAAGAAAATGAGTCAGCAGAAAATTTATGTGAATATCCGACCTTTTCTAGAACGAGACTTACTACACTGGATTCGTGGTGCACTCTGAGTAAGGAGGACTTAGCTAAATTGGACCTAATCCTCGATGTTGACCTTTATTGGAAGGACTAACTAGTTCGGGGAAGAGACCCACCAGCCACTCAACCAACATTTTATAAGCTGATGTATGATATCAGCATCATAGATGTAAAGTGTGACGAAGGGTAGGTGAGCAGAAAAGTTGTATAAGAGATCATACCCGAATGTTGGCGGAGATATGATCAATGGGAGTTGCGTTCTGATCACAGCCTACAGAGAGGGATCAAGGCAACCGGTAGCAAGAACACCATCAGTTGCTTGTTCCTATCTTTGACTTTCAATCATCGTAATTCTGAGATATCCTGCTTTTTTTTTATATAGATAGTTTTACCTGCCCACTGGTGACCTAAGAGGGCGTGAGCTCGGACATTCACTTCTCAATCCCTCTCGCCAAGTTCCTTTCCAGCATGCATAAAATTTTTATGTATAAATTAGTGATCGATGATAGAGGATAATGGCCCACTCCCACCGACGAGCTAGTCAGTCACGAAGAAGCTAGGCGCGCTAAATTTAATTATCCTCAGTACTGCTCCATCACATGCAACTGCAACAAGATAGTGGCATACATCAAAAGGTCCCTTCAGGACATCCTCCGATTTTACATAAAATGATGATGCTGATGTGAGCTACAATTGTCCAGTAAGGCTTACGTACTAAAGCCCCGTAACTTAAGGGGCTTCTACAATACAATAGAACTTCTATTATATAAAATTTTTAAACATTTCGAATTTTGCGGACGATATATGACAAGCTGTAAAGAAATATCTAACTTCAACGAGTCTTGTTGGCTCCTCCAAGGAAGATTTAAATACGTTTCCTTCGTGGTGTCTGTCATAATAATAGTTTTGTCCTTAATTGTGAGAAATGTGAAGCAATCACCTGTTTCTAGAAAGCGCGTTAATCATGTTTAGTCTTTATTCTTTTACCGATGTTCGATGTACGCAGAGTGACCAGTTTAAAGAATTTGAGCGTGATTTATGATATAGCCACCTTAATTTTAAGGACCACATATTGAATCGTTAGTTCGAATTTCGAAGATTGTTCAAAGAATTCTCGGACGCTCTCATTAGTAGAGTCCTTTCCAATTAGCTGGTTAGATCAATCCACGAGTATAAAAGAAGTCACAGGTGTGGTCCCCTGCCTCTATTACAAGGTACACAAATTAATAGGGTGTAGGCTATTCAACGTAGATTTACCTTGAGAAACTTCGTCGCTGCCTCCGTATACATTCTCTTGAGATCGATCACGCGTTAGGTGGCAGGTATCATTTTTGCTTATCAATTTTTTAATGGGATTATTTATGCCCATATTTCCTATTGAAAAAGATGCTGTATATATTAGAACCTAGGCCCTGCAACAATAAAGTTTTGACGAAAAAATCTTGAAACATTAATTTTGTCTGTTTGTTTGTCCCATTTCTGTCATAAGGCAATCAAAAAACGACCCTACTAGACTCTGATAGACAGTGGCGCGTAATCAGCCCCAACAGAGGTATTTTTATTCACAATCCATTTTAGAATCATTTCTAAACGTTGCTCATTTTTCCCAAAGACTTGTTGCTTCTTTCATTATCAAATCATTCAAGATTATAGAAGTCTTATAAAATTTAATCTTAAGAAAAATCTATGACAACACACAAGAAAATGGTATACTATGAAAGACGATGCTACAAAGACAAGGTTTAATGATTTGTTGCTAGACACCAGTTCCGTCTTTCAAAAATATGTTTGCAAGCAAGTTGAAAACCGATGTATACACGTTAAACACATCGACAGACTTGAATCCAGGCCTCCCCTTTTCGACATGTCGATCAATTGTTTGTCAACAGACGCCTACAGACGCTTAAAATTTAGTTTTTTTTTTAACCTGGTTGACGGACATATAGCCATGTCCAAGAAAGAATACCAACCGAATTTAACAAATCCTTTCCTTTAAACCTGAAAAGGCAAAAGAAAACTTGGCAGTAAACCAAAAATTATGATGGAAAAACGACATACCCACGTCACGAGGGAAAATAAAAGTTCAGAATTGAAAGTCAGCACCTTCCGAAACCGGGACTCCAATGGAAAAGTCTACTTGAGGACACCAAGACAACTCGAATCGCTGGTTTTAGTGTGCCAATGATGATGATAAAATTTAAAGTATTCCTTCCTTGTGTACGTAACTCACCTTTTCCAATTTGTTATGATTTAAATATAATTTATTCAAATCTTTACATTTCATTAGGATTTCTGGTAAATCTGTGATTTCGTAATGTGACAAATTCAATACAAATGATTTCCGCTCGAACGCCATTTCAAGAATTCCCAATAAATGATTTTGTTGAAAGTAATTATAAAATGAATTCATTTTAATTTGTATTTATTCACTTTTTTTTTTAATTTTATTAATAATTAATTTTCTTTTTCTTCCAAAAATTTTCTTTTTCTTCCAAAAATTTTTCCTTTTTTGACAAAAAAAAAACAAAGAAAAATTGTTTTTCTTTTTCTTTTATTTATTATTTATAATTAATTAATTAAATTAAATTTAATTAATTATGAAAAACAAAACAAAACTAAATCAATTTGAAATTCGATTTCGAAACATTAACAAGAAAAAAAATGGCGTAAAAACTAACAAATTTTGTGAACGTCACACGTAAAAATGAAAATTAGAAAGAAAAATTCCGAAGCCAGCTGATTCTCTGTGAAAATCTAAAAATAGTTTAATTTTCTTTAAATTTGTAGTGGAAAATGTTTTATTTTGCAAATTTTGTTGGCAAACAAGATGTGTTTGTACGGGGAAGAAGATTTTTAGTGTTGCTAGCGCCTTCGGCGGAACGGATTCAATGCCGCTTGCCCGCCCACCATACTATTTTCATAGAACTTCGATATCATCAGTTTTTGGTAAAATCTTCTCCATCGAATATAAAATATCAAAATCTAGTAGTTCAATAATCTGTAAAGGAGGAAAAAGAAAGAAATGTATTTAATATTAAAAAATACTACCATAGCGGAATAACGAACCCTGCTCGGGTTTAAAACGAATTTTAATCATCCAAAAAGTTTATTATGTAACACTTCAGAAATGCATATTACAAGCAATACAAGATATCATTCATAACACATCGAATAAACGATGAATCGAATGTATATGCCATCAAAGACATAAACGAGCACAAAGGCAAACAAAACCCCAAACAATCCCCACCCAACACTAACAACATGAGCAAACCGCATTAGGTCCCATTGCAAGACCTCATAAAAGTTCCTCACAAAAGATCCAATACAGCGCACTCATGCCAGACGGAAGCCGTCCAGAACCCTACACATCCCAACACCCATCCATGTCGTTGATGTTATCCTCATCGTTAGTGTTATACTATTAGAAGTTGGTCAAACTGAGTTTAATGATCCTAAATTCTATCCATTCTTGAATATATGCCAGTATTGTTTGGTCCCCGTACTACAATAATCACAGTATAGAATTGGTTCAACGAAGATATTAACACGTTTCACTTTATCAAATCTTCGCCTGGAAAGGGACAGATAATAATCTGCCATCATATAAAGCTTACCTGACTTTACTTAGTCTCCACCAAATCCTTGAAAAGCCATCGATTATCCTCAGAACTAATTTCTGGTAATATTGATGCACCAGAACTCTTCTTAAATTCATTTCTTTTCGGACCAAACAACATATTTCTTGGTCTACAAATATTCATAGCCATACTTTTACATTCAACTAATTATGGAATGCTGCAATTAAGCATGGGCGTGGCATGAGTCCAATCCCACCCACTTTTGTTGTAGTTGTCGGCAGTGATTGTATGAACTCACTTATCAAGTTTCACTTTTTTACGACTATAAATAAATGTCGGAAATTATCGTGTTTTTCATTAATTGTGAGCTTGACAAATTTGATATAGCCTAAAACCAGAAACAAAGAATCGTATCGTAGACACGACAGGAGCTGCAACAATAAAAGTATCAACGTACATTTCCTAGACCGAGAGGGCCGAGTAAACCTCTGAATCACTTTCTTGCTTGGGATTATGAATTGAAACTGTGTTCACATGAACCTGGAATTCTTAGTAAGTGCGAGTCTTTAACTCACATTGATTACATCCCTGCCCGTTGTAAACACGGCCGACAGGAAGTTTGAATACTTGCCAATTACTAATATTTCATCTTAAGAAAAATGTATTAATAGTGGGCGTAGCATGAGTTCAATTCCACCCACTTTTGATGTAGTTGTCGGCAGTGACCATATGAACCAGCTTCTTTTTTTTGCGATAAATATCGCATTTTTCATTAATTGTGGGCGTTAAAAATGGAAGTGGCAAATTTGATATTGCCAGACGTGATCCAGACGTTTAGTAGTAGCCAATTCGGAGCGCACAGACAAAAGTCTACAAATATAATATCAAAGATTTTCGTAAAAATTAACATGAATATAATTTGTATGCCCTGTGGTAGATACTATATCAGACAGGCCCGTACACTAAACATACGGGCATAGTAGGTCGGAGCCAACCGAGGGCTGCTGGTCTTGAGGTGATCTTAAAAAACCGTGCAACTACTTTCCCCGATCTATTCTGTTTTAAAATAGAATTAACGACCGAATAAAAGGCTGACATGGACCCATCATGGTCTCAACTCTCATCACAATGGATATAAAAACTTCCCAAATTCAGTCAAGAATAGGAGGCGGATTTTCATGAAAGTTGGAACATACATTCGGGATAAGCCAACTGAAAAGATAGGATATGTCTTCACTGGATGGGGGTTTCGATGGCCCAAAATATGTACAAAAAACGTGTGAACTGAAGCAGTAGTAGAAGTGTCGAAGCATAACCGTTACAAGAGCTGAGCTGGTTTTGAAACGAGAGTATAGTATTCAATACACTGCGTGTAGATTCATAACCATGGGTTAAGCAAAATCTCTGATAACCTAATTACAGATTTAACCAAGAGTGAATAAACCGGCCTGTTCAGAATTACTTTCAGTAATCCTGAACATAGTTAACAACGGCTTCAGAACCACTGGAAATACATAATAATGGACACATACACACACACACACACATTTTGAGGGAAATCAGAGAAATAAACTGTGCGTGCGTAACTTGGATTCACTCTTCAACAAGCAGTCATTGGATCAACATCTCTTTTGGCATATTCAAACAGAACATATTTTTGGGTGTACAGTTAGTTGGTGGCATTTCATAATAAATCATTCTAAAGAAATTCCTTTGCGTTCCATAGGTTCATAGAAATATATTTTGTTCTACCCCAAACATCGCCCTAAGAATAACGCTGCTGCGGTGATACCGCAGCTAGTAGAATACAAAATTGAATTACCTGATAATAATCTTCGGTGTAAAATTGATTTTCTTTTAGTTTAATGGAATCCTTAAGATCTGTACACCAACGATACAATATGATGATATCATTTTCATTGTACTCGAAATATTTGCGGAAACGTTTACAAATCATATTTCTTGATTTATTTAAAATTATAATATTTTGTAAAAATGATAACATATCTAAAAATTGATATAATTCTTTGGGCATCTTTTTCAACACATCAATATCTAAATTTTCAATAATTTCTATCAGAGTTTCGAGCTGTAAGAAAACCAAAAAAAAAAATGGTGATTTCATAGAAAAAAGATTCAAAATACATGCTTTTTTCAATAAGAACTTTTTTCTTCTTCTAAAATTTCAAATTAAACCCAAATTTCGGATGAAAGTTGTCTCAGCTTCTTTAAGGAAACATATTCCAGAAACTCTACAATTTATGAATGAAAAGGGATATCTAGAAAATCTTCATCACGACTACGTTTACTATGCTTTTTGCAAGCAATTCCGGCTCTATCTTTCGAGTTCTACAATTGTTCTTGGATTATACTCTTATAAACCTCATCTTTCACGTAGTTCCAGAAAGGAAAAAAAGGTGTGAAGTCGCAAGATCCATTTAGTTTAGTCCAGAAATCGATTGTTCCTTAAGATGTATGACACTTGGTGTCGTCGTCTTATTGAAATCGCAACAAGTCCACCGACATAAAAGTCATATAAAATTGATTAATCATGTCTTGGGTAGCGTAAACGAGCATCACCAGCCTCATTTTTAAGTCCAATGATGTCTCGGGTAGCGTAAACGAGCATCACCAGCCTGGTTTTCAAGTCCAATGATGTCGCCAACCCATAAAGTCAAACCAAACAGTCATACGAAATGAATTTTGATGAATGTTTTTGGATTTTTAGAAGCCCAAATGCAACACAATTCTGGTAATTAACGTAGTTATTCGAATATAAATGAGATGATATGATTTTTTCCGAAAATCCAGTACCAATTCATGCTCAAATTGGACTTGTATAAGGTTTTAGAACTAAATCCTTTCGTAAAATACTTTATGTAGTGCTTGTGGACAAGCTTAATTGTTAGGAAATATTGTGGAATTGATAAATTTAGATATTATTCAACATTTCCACTCACAGCAGTAAGTGTTTTACAGTTGAACGACCAGAACTCGAGCACGTTTTGTTATGTACTGAACCAGTAGGCCTCAAATTTTTCTACTCAATTCTTAAGTGCGTAGGCTTTTGATGGACGATTAAAAAGTTCTTATTGAAAAACGCTTTTACCTTTCTTTTTACCTTATAAAAACGATACATTTTAATATCACGTTTAATAAAATCAAAAATTCCAGCCCAAACTAAACAGATTCCAATATAAAATGATATTCGGCTGATATTATTGATTTGACGACAAAAATATAATAAATTTTTATAATTTTTTAATAATTTAAATAATTCTTTTGATATTAAATGCAACTAAAATGAAAATAAAATAGAAATTCATATTTTAGATTGCCTTAAAACAAATAAGAAGACGACAAGAAAAACAGTGCCGAATGTATCTAAAAAAAACTAAGCCAATGAAACTTGGTAATGACGCGGATATAAAGATTAATCTCTTGAAAAGTGTGAACTAAAAACGATAGCGGGAAAAGGTCATCCCAGTTTAGACGTGACGGAGAGAGTAAATTTTTAAGACATTGAACATTGAAGGTAGATCAATTCACCACCAGCGCTAATACAGAGATAAAGTACTTAGGAGTTAAATTTAAATACAGTCTGAACTATAATCCACATGCTAGATATGCGCTCAATAAAGCAAGCCATACTGAAATCATTACCAAATTAAAATTGATGGGTTTACACTTCTTGCAGTAGAAGATGTGGTTTTCGTGAGCCAAACTCTAAATGGATAAATGCATCTTAATATTAATACAACGAAACTGAGGACGGTAGAAACGAAACGGTTTCCCAAATTTCGAGATCTTTTAATGATAATGTCAAGATCTTTGATGCTTGCTTGAGCAAAAGACATCTAATAAAACCACCGCCTATGCAATAACTGTTGGTTGCATTAAACAGTCAAATTTCTTATGTTCCAAAACCTTGATAAGACTAATTATTACCTAACCCGAAACGTAGCAAAAGAACTACAAGTATTCGAATGCAAAGACCTGGCAGGAAATCGTTTTCTAACGACACTCTTTTATTCGCAACCAAGAATACATGCAACGTCCCTAGACTCAACAAGGTTCAACAATATATTAAAAAGATCATCCTAATTCCATTGTTAAAAACATCTTTCTTTAGAGCCGTCCAAACGCACAGTTTTTGGACAAGTCACAGGTCGTTTGCCCAGGCAAAAGTGCGGCCTGTGCGATTTCAGATCGTGTCTGAAAAATAACTGTGGTACGGGCATGCAAAACGTAGCGTTAAGAAGTTCCAAAGAAAACTGCGTAAAAAACATGGAAAAGACGGCACCGTGTGGACACAAAATCTGCGCAGGCTTTCCCACAGGAAAACTGCGCAAACTACGACTGAGCAAAAAGACTGAGCGTCTGGACCGTAGAAACAAGAATTGTCAACTTGATACCCAATATATTATGCATCTCTGATAAGCATTCTTAAAACGAGAACTATGCCGATCTATAGATGAGCCCAACGGGTAGCGATATGCACTTGTTAAGCGTCAATAAAAACAAAAAAACAATTGATAATAACAATAGCCTGTTGTGCATAGCTTACGGCGTGGTGTTTCCACTAGAATCTGTACTTGATTGGGGATTTGCTGTTTAGTCGTAAGGTGGCAACAATGAAGTATCATTCCATGGTAAATTCCGCAAAGAAAACGTAATAATCTACGTGAGACGGGATTCCAGCCTGTTGATATGAACTTTGTGGTGCGATGATCACATCTGGACTCGCATATTCCATAATAATTGATCTTATGAAAGGGATACAAAGTGAAATATAGGTCAGAAAACATCTTAAATCATCGCTTGTTGTGTAATTTTCAAGTTTTCAGTCTAATTTTATTGTTTTATTGAGCCATAGGTACACTCTGTCTCTTTTTTGCCTTGACATAACCCGGGAGTGTCCATTCAAAGACGGATAAACTTCTCTTTTTCAAACAAAAGATCTTACAGTCTCAAGTTTTGTTTTACTGAGATCTAGATCTAGTTCTCCGGTTCCGGGTAATTATCGGTTTTTTCTGTCCAAAGTCTCTGATACACTCTGACTTTTTTCTTTGCCTTGACATAACCAAGGAGTGTCCATTCAAAGACGGATAAACTTCTCTTTTACAAACAAAAGATCTGACAGTCTCAAATTTTGCTTTGCTGAGCTCTAAAAGCTCTCTGGTTCCAGGTAATTATCGGTTTTGTCTGTCCAGAGACTGATACACTCTCCTGTTTCAGCAAAAAGGACTGTCAGTCTCAAAAAATGGTTTTTAAAGCTAAAGATTCCTATTCGCGTCGGCACTGTTTTCGAAAATGGATTAATATTTACATGAACTGGACAAATATCCCATTTATTTGTATCCAATTGAAATGTTCTATGCAGAAGATTGATTTTATCAAAAGAATTATCAACATTTAGATTTAATAGAATCACTCCGCAAGTAATTTTGTACAACCACAAGAAGTCATCGAATCTTTCCGGTTCATAAAAGTTTAACCATTTAAATAGCTAGAATTTTAATTTCGATTCATTTTTTAAATTAATAAATAAATAAAAAGAAAATTTGAAAATTTTTACCGAATTCAAAGTTTCTGTTGATTTTTCTTCGTCTCTCAAATCAAAACTAATTTTTACGATTTGATTACGCCATATTTTGTTATCTTTAATTAACGAATCAAATTCATCCCAATTTAATCCAGGATGATATATTATTAACTCTTTTCTTGTATTATTTTCATTGGATTTATCCATTTTTTCATTACTTTTCTTCTAAAAGAAAAGTGAAAGCCGCTTCAAAAATTTGTTATTGAATTTTTTTGACAGCTGGAAAATTTTTTTTAGCCTTGTCAATGTCTTAGCTTATCGAGGCCTCAATGCAGAAATGAAATGAAAGAGAAAAACGAAACTGTCATATTTCAAAATTACAAATACGTAATCCGTGCCCTAATAAAAAACGAGATTTCTTTTTTAAAACAAAATGTTCTCATACAAAGTCTGTTGGAATGTCTTAGAACGGTCTAATTCCCTTATTTCTAAATGAATTTGAATTAAATTTGAGCCTAAAGGAAAAGTCATGTAATCCCATTGATCGATTTTTCATTAGATTTTAAGCAACTGACACCACGACTCCATTGGACTTATTTCAAGACTTATTTTCAGTCGGACTGAAAAAAAAAAAGTCCAATTTTTAAAGTCTCCACAAACTTTTTTTTCAGTCCGACTGAAAATAAATCGTACAGTGAGAGAAAACTAACCAGTTTGATCAGCCAGCACGTTGCTACGACGAATGCCAACATGACTAGGATAACATTTGCTTTTGCATCAATGATAAACTCTTTGATTTTTGTTTATATATTTCAAATTTGTTACGTAGCTTAGTCTCAAAACTCTGAGCAGTGCAGATACCTGCAAAGACAGTGTCAGAAGAAATATTTCTAGTCGCAATCCATACACAGCAGTGAGTTCTGTTCCAAAAACCAATGACGGTTTCGTGCCACACATCACAGCAAGAGCGATTCCATTTAGGGCCCGTGTATTTGATTTCTCGTCTCGATTGATAGGATCGAGCCTTTAAACTCTTTGTCGATATAATAGAACGTTGGTACTTCACAATAGAAATCAATATGGACGGGCCCAGGTCTAGACCGAAGCATCTCTGTAAATAGTATACCTCAATAGACGGACACGGGAGCTTCTTGTATTCTTCTTTTTTTTTTTTAGAGAAAGTTTCTTGACAAGCAGACACATTTATGCGGTAAACAGAATAACAGATCCACGACGGATTCATGGTTTTCAGATTGTATTTAAAAATCCGTCCGTCGTCTTCTGTGTTGCTAGTCTAATATTCAAAACGTATATAAAAAAGGATGTCCCAAAATTCACGCAAGAAGAAAACGACTCATGCAGTAATTGAATTGTTTTGTCGGGCTGTATGACATGTGTGGCACCGTCTTGTTGAAACCACATCCATCGTTCACATCAATATCTTGCAATTTAGGCACAAAAAACTAGATTATCATGTCGCAACAGCAAGCACCATTAACTGTTATTGCCCAATTAGCCGTATTTTCCAAGAAGAGTGGTCCGATGATGATGCTTCCAGTCCAAAATCCGCGCACTATAACAGTGAATTTTAGGACACCGTTTTTTATTGGAATTTTAATACGTCATGTAGTAGGAGTAGTAGTATCTACCCATGAATGAAAGAATACAAGATTACGTCGTGCGCATGTCGGCCATTTTGAATATTTAGTATCATACTTTTATGACATCACATGTGACCCGATTTCATTCATATATAATAGTACAAATAATGTATTTCGGATCACAAATGACGTAGTAGGTGCGCAGAAAAAAACAGTTCATGTGTCGTGGATCCGTTCTGCTTGGAGACCTTTAAACACACAAAAAAACATGATTATTTCCTTTTTGTGAAAACAAAATTTATTTCAATTTCTTTTTAACATTCAAATGATTAATTAATTCTTTTAATATAAAAATATTAATAAAAAAGAACACCCCACTTTGTAAACCGATCCAATTGAATGTATTGAAACCTTTAAATTCTAATAAATAAGCTGGTAACAACCATAATCCTTGTCCAACGATTAGCCATAATAAAAAATACCAAATTCCTAATTTTATTGAAATATTCCGGAAATTTGAGAAACAAATTGGTAAAATAGTTAAATACCAAATAAAATATTGTGAAGTAATCACAGGATTAAAAGAAACCATTACGAAAACTTGTGAAAATATACAAAATGGTAAATATTCATGACTTGAACTAAATTTTAAACTAAAATAAATGATAAGAAAGAATTTCGGTATGGAAATCATGAATTTCGTATAATCAAAATGTTCCCCGATATTTAAATATTGTGTTAAAAACATTAAAGAGAAATTATGTTTAATATCAGAACGTTTTAAATGATATAAATATGTTTCATAAATGAATTCATAATCATATTTCATATAGAAACCGAATGTTAGCAGGATTAGGCTCGCTAATGTCCCTGAAATCAAACTAATTTGATTCTTATTTGGTATCAAATTAAATTGCCCGAGTTTTGTTGATAAATTTAAATAATATGTTAAACTAAAAATAATCGGATATATTCGTAAATGTATTGAAAAACCATGTAAAATGCCAGCACCGAAAAAATAGTACCACGAATTTCTAGACGGTTTTTTTTGTATTAAATAAATTACAAGTAATACAAAAAAACTAGCTATCGAATCACCATTTCCACGTGTCGATATTATCATACCAAATGGATTATAAATCCATAATAAAGTTGATAGTTTTATCGAAGAAGGATGCGGACTTCTACTGTTCTTCGTTTCATTATTGCTCTCAGACGATTTCGTTGTAGTTTCTTCATTACTAATCTTCTGTATTAAAACCCCGATAAGTAAATCAAAAACCGAAAATAATATCTTCCCAAATGTTTGATGTACCAGCAAATTTGGTAACATTAAATATCCTAAAATAGGACTATAACGAAATGTATGCCGACGAAATGGTGATGTTGAATTCCATATTAATCGACTACCATCTGTTATTACTTTATAATCGATATCTGTATATGGAACTAATGATATTGTGTCCTGAATTTCACCATAAACTATTAGAACGAGTCGTAGACTGAAGGCGGCCAATAAATGTTGCTGAAATGTTAGATTTTTATATATTTCTTGGTCCGGTGATGATTTTCCGATTACAATTTTGTTTTCATATCTTTTGCAACTTGTTTTAAACATATTTGAAAATTTTGAAATTCTTTTTCACAACGATTTTTTTCTACATTCAAATCCTGGGCAACACATTTTGCATAAATCCCTGCCGTTTTAGAACATTTTCCCAATAATATTGGATAATTACGTAATCTTTGATGAGCTTTTTCAACTGATTTCATAGTTTTTAATGAGAATTACTTTTTAATCGGTGCATCAGCTATAAAACCATCATAAATTGGTTTCGAAAAGAATACTAAAAGGCTGGTAGTTAAAAAAACTGCTTGAAATAATCGTGGATTTTTTTGAATCCAAGAACGTTTTGGTAATTTTGCTGTAATACGACGACGTGGCGTTTTTAAATTTTCATCATTCATAATTTAATAGATTTTAACAAGTTTTTTTTACTGAAATTAAAATATTATTAGCGGAAATTTGGATGTTTTTTAATGGAAAAAAGAAATTACATTTTTGCTTGGCTTTGTCTTGTCTTCGACGTCTTCCGTTTTTCTTTCTAAATAACTTTTTTCCAATTGAATACCAGAACAACAAATTGATTTATGATGCCACTTTAAACAGCATTGTCTCATCTCTTCCAAAACATCTAAACAAGAGCCTTCCTGATAATTGTGCTCTGCGAATGGTGTTTTTTTTTTTGTTATGTAATTTAGATAAGAAAAATTTTGTTGTTTTACTCGTAACAGAAATAAATATATATTAAAATAAATAAATACCTTTAAGACAAGTTTGAATTTTACAAGCGTTCGCTTTACAAGGATCTTTTTTCGTGGACATAAAATTATGAAAATTAAATATATTTCTTTTTTTTTGAGGTTATATGCGTTTATTAAAGAAATGTCGGTCTGTCTTGTTCTTCTTTTTTTTGACAATTTAACATTAAAAAGTCTATCCTTCTAATTTGATGTTTTATTTATGGTAATGAAATGTTCAAATTACGACCAAATTAATTTTTTTCATGTTGGCAACATTTTTTAGCGCCAATTCAATGAAAAAACAAGAAAGAAAAACTGAAGTTTTGTGTTTAAATTAAAGAAAATTATTGTAAAAAATTTTGCAAAAAATGGAAAAAAAATATAATCCAGATTGTTTAGAAGATTTACTACCACTTTATTATAAACGTTTATTTCCACATCAACTTTTTTCAAAATGGCTTTCATATTATAAAAGTAAGTTTTCAAAAAAAAAAGAAATTCATTTAAATGTCCTAAAACTTCTTTCCTGCAGGTGAATCGAATATTTTTATAAATCGTGAAATTTCATTTACATTAAGAGATGATATATACTTAAGATATTTATCATTTGAGAATGGTTATGAAATGGAGAAAGAGATTTGTAGCCAATGTCCATGGAAAATAGATATTGGTGCTGTAATGTCGGTGCGTCCAAAAAATTTCATCCCATTAATACCGATTCAACGTGAACTGGTATTTGATATTGATATGACAGATTATAATGAGGTGAGGACATGTTGTGAAGAGGCAAACATTTGTACAAAATGTTGGAAATATATGGCAGTTGGAAGTCGTATTATTGATGCATGTTTACGTGAAGATTTTGGTTTTGAACATATCCTGTGGGTATTTTCTGGTCGTCGTGGTATACATTGTTGGGTATGTGATAAAACAGCAAGACATCTAGATGGTAAAAGACGTGAAGCGTTAGCAGAGTATCTTAATATCGCAACAGATAATAAATGGTTCTCTGATAAAATACATCATAGTATAAGACGTGCATTAAAAATGATTGAACCTGTATTTGAAGAAATTGTTGTTAAAGATCAAAATCTTTTTGCCACCTCGAAAGGTGTCCAATTATTATTACAAACAATTCCTGATGAAAATATACAAATAGATTTAAGTGAACGTCTTAAAAAATTCGAAGGTAATTCAAAAGGAGTTTGGGAACAATTTATACAATATTTTATATCAATACGTGGTACTGGAAATTTACCACGAAAATTAAAAAATATCATTGAAGATGTTCAATTAAAAATTGTTTATCCAAAATTAGATATAATGGTAACAAAAGGTATGAATCATTTATTAAAAGCACCATTTTGTATACATCCAAAAACTGGGAAAGTTTGTGTACCATTTAGTCCAAATGTTGGTGAGAAATTTGATCCAACGCTGGTGCCAACAATTGTAAGTTTATGTGATGAAATTGATGCTTTCGATCAGAAAAATAAGAATACCGATTCTGGGTACAGCAAGAAAATTAAAGATTATAAAAAAACTGGAATGTTTAAAGGTGTTGTTATATTTGAAGAGTTCTTAAGAAAACTTGAAGCTAGTTGTAAGCCAAAACTGCCATTGGAAATAAATGAGAAAAGTTTAGAATTTTAAATATTGAATATTTTCATCTTTAAAGCATGTCCGTGGCTCCAGTTGATGTGGTGGTCCCACCCACTTCAATTGGGTACAACAAATGCCTCTGCTTTTTGGTCTTTGAACCTGCTTCTGTAAACCTAAAGGATACAATCGACACTTCTCTCTGTCCTCTCTCTTTCTCCTTCCATGGTACTACATCCCGTCTTAGAACCATGACCTCCTTCAAGATCCCCTTTCATCACACAGATTCGCTTACCCCACAACTCCATTGGACTTATTTCAAGACATATTTTCAATCGGACTGACAAAAAAGTCCAAATTTTAGAGTCTCCACAAGACTTTTTTTTTCAGTCCGACTAAAAATATGTCTTGAAATAAGTCGTTGGGAGTTGTGTGATTAGCAACGAATTTTCTCCCATCACGAACTCTAATTTTGTGGACATCCCTGACAACATTTTGGAACCATTTCATTCTAGGTCGTCCTAACGGTCGTTTTTCTTCCGGATGGCCATAAAATATTTGTTTAGAAACGATTATTCCAACCGGGAATCTCGTCCAGAGGGGCTGCATGGACCATATATCTCGTTTTGTCCCTAACTTTCGTATTTTAAACCTTATTTTCAGAAATCATCTTGGACCAGAGCCCGTCCTACATTTCAAAGAGTTTGAACAATCTTCCTGTTGACCAGAAACCTGATTTGCAAATCTTGTTTTATGACAAATGAATCGTTCTCGCCTCTCGACTGTTAAGACTCATGTTTGCCGAATTCAATCAAGTTTTTGTACCTCTTTTTTTTAGCTTGCTTAATTCTTTCTCTTCTTCTATTTCTTTTCCTTTTCTACCTTGCTGTTTGCCTTTTTTTTATTCTTCTCTTTTCTCGTCTATCTCCTTGCTTTTATTGGATGTATATCGGGGCACTTATGACGTAAAGACGTTTCAAAAACAAGCGAAAGCGTAATATTCCTTTCCCCGTCATGATCTAGAATTGATTTGTATGCCCTATAGTAGATGGTACTACCAGAGGAGAAGAGTATATTAATTTTGACACTACATTTCTAACACATCGAAATAATCATCGCAGAAAGGTTCCAAGGGTCGTGGGTTGCATGTCCGTCCAAACTCCAAACTACGTTATCCGATTTTGATGAAATTAAGAATGTAATTTGATTATTCCTTAACTCAGTTTGGTATTGAATTTCAGAAAAATCGACCGAGTGGGAGCGAAGTTATTAGTTAGGTGATCAGAAAGTTACGTTGTTTTTTTTTGTTTATTGTTTTTCGGATTTAATTTGAAAATTTGTTAACCAATTTTGTTTAAATTAATTACATGGGTTGACTACATAAATAAACGATACTATGTTAAATTTCATTAAAATCGGTCAAAGGATTGTGGAGAAAGAAATAGTCTTAAGGAAAAATAAGTCTTTTCATACATTTTTGGTTGGATGTACTTTGAAAACTAATTCATCGATTTGAATAAAATTTGCAGAATAGTTACATGTCATTATGGCCTAGGCGAATATACCTGCGAATTAGAGCAAATTTGAAAAAGTAACACCGAAGTTATCCAGAAGATAAAACCTTGAAAGATCAGAAGTTTTGGTTTTTGTCAACTACGTATCCTATTTCTACCATAGGGCGTCATAGGCTCCCAACGACTCGTGGCGATTATATACTTACTTGTTATCACATAGAACACACTCAAACGGCTAGGACGTTTTTATGCTCCGCTGATTTTTAATACTGCAAAGGAATTCAGACCTTTGTACCACTTTTCTCTCTCTCTGCTTCCTTCACTTTCCTATCTAATCTCCTGTATAGTTTCTCTTCAAATCTGTGTCGATCTCTAGCTAGAATCTACAAATTCCTCCTCTTTCAAATTCCTCACATGTCTCTGTCGAAGTTTTTCGTCCCATCACGTCTTAAGGGACCTTTCTATTGTTTCCGGTTTTCTCCTCTTAAGTTTGCATTCTAAACATTCTATACAAAATACGATGACTTATCCATAAGACTTTATAAATATGCTCGAAGACACACTCTTCTATGTTTTGCAAGTCACTTTTTCTGGTTTTATATCATAACCTCCGCTTCTGGATATCAAGAATTCTGCGTAGGCTTTCTGTACAGCGATAGGCGATTTGATCTCGTCGCTTTTCGGCATTCCATAAGGTGATATCGTCGTCAATATCGCCGCATATTGATGAATTTGACGTGAGAGCTCAAACTATTTCACTTTCATATAATTTTGGCACTTTTTTTTACTAAAAAATTAAATTGAGGCGAGAACGAAAGTGATCGCCCCCACTTACTGTCGAAATATGCAGTGATCACTTTCAAATTGGCCACAAGTAACAATCGTATGTCGCTATACAGAATTCCAGTCCTGATTAAAATGATTCACACATATCCTCTCATCGTCTGAAAGTCCAGCAGGACTCCCGGAGGAGGAGGAGATGTGTAAGTAAGAAATGAATATATCAAACGTTTTATAGTTTATCTAGAAGACGCTGTTCGATTAAGGAAGCATAAGTACTAAACGCTGGAATGGCAGGCAATCTATAAGGCGATGACAGGCGATTATCGCTTGTCACTTTTTCGGCATTTCGCAAGATGATATCGCCGTAGTTCTAGCATAGAATAAAGTGCATGATGTGTAGAGAGATGTCTTTTATGACAACTGAAATCCTGTCGCTTTTATATACAATTTTAGAACTTAATCGCCTCCTATTATGCCGAAAACTATGCGGCGATCACTTTCAAATAAGTGAAGGAGTAAAAGAACTAGTACACAAATAAGTTGAACAAAAATAATGGAGAATTTGGATTACTTGTAGACGTGGAATCGTTGGCTTAGTGAGAAAATCAATTTAGTAGTAAACCAAGGGTGTGTGATGAGTTCGAACCCAATGCGGTGGCGATTTTACATTTTTCAGTTTTCCACATAAGGTTCTCTAAGTGATAATCACCTGTGTCGCCTTACATAATGCCTACTACTGATTGTGGTGTGGAACAAGGAACAAGATAGACCAAAAGATCAGCTAATATCTCGATTTTCAGTTAAAATAAAGACCGAGAAACTTCCAAGACATTCGAGAGACGAAAAAAAAATGTACTATTTTTTTTATTTTTGAATGAATTTGAATGAATTTAAAAGAATAATTGCTTTTAGGTGTATGCTATTTGATTTTGATTCTCTTCATTTTGCGATGAGATTTGTTCATGGACAGCACGTAAAACATCACGTTGTAAACTGGCGAAACGTTCAAATGATAGATTCGCTTGTTCAACTTGTAATGCCATACTATTGAAAAACGAACGAACAATACTGGTCTGTTGGATGGCAGCTTTAAGAATCTCTAAGATATTATTAAGTTCGGAATTTGTTGTTGTTGTTGTACTCTCAACAAAAATCTCTTTTTGTGGTTTACGTTTTTTCCGTATCGGTTCATGATGATGAAGATTATGATTATTACGTGTTGTATCAATTAATGTTGTTGTCTCAATTGATGTTGCTGTGGAATATGTACGATTTGTGGTGTTAAGATTATTTGTTGTTGTTGTTGTATTATCCCAAACTTCTTGTAGAACAACATTTTCCTGTTTTGTTTCATCAATCGGATCAAATGTATTCACTGTAACGTTGACTTCTTCTACCGCCACATTCATTTGTTCTACAAAATGTTCATTATTACTGATTTCTTGTGCCAATTGATGATAATGTTCATCAAATTTACTTGTTGGCCTAAAAAACAAAAGAAAAGAAAATATGAAGTTTTTTGTGATCAAAAAAGAGAGAAACAGGATCGCATTTCTTATTGTATTTGGGAGGAGCCCGCTCGGACAGTTGAGGGCCTTACCATGGGCATATCTATTAAACTTAAAAGTCTTGTGGAGACTCTAAAAACTGTACATATTTCCAAGTCAGACTGAAAAAAAAAAGCCTTGAAATAAGTCCAATTGAGTCGTGGGGTTACCACGTAAGCCTCTTACCGGGTCGATTGTACCTCAGGATCCCATTACTACGCCTCATATCCCTCATAATTGGTCTCAAAAGAACATGTATTTCAATTAATCACTTGTGGCACTCATCTAAACTCAGGATAGACCTCTTTTTTTTTACGTTTTCAGATCTTTCTGCTTGTCTGTCTGTTAAAATTTAGTTTTCAAAATCTTCTTTCGACCATCTTTTAGGCTAAATAAACCCTCATTGTTTTTGGTGAGCGATCTGAAAAAGAGTGCGCCAAGTTATAGACGATGTGAAAATGAGTAAAGACATGAATACTTGGCCTTCTCCAGAACGACATTTGCTACATAAATGGTTCGTACATGTTACAAGAAAGCAGAGGTTGAGAAAAAATGGTTCTAAACAGTTCGACCTAGAGTTAATAGTACGTAACTTGTTTCACACGCTGTGTTTCAAACAAACTCACAAACTTCATGTGATTGAAGCAAGTTACGCTGGCATTTTTTATGAAAAGTAGAAACACACACGGTCTCTGAAACCTCTCAAATCTATTTTGGAGGAAGTAGAATAGGTCAAGTAAAACATCAGATTTGAAACTGTGCGCACAGGCACCTCTCTCTCCGGTAATTAATTCTAAAACTGAAATTTAGAAAAGCCATTCTTTGATATAACAGAATCTGGATAAAAAAAATGTTCTAGTATGTCACAAGCTAAACAAAACATGCGAAATTCTGTTTCCAGAAGTATCTTGTCTACGGCGGTGTTGTGATGTGACACGGACAGAATTTTGATGGGGAGAGAAACGCCTATTGGCACTCTCAGCCAGTTAGAACACTAATTGGGACTATTGTGATGTGAAATAGAAGGATTTAAAGAACCACAGAGATCTATGCATCCTATTAGAATGTAAGTTAGTTTTCTGATTCTTGTATTTCGTAGTGAAGGACGGGGGCCCTTTCAAACGTATTGTTTGTACTTTATTTCACTACTTTTACACTGGTATGACACTCCTAGAACATGATAGGATAAGTTCCTGCTTAAATTCAATAGAAAAAAGCGACTTGTGACGGGTACTCGAACTTGTGTCGTGCGAGGAAAGCTTTTAAAATTAAATCCCATACAAATTGTGTCTGTGACTAATGGATAAATGCGATCTTGCCTAAAGACACCCTTTGTCTAATCAGGATTTCTATTTTTTCTGTGACGAAATAAAAATAAAAAATGCTTTTTCCTTACTCTCGTTTTTCTCGCAGGAATTTTAAACTTTCATAAAATTTCCATGAAATCTTTCTTGGTAATTCACCAGTTAGTAAATTTCTTTTAGCTTCTTCCCTTTTAAAACGATCTCGTAAAGTTTTCCAACGTTTTTTCAATTCAACAACTATAAGAAAAAAACAAGAAAATTCAAATATTATTCATTTTGTTTTCCCTCTCACCGCCTGTGCGCCGCCTGCCCTCTCAGAAGAGGAGCGGCGGTATACAGTTACAAAAAGAAAAGAAAAAACAACATACTTCCAACTCCGGTTCTTTCCGATATTTCAGCCCATTTTCTTTCCTTAATATTTGTACATTTATATAATTTTGATTTTTTATTATACATAAATTCATGTTCACGAATAAATGATATTAATTCTTCTTCCATTTTTTTTTTCAATGTTTTCGTCTTTTTTTCTTTTTTAAATAAAACTAAATTCCTTCCCTTCCAAAAAAAAAGACTACAAACAAATTGAAAATTTTTGACATTTCTTTTTGACAATCAATGTTGACAACTTGAAAAATGAAAAAAAGAAACGTCGAAACAATTTGAAGGCGAAAAATTTACAAAATGGTCGAATTTTTTCAGTTATTTTTTTTGAAAAAAAAATTTATTTATTTATTTATTTAAAACGGATTGGAAATTTGAATAAAAAAATTATAAATAAATAAAGAATAGGTTTCCATAAAAAATGAACCGCATGAAGGAAAGGTCCATAATCAGGGAAATAATAAAGAAAGGTAATATAATGTGCTGTGGACATGTTGAGATCCTGAAAAAGGTAGATTTCCAACTGGACTTGGACTGGCACACCAGGACGCTGGGAAGTCTTCCTATCGACCGGTTGTATTGCGCGATAGTGGGCCAGTAAACAGTCATCCACCGCTGCTTGCTTTTT
This sequence comes from Xylophagus ater, assembly GCA_963422695.1. Lineage (NCBI taxonomy): Eukaryota > Metazoa > Arthropoda > Insecta > Diptera > Xylophagidae > Xylophagus > Xylophagus ater. Next base: position 1,535,151 of record OY730480.1, on the reverse strand, counting down.
TTTCAGAGAAAATGGGCCGGTATTCCGAAACTTCCCGGTGCAATTTGCATAACCACTCCAACACTGTTTGCAAGAACATTTTTATGCCTGAAAATCAAGATTCTATAGGTGAAAAATTCGTGTTAAGGCTACAGCCAAGTATTAAGAGTGGACTAATTGAACTAGGCCCACGAATGCCATAACAGAAACATACTCCAGAATTACCACAAAGATTTAGTGACAACACAATAACCAGACTAGATTTCAACAGCAATAGAATCCAAAAAGAAGAGATTTAACTAATCTAACAACCTCTTAGATTTGAAGTTAGAAAGAATGGCGAAAATAGTAATATATATGAATTTCGCAGTGTAAAAAGAGATCTAGAATGTAGTAAATCGAATTTGGGCATCCCAAAATAAAGTATAGTTTATTAACTATAGTTCGTAAGACTCGTAAACTTGAACTGAATAAGGAATGCAGGACATCGTTAACCCTAATCAATGGCAGAGATTGCCAAAACAGTCGAGCATTGATATTTAAATGGAATAATTAGCAAATCCATTCTTCAATGATCGGAAAGACAGTTTATATATATTCTCTGGACACACTCCCGCAATACAGAATCTAATGGACAAGAATATACAAGTTGAACATTTATCAGCCAGCAAATATAACTAAAACTAGCACAAAACAGGAGCAGCAGATTCTACGGGTAGGACGAAAAGAGTCCAATGCACATTTTTTACGACTGCGAAGCATTACTTCATAGGAGGAGCAGGAAATATCTGGTGGCATACTGCTTCTCTTTAAATGAGAGATACAATCTCTTAACCGATTCCAGATACTAAAATTCCTCAAGAAAAATATGCCTTGAGGAGGGGTCCTTTAAAATGGGAATGCCATATAAACCAGATAAACATGTTAATCTGTTTTTTAAGGGGAATCATCTGCAAATCGAAAATCAGTTGGGGGGGAAATGAGAAATTGTAAGAGTTAAAAATAGGATACAACTGAATTTGGTAAAAACAATTGAGAGGTTTAACACAAAAACAGTTGTAATGATTTGATAATACATTATTATTATTATTATTGTAGAGGAAAAGGCAAATGAACAGGACTAGTGTAGTAGATACAGTGTAGAATGATTGTCTAGTCGGTTAAGACCTCGCCTCATGAGACTGATGAGACCCTGGTTCAAATCCCCAGGTCTCGGTTCTTCACTTTTTCTCTCTACTCTTCTTTGCCTTACAAAACCGATAAAATTTGTTTTCTCCCTTTCTGTTTAACTAGTCTTTGTATAGTGTTATCTCATACTTGTTTGCATCTTGAAGTAGGATGTGTCGGCTGTGTGGGGAGATTGGTTTTAAAAATCAGATTGCTTTTTTCGCGGCGAGGTTTATCCTTCTTCGCCGGGCGACTCTTCTTCCATCAAATAGAGAGAGAAAAATTCATTGTTTCATTTGTTTTTTTTTGCTGTTTTAATAATAATAGTAATAATAATAATAATAATAATCCATATTTTATAATTAAATTAAAATCTAAACAAAACAAGATTATTAAATATTCATAAATTTTTTTGTTTTTCTTTTTTTTTCTTTCATCTTTGATTTATTATTTGTTCTTTTTTTTTTTTCTTTTTTTTTTATTAAAATTAAATAATTTCAAATAGGAAAAACTTCAAAAAAAAAAAAAAAAAAATAAAAAAATTAAAACAAAATATAATTAATAAATAATAGTTGTTGATTTTTTATCTTTTGATTTCATTCAGAAAATGGACTTCGCATTCGTTTTGTTGGTGGCTCCAAATTCTCATCCGTATCCAGATCCATGTCATCCATTGTAACAGCTGTAGTCTAGAGAAGAGAATGAAATAAAAAGAAGGTACAAAAAAAAGAGTTTTAGCAAAAGGGTGTCCGCGCCAGATCATCGGATTTAAGTCACGTATTCTAAATCCTACACAAACAAACTATATGAACTAAAGAGAAATTAGACGCGATCCACCACAATACCCAGGCGGCTTAGAATGTGCCAAAATTTCCTTGTGGACTGGCCGTATTGGGCGATAGTGGGTCGGTCGTCAACAATCATCAACGAGAAAATAGGCCAGTATTCCAAAACTTCCCAATGCAATTTGCATAGCCAGTCCAAACCTTGTAATACTTCTCTCCTTTGAAGATGAAAAAAACAAAAAAAGTCGCCACACAAAACATGAGAAAGAAGAAAATTAATACTTTTCTTCATTAGAAATATATTCCATTTCCTTCTTCTTATTATAAGATAATTGTAGCAAGCGAGAGAACAAGGGATTCTTATGGAACTAGTGTGCTAAGAGAGAAATTGATAGATGAGAAAAACCAGACTTGTGCATTGTGGCAACAAAATATCATCAGTTTTAACACACATCTTCGTAGAAAGTCATTTTACTATTTACTTAATACTGGTTCTACAAATGTGTGAGACCTTACGCTTTTCTGCGCACCTTCTACGACGTCATGCGAGACATGAAATACATTTTTAGTATGAAGAATTACGATGATATCATAAAAGTATGATAATAAAAATTCAAAATGGCCGATATACGCAACTTGAAGTATGTACAAGTATATCTCGGGTATTCTGTATCCTATAGATCGGACCCATACCTCATTCGACAATCAATTTAATAAGGAATTAAATGCCATTCGACATTTTTAAAAATATTCCTTTTTAGGACAGGAAACACAAGAATTCTTTTGTATAAAGGTATAAGTATATATCTCAGATATTCTGGGTCCTACAAGTATGAAATCCATACACCTCATTCGACGGAGAATTTAATAATCAATTATTTAAAGAATGTTCCAAAAGAAATGCACGATTTGAATTTTAGTAGGCGCTCCAAACTTGACAAACTATCAATAATATTGTCATTCCTTCGTCCGTACAGAGTTCCATGACTATTAATAGCCGATTTTACATTGGTCTTCAAACAGACGCATTCTTCAAAAATTAATATGCCAGAAGGGTTCGTCGAATGCCGAGGAAATCCGCCAGCTCTAGCTTGAGTGCAAAATTGAAGAAACGCACATATAAATACTTCCCAATGATTCTCTGCTCAAATCAACTAGAAAAATTCCCCCACGTGACACACGCTCACACACACATTGATGTGACGTATATAAATTCACTGTCAAGAAAGGAGCATGGAAGACCAGTGTAGCCATATCAGCATGAATATACCCGAGTTACTTACACGCATATAAGATCAATGTAAAACCGGCCAATAGCAATAATGGTGCAAGATGACAGATGTCAACTTAATGAAACGAAAATGGCGCGAAATTTAAATCTTGCGGTTAGGACACCCCCGATACATGATTATAAAACGCCACACACACTACACACTTACCTGTGCATCATTTTGATCTATACTACTTTCTGATATTTTTCTTGGATTCTTTTTAATAAATGGTAAAACAGTTTGTTGTTTCTTTTTTGTTGTTTGATATATTGAGAAGATATCTTGTGGTATATAAATTCGGGTATTCTTAAAATCATCCGGTTGTGATTTATAATACATTGATGGTATTCTAGCATCGATTGGAAATTCTCTTGTATCATATGTTGTTGCTTTTAAATTAATTAAATACATTGCCATATCACAAATTGCCCACATTTTCTAGAAGAAGATAAAAAGGATGAAATTTAAATATCAAGAAGAAAACACCACACCACACCACACCACATCATTTTCTTTTTTTATAGTACTTACAAAATTAATTTTCTTATCATCCGGTTTAAAGGCATCTTTATGATTTTTCATTCGATCAACGATATTTTTATAAAAACCACAACAAAAGAATTCCTTATTTGTTATTAGAGGCTCTAATATTAACCATAAACATTTCTCTATTGCTTTCAATTGATTATGATCTTCGGGATTTTGAAAATTTGGATCATGTGTTAAAACTGGTACAGCAAATACTAACATATAATCGGGAAGTATATGAGGTAATTGACTCATAGCACGTTCCACTAAAAAAAAGAAAACAAACAAAAAATGGATATAGTAAAATAATTAACTATTTTTAGTAAATTGATGATGCAAAAGTTTGCGCGTAAAATCTCCTATTTTGTAACGTCCGGATCGAGAGAAGAACATGCAAAACAAATTACTTCGTTTTGAGATCCATAGTTTAAAGATCAAATCGAAATAAGTGTCAGATTCGATCCGGATTATATACTATTCAAGCGATTTGAGTTGTCAGATCAAGTTCTGCTAGCCTAGCTAAAGATTTATTGATAGAAATAAAACCAGAATGTGTTGATGGGTGCCCTCTGCAGGGCAAAATATCCGTACATCAATGGTATAGACTAGTGTTGTTGTTTATTGCGAAAGAAATAGAAGAATTCATAATGTGTAAGGATATTAATACACAAGAAGAATCCCTTGACAGGACGGATGATTGGAAATCTTTATTATTTATTGGCCGCAAAAGAATTACATGTTCTATATTTAATTTTTATGAAGCTTGAAATGTATATTCTATTAGCACTTAAAACCAGAGCCAACGTCGCCAGGGACAAGTAACACAATTGCTATTCAATTCGCTGTATAAACTATTTAAAAAAAATGCCTAAAACTCTTCCACATAATTTTGCTGCTCTCCCAATCAATCAAGCAAGCAAACGGTCTCCATTTTACTTTTCAAATATTTTGCTACATACGATTTCAAATAGAAACAAAATTTCTGAATTTCTGAAACCTAAATGAAAGAAACAACGGATTACGCTTTTGCTATGTTGAAAATTGGTTTTTCGCTTCGCACATACGTCATCGGTGCCCCAGTTTACATTTGAAATATTATGTTAAAGGATCTTCTTGTACTGCAACCTTTGATGTTTATTATATCTCAGTAGTTTGGTTGAATACCCACTTTAGAGCACCTTCTCTAGGCCTACTATTTTTTAAAAGGGATTTTAGTATCCGGAGTCGGTCAGGTCAAGAAATTGTATCTAGGAATATGCCTCCAGATATTTCTGCCTCCTACAAAGTAATGCTTCGCAGTCGGAAAGAATGAGGTATCTTTGTCCCACTTTCCCGCAGAATCTGCAGTTGCTGTCTAGTGCAAGTCCTAGTTTTTTAAGATGTGCTTACAGTCTGTAGTTTCCTGTCAGTACTCTTATATTCCTCTTGTTTGTGTATTAATGAAGGCTTTAAATCGAGATCTTTGGCTTGATTGTTATTCGCAGTGTTTGGTTCTATTTGCCGCCTTTTCTTTCGTTAAAATTTCTCAGATTATGTGTAGTCTGATTCCACAGAAGAGTTTTGATCATGTAAGAAGTGTTTTTGATCCTTGCTTGATCAGTTTATGGACTTCTTCATTACCCTTTCGATACCCATATGACCCGATAATCAAGTAAAGGATAACTTTATTGATTGTTTAGTTTAGCCACATTATTCTTCTAGTATCTTAGAGCTGATTGTATAAGAGTTTAATACTTTGATGGCAGATTGATTGTCTACCAATATTAATATTAGTTGCAGTACCTACTAGTGTTCACACTTTTTTAGACCCGTAACCTAAGGTTATTGCTAAAAATATGGGAGATCGGAATTATGAATCCATTTCCAATTAAATAGCCTCGTAAATAAGCAGAACTGCAGGATATGGGCTACGTAGAATCCGAGAACAGTTCATCAACGACATTTACATCCACTTAAGTGTACTCTTTGGTACGGTGTATTATCTGAGAGGATCATTGGCCCATATTTCTTCGAAAATGAAAACGATGTTGCAACTTCTATCAATAGTGATCAGTATCGGACAATGTTGGAAAATTGTTTAAGCCCAGCCGTGGAAAACCATCCAACCCCTTGGTTCCAACAAGACAAGAACCGTCACATCGCATACTGTAAGGTACTCAATGGCTCTTTAACACTTTACATGACTTCATAAATTGATAATAAACGACATAAACTTTTGCATCTGAATCTTCTCAAAAAGAATATGAAAGAAAACTATCCACAAAAATTATACCTGTTGCAAATGTTTTAACATATTCACGTCTTCGATTAACATCAGTCTCGATATAAGTCTTCAACATATTTGATAATCTTTTACCAAAAAAGAAACGAAAGATATTTAAAAGATTAAGAAAGAATAATAAAACATCTAGAAACTACCTTTTATCTGTTTCTCGTCCTCCAAGCGCATAATAACCCATAAAATCCAATGGTAAACATTTATGTGGAATACCTTTATTAAGTCCTTTATGTAATTTCTTAGCAAATATTTCTCGTACTTCAGAAACTGGATCAATCTTTTAATAAAAAAGAGATAACAGAAAAATTGGCGAAAACTATTTCAATCTATATAAAAAAGGGTGTCCCAAAATTCAAGCAAGTTTTGAATTTTCCACCATTTGTGCGTTAAAGCCTGCAAAAGAAAGCGTGACAGCTGACAATTCAGGATTATTAAGCTCTATTCAGCGCTACAAGAAAAAACAACGCGTTTTCATTGTTGGACAGGCAAATGGATGCTGATTTTTCGAATAAAATCATCTTCTCAACGATGAGACTTATTTTCATCTTAATGGCTTGTGGTTAATCGAGAAAATTGTCGCATTTAGAGTTCAGAAAATCCACGAGTGACACGTTGAGAAACAAATGCATCCACAACGTGAAGATTTTGTGTTGGAAGCATCGTCGGACCATTCTTCTTCGAAAATGCGGCTGGTCAGGCAATAACAGTTAATTGACTCACTATAGCGACATGCTAATCCAGTTTTTCGTGGCTAAATTGAAAGATATAGATGTGGACGATATGTGGTTTCAACAATACGATGCCACATGTCATACAGCCCGAGAAACAAATCAATTACTAAATGAGTTATTTTTTCTGGTCGTGTTATTTCCAGTTTTTGTGATCAGAATTGGCCATCCAGATCATGAGATTTAACACCGTTTCTTTGGAATTTTTTGAAGTCTTAAGGTTTATGCCAACAAGCCCACAACCACCTACGCCAAAAAAGGAGGAAATTTAGCGTTGTATCAACGAAATTCAACCACATTTATGCAAAACGATCATGGAAAATGTCAACAAAAGAATGCGGTATGTGCCAGCAAAGCCGTGGAAGCCATTTACCTGATATACTGTTCCATACATAACCTTATACTGTATAGTTTATGAATCAATAAAAAAAATCACAATTTAGAATTATAAACCTATGTTTTCTATCAAAATTACTTCTTGCTTGAATTTTGGGACACCACCCTTTTTTTATGAAACTATATTTACCATTAATTGTGATAAACTATAAAATTGTTCAGCTGTAAATTGATCACCGACACCTTTTTGTTCGCATATTTTTAACATTGCTTTACCAGCTGTTAATCGTAGCCATGACATCTCAGCCAATGATAAACGTCCCTGCTCTAAAAGATCACCATTTTGTTTAATAAAAGCATGTAACATACGGAATGTTTTTTGTGCTGATAGAACATCATTTTTTAAACCTAACAACCATCTAGCCATAGTTTTAAGAGCTTCCACCTTACAACGTGTCTCTTCGGGTAGTTCATGTTCTTCACACCATTCATTCGATGGTACAGTACCGCGTTGTTCGATAACATCTTTTATTAATAAGTCTTTAACAATTTTTCTTGCTATTATATTTTTTATTTGTGTTAGAAATTTTTGTGGCATATTATATGCAATATGTCCTAAACAAACAATTGCTGTACGATAATTTTCATTGCCTGTATTTAATGATTGTTTAAATGATTCTAGAATCTCTGGAAATATATCTGATATTGTTGATTCTTCTTCTAACTTTTGTGTATTCACATATATACAACGGACAGCATGTTTAGCTTGTTTTGGTGTGCCACTTATTGCAAATTCTTTACAAATCGGTGCCAATTCATTTAAGATATTTGGATGGGAATCAATTAACGGCTTAAAACGTCCTAAATATGTAAATGCTTTTAATATATATGGTGCTGCATAATCAACATCAAAACTTAATAATGCAATCATATGACGTAGAATTGTCTCATGTTGAAAATGGGCAGAAAATACATAAGCTAAAACCTGTGGAAATTTGTTTTCTTTTTAGTTTTTAAAGTATCTTAATTAAACAAAGAGAAAGAGAAGAAGATGTAGAAACATTCTAAATTAAATCTTATTGCAAGAGCTTTACTAAAGAGTTCAAACAGAATGACGGATCCACGACGAATTCACGACGTATGAAATGTCAAATGGATTTTAAATGTATACGTTTTCTATTAGACTAAACAAAACACGACGGATCCACGACGAATTCACGACGTATTAAATGTCAAATGGATTTTAAATGTATACGTTTTCTATTAGACTACACAAAACACGACAGATCCACGACGGATTCACGACGTAAGAAATGTCAAATGGATTTTAAATGTATACGTTTTCTATTAGACTAAACAAACCACGACAGATCCACGACGGATTCACGACGTATGAAATGTCAAATGGATTTGAAATGTATACGTTGTCTATTAGATTACACAAAACACGAAGGATCCACGACGAATTCACGACGTAAGAAATGTCAAATGGATTTTAAATGTATACGTTTTCTATTAGACTACATTCAAAACACGACAGATCCACGATTAACTAGTTTTAATACAATCTAAAAACCGAAAACCGTCGTAAATCCGTCATTCTGTTTCCCCGACTAACTCCTAAAACTACTTGCAATAAGATCTAATACAATTTACATAGATTGTTATTTATATTTCGGGAATAGAATGCGCAAATTTGACGTTTTGAGTGCTCAAAAAGTCACTTGTTTGAGCTCGCATTGTCGTGTAGGTGAAGAATGATGGTTTTCCTTATTTCTCCAAAGACTTCTGGCAAACAAATTATTGTGTAGCATTCAGAATTGACCGCTCTACGTTGCTCTAGCTGTACAGTTGTCACATGTTCAGTTATTCCTTAGAAATAGCCAACAATTTGCTTCAAAGTGCTTCGTGCGCGAACAACTTTTGTCGGATTTAGCGGATTCACCTGTGTAGATGTTATACACACTATTTGATTGTATTTTTTTGATCATTTCTTTGCAACAATATTGACACGATCCTTTTTTTTTGAGCGATTCTCTAATTATTCGTGATCCAAAACAGTCAAGTTTTCATGCAACAATCTTATTGATGTTCATCATACTAATGCCTAAGGATGTCTCAATCTCATGATAAGTCATATGACGATCTTGCAGTTCACGCACAGCATCAATGTTTTCTGAGGCACGATAACCGCCGATTTTGGACGTTCTTCACGAAATTCGTTCGTCAACGAACTACAGCCATGATTGAATTCGGTAAACCATTGATAAACACTGGTCTTTGATAGTGCTTCATTGCCAAAAGTAGAATTAAGTTCATCGATGCGCTGTTATTGAAATAATCCACGTCGAAAGTGACGCTTCCATTTTTTGGCCGAGATGAATTTTTCAAGTTACTATAAATCACACAAATATTGCTCGTACGTCAAAACGTTCTTAGTGGCAGATTTCAGATGTGACGTGCCAACACTAGGGTTACCCATTCCCGAAATATAAATAGCAGCCTACGTACTCATTGTTCAGAAATAATCATCTTTGCACATTTATATCTTTGTTGTTTAAAAAGTTTTCTTCTTACACTAAGCAATTTTAAACCACGTTCACCAGCCAATTCCGGTGGTAAACCGACTTCATCAACAACTGGACCACCTTGCATACAATCTTCAATTAATCTAAAAAAAAAAAAAAATGAAAACATTTCTTAAAGAATTCAAAAAAAAGACTATTTCTAATCGTGCGACAAAGTAGATCGATGGCCAGGACACATGTTATTAGACTCTCGCGATCGAAAGATATACAAATATATTCGGTACCGCGTTTTCTCCGCATGTTGTCGCAACATCGCTTTTTCGTACTGTCATTTGCTATTTAAGCTGTAAGCGTTTTAAACATGTCAGAAAATAAAACCGAAAATGTTCTTTGATTCACTTCGATGAAGGCCTGAAATCGAGGCAAACTGCAGTACAGTTTATAGACCTTTACAGAGCTTTAACGAATTCACAATTGGATCATCATCGTCATACGTCCCGTTTAGGTCGTTCTATCTTTGAAAATGTCGAATGTAATCCTGGACAAAAAATGCCTAAGCAATGGCTAAGCATTCATCATTAAACTGTTTTAGATTATTGTTTCGGAAGAATGGATACAAAATATAATTAGACTGAAAAAGTTGTTTCTACTCAAACATAACAAAATTTTGCCCTTTTTTTAGACAGATTGATAAAATCGTCTTGATCAGGAAAAGTTCCATCACAAACAATCTCAAATCTCTCAGATTAACTCCGAGGAAACTGCGTGTGTTTGATTTGCGTAGGTTTGGGTCGTAAAGACTATTCTTAGGATTACAAAAAGGAAATTTATGTAAATCTTTCTTATATTATATTCCTGCCACTCTTAGTACCGCCATCCTCCCAGAAATGAGTGATAATTAAGGATATTACAAACGCGTATACTCCCGCACTAACAACCAGCAGTCCATTGGGCACAGGTCGCATATAACAGCTTTGGCTTAGGGTAGTTCTTGGTACGTTGCTCGAGCCATCTTGCAAATTGAGACGGTTCTTGCAGCTTAAACCCCCACACCGACCGTGTCAATGGGCCTACGATCGTGAGGACAAACGCGTCATAGTAATCTGATCATTTTTTGTTCGTCAATTCTTTGAATTATTTGAATAGAGAGGCCTCTAAGTAAAAGCCCCTGTAAAGGATCAAATTGTTTGTCAAATTATTTTCTAGTATGCAGATTTGTTTGACGCGTTTGTCAAACAATGTAAGTGGTTTGACGTGTTTGATGGAAATCTTGATTGACGGCTTGTTTTTGACAAACATGTTTGATAGAGTGCGACAGTGTTTGTCAAACAAGATCTCAGTCGTCGCCTTGACATCATGAAGGACAGTACAATGCTTTATCTGTATTACTCATTGTAAGGGCTTTGTGGACGACAAGTTGTAAGACACGAACACACAAACGTCACGACAAGGAGAAAACCGTCGAAGCTACGGGCAAGTTTGACAAATTTGCTTGATCGATGTTCCAGCTATTGTTTGATGAAAACGTGTCAAACAATAGTTTGATCATTTAAAGGAACCTTAAGCCATTTTTTAATATGTCATCGCAGAGCAGCAGCATCCACCAATTATCCAAGATTTTCTCGTCGAAACAAACCCACACAAATTGAGACTACCGACGATAACATGTGTCCCTTCATATATTCGGATGTGACTACATTTTCCTAGCGGGTTGCTAGCACGTTACTTGTTTTACAATTTTGATTCGATCAAACAGTATAAGTCTTTTCAAAACTTTACCATCAATTTTCATATGACTCAAAACAAGTGTTACGTGCTGCCAGCCACCTCCAGGAAAGCTACGAAAGCTAACTTAAAAACTTACACAACAAGTATTTCTATTGAATTTTTATCAACCATTACAGATGCAATCCTTTCTAAAATCATTTTAACAGTATTATAATATAAATTTGTCATAATCGGTTGTCCCAATTTTTTAAGTACACTCGCCATTGTATCAGCACATTCTTTACACGAAACATCACGTTTCAATATGATCTCCATACCACGTAGTAATGTTGAATCTTTACGCATATGTGTACTAAATTTAGCTAGAAATTCTTGTGCTTTAATTGGATCTGGTAATTGCCTGCAAAAAGAATTAGAAAAGATGGATTATAAAAGTCAGGTCCTGGAAGAAACACAAACCACATTACTTTGATATAACTAAACATTTTGCATTCAATTCTTTTTGTAATTTCGGTGTTAATTCTTTAGCACGATGTAATTTTATCCAATCCGAAACATTTTTACGTACTTTTAATTGATTCTTTTGTAATTCAATAAATGCTTTTGTTGCATTATCATCGATAGTACCTAATAATTGATATAATTTCTTCATACGTTCATCAGCTGATAATTGATATGGTACTAAACATGTTATTAATAAACGTTCAACTAGTAAACGATCTTCAATCCCAGTCATATAATAACCATGTAAAATTTTATCTTTAATCCAATTAACAGCTTTTTTTGTTGCTTCTGGTACATTTGAATCACTTAAATATTTCTTATATATCATTGCTAAACCATTCATTGCTTCTTTACGAATTTTAAATTTTTTATCTAATGTACGTTCTTTAACAAATTCTAATAAATCTTCAGATTCTGATACAATTTGAAAATCACGTTTAGCTGTTTCAACAATTGCCATAACAACTTCATATCGGACCGTCTCATCAGAATCATGTTGCCGGACTTTCAGGGTTTCAATAATATCTTTACGTAAATGTGATTGATTTAATAAAAAATGCATTGTACTTTGTACACATTTAATACGTATTGGTACAGCAATATCATAGAAACGTCCTAAAAATTGACGCCATAATGGTACATGTTTTTTTGATAAATTTGAATTTTTCTCCGAAAACATTCGTGCTAATAATGCGACGGCCTCTAAAATTCCGTAAAGAAATAAAAAGAAATAATTAATAAATTTATATTCAATTGGTAATTAAGGTACGTCCACACTGGTACGCTTTCGTCTTTCTCTTTCAATTCCCACATCCCATTCAAAATTGCATGCGCTATTGAACAAATGTTTGACGGATGCGGCAAAGTGTCCACATTAGTTCGTCACAACAAAAATTGAAAGCCTAAGACTAAGTCGCTCAGTCTTTTTGCTCAGTCGTAATTTGAGCAGTTTTTCTGTGGGAAAGCCTGCCCAAATTTTGTGTCCACACGGTACCGTCTTTTCCATGTTTTTTTTACATAGTTTTTTTTGGAACTACATTTTGCATGCACGTATCACAGTTATTTTTCAGACACGATCTGAAATCGTACAGGCCGCACTTTTGCCTGCGCAAACGATCTGTGACTTGTCAAGACGCTCAGTTTTGCCTGCGCAAATCTGATTTGAGCATGCAAAACTGAGTAAAAAAAACTGTGCATTTGGACGGCTCTTAAGAGGCCCTAGTTGAACGAAAAATCCAAAAGTAGCTGGATATTGACTGCGTCATCATGGCTTGCGCTGTGGAATTGTCATCTTTCAACAGCGTATGCCTCTTGTTACACCACTCCGTGCGATATAACGCATGCCCTTATTGAAAACAAAACCGCACCAATGTATAGACGTATCTTTAGAGATCTGTGAATGAGTTTTTCTTTCGATTATTTAACAACCACAACCTTCGTGCGATCTTTCAGTTGATTTACGAATTCCTTGTTTTAAAAAGAAATCCGGATCTGTTGCGGAAGATCCAATTATAAAACCAAATTTTAAAATTTTTATAAGAAATGAACCGCTCTCCATTAAGAACTGATTGTAGACAGGAGACAGGAAGAAGTGCTTCCCCAATTTGGAATAACAGAATAAGTCTCTAGCAAACTCAAACTCAGTGCAGCCATCAGAACAAGAGAATATCTCCTATACTTATTCACTTCCTCTGCTTGTTTAGAAAAACCATAAGCCTCAGAAGGGTTATAGAGCTTTTAATTGATCCCTTTTCCTGTTGTATTGTTGATGTGAGATGTATTTTTGTCGCATATCATAAAAACTCATTCACACAAATCTAATATTCTAAAGCGTATTTATTTACTTAGTCTTTCTGTCTCTGTTGATGATTTTAATTTACATTCTAATTGTGGTAGAACCGAATATAAAATACTTGGACTTATAACATTTAATTCATAAATGAGATCATAAACTTTTGTTGATATCGCATACGTTTTTTCGACTTTATCCATAATTAAAACTTGATTAAAAAACTGTAGAAGAAAAAACGAATTAATAATATTCGAAATGAATTTTATATACGCACACGCAAAGGTCTACATTTTCAGCGTTGAATACGGAGCTAGTTAGGTACGCAATAGGCCCACATGATTGCGCATGCAGAATAACACACAATCACCCGCCACACACTGTCATTCTGCATGAGCAATCAAGTGATTCGACATGCTGTAAAATGGAGTATAATTTTCCCCCAAGTAATAGGCCCATTACACTACACATGCACGAATGCGCAATCACTTGATTGAGCAGTTTTGCCAGGCCCACACACAACGCATTCTTTACGTCAAATTTACGCAGTCTTTATTTCATAAATCAGATTATTTTCGCAGTTTGATTCATTATGTCGGATGCTTGCGCATTAATTCTATTAGCGTTGGCTTTATGTACAACTATCTATTAAACTGCGTAAATTTCACTACACATTAAACATGCATGCATACGCAGCAGAAATCGAATCAAAATAGTTTTGAATTACGCAGTCAACATGTGCACACACTATCATTCTGCACGCGTAATCAAGTCATTGGACATGCTGTAAAATGGAGTACAATATTCCAAGACCTTTGCGTGTTTAATATCTGGGGGAAGGAAAAAAGAAGTAAAACAACTTACCAATTTAATATAAGTTTCCAAAGTATCGCTTGTCTTCTTAATTAAATCTCTTGCCAATTGATTAGCATTTTTCTTTTGAGATTTATTCGGTTCAACAATATTAATTAATATAATATCTAATAATTCGGTTGATACATTATCAGATTCCGTAATAAGTGGACAAAGTACATCTAACATAAAACTTTTAACTTTTCCACTATGTTCATCACTAAAACAGGAGAAAAAGAAAAGGTTAAAATACAAAACGTACATGAAAAGAAAACGCTGATCCAAATCAAACGAGAGCGAGCAAAAGGAGCACTCGTTGATATTCCCACAATCGCTACGAATCCATCAATAGTGAGCCAAACTCATCCTTGCTTGCCATTCACACTAAAATGATCAGTCATGAGGACTACAAGTCGTGTTTGATAGAAAACTAATTGAGTTTGATTGACAAAAACCATCAGTTTTTTTACATTCAAATTACGAGAGTAGTTGCCAAAGTGTTGTGTCCATCCAGCAATAACTTTTACTATCTTTTGGTCAAAGGAATTTGAGATCCGTGGTTGTGTTGTTCATTTCAAGACTATACTTCACAGAATCATTTCTGTAGTTTATCTTCATTAATTTTCGTTTCAAACTGAAAGATTTTGCATCTGCGATGAAGAGTTAGATCGTTCTATCTAACAGCGTGAGGGAGATTTAAATTCTATGAGTTTCATTTGGATTTAAATCGTCGATGATAAAAAAAAAAAGAAATTCAATGTGGCCATCTATCGAAACAAGTCTTCTTCATTCAAAAGTGCTTCTAAACGTGTGTGTGCAATGATAGCTTCGAATTGATTAATTATTGTCGGCAACGATTTCACACTGATTAGTTTTCTCTCAGTTGCTCTCAAAAGCTGATAATCGGGAAAACTGATTAATATTTTAGTCCTCCTAAAAAAAAAAGAGATCGAAAGAACTGCTAGCTCTCAGTAAAGCAAATATTCAGCCTGTTGTAAGTGTCCTAACTGGACACTGCCGACTTAATTATCACTTAGCGACCATGACCCTGATAGATGACTCTTCCTGCGATTCCTGTGATGCAGAGGAAGAAACAGCGGAACACTTTCTCTGTCATTGACTAGCTTTTCAAAATTGCAGACTCAAAACTTTCGGCGACCGGTTTATCGAACCAAATGCCATCAATGAGATCTACGTCAGTCGGATATCCAGCTTCATTCTAGGCTCCAGGAGGTTGGCCAATCCCATCAATCTAAGGACTCATTCTAGAGTGTGCACAATGGACCCAATTCGTGGTATAAGTGCCGGGAGCGCCAATAGGCATTACTCTAAACATTATCTATCTATCTATCTATCTAGTCCTCCTAAACTTAAGACGTCCTTCACAGACACACAAACACATCAACTGATTCACAACAGAAGAATTCGCAGAGAACATATGCGTTTTATTCTTGCTCATTCGTTCACCTCGCTTGATTTGGATGCAAATTTCTTTCCAAGATCTTCCTAAATTATACTTACTTAACAATTTTAAACATTAATGAAAATAAATTACAAAATATATCTTGAGAATCTTCAATTTCAAAACACATATTAAATGATTTAACGTATGCCAAATTTTCAAGTAAATAAAAATAACGTTTAAATGCCGGATCTTTTGGATCAATTAAACCATTTAATTGTTTTATTAAAAACATAAAAATATGTTTTATTTGTTCTTGATCTTTATATGGTGCTTCCGGTGCATAAACACGTAGAACATCAGCAACACAACATGCCACCAATAATTGGACATCACGTGAAGGATGTGTTAGAAAATGTTCATCAACTAAATGTAAAGCAAGCGGTATATATTGTTGATATAAACCATCATCTTGTCCCATCGCTTGTAATGTATGTGTCAATGTCTAAAGGAAAAGAAGAAGAAATCATTAAATAGTAGTCAATCATCACACAAAAACGTAGTCTTTTCTTACTTTTAAACGTCGAATTAATTCATCTGGTCCAAGATCTTCAGATAAAGGCTTACAGCCTTGCGGATAAATTATATCACTCATTTTTTTTAGAAACTATTATTTAGTCCTGTTGGGAGAGAAAAGAAATGGGATTTAGTTGAAGAAAACTATTTATTACTGAACTGAACTGAAATGTGCTCAAAAAGACTAAAAAAAAGAGGTCAAGCGATGTGATTTTTATAACTTTCTAAAAGGACTTTATTGTATCATAGATCTTCCTTCTAAATGGCACTACTAAAGCCTATCCATTTGTAGTTTATAAGATTTTATAACAGATTCCATAAACATCGGAAGCGCCTATTCATTTGTTTCATTTGTAATCTTCTCGACTGCCTAAACTTAAATATTTTTAACTTATTGACTTTGATATACTTCACGCATAGCAAGCCAACTGTCGTAGTTGCTGGGCCCTGGAGCTGATGAAGCCTTATCCTATAAAAACCTTGCAAACTTTATAGTTTTACTTTATTAAAATACAAAAAATGATACAGATTCTATCGAATGCAAAAAAGTAGGGTTCACGAAGTCGATCCAGTGTTAGTGTTGCTTGGACCTTGTCTTGTAGAACAAAGATCTGTGAAATCACAATCTTTTAAGCTTCGCGAGATTTCGTTACATCGCCTACAGTTTTCTTTCTAAAATAGATGTGCTAGACTGAGACTATTAAGAAGCCTTTGAACTGGGAAACATGTTGTTACACTGGCTCCGTGGACTGTCATCAATTTCGGTTACATTTCATCGTCTAATTGGTTATCGTACGATTGTCAAAAAATCAAAACGACTTCGAATACTTGAAGCTGTCGGTTGAAGACGTGTTTCCTCGTTTAAGGCCTGCTTTTACCTAGTTTGTAACTCTTTTAATTTGTGTCCTATATTATTCTATACACTTGCAATAGCCGCCAATCTCTCCTGGGCCGATTTTTTTCAGATATTTGCTCCTTAAGGCAAGCCACTACACAATATCATTCATATTAAAACGAATAAATGAAGCATCTATCGAAGTATCTAGTATAAACTGTGTTCCCATCAAATTGGGTTTCAATTATTTCACGAAGATTCATGTCAAAAACAAGAACAACACGCAACACAGCATTAAACGTTAGTTGGATGGCGATTTACAAACGTTTAAAAGCCTTGGGGAAAGGTTTAAAAGGAAAGAAAGTGGCTGCCATATGAACTGAAAGAAAGACATTGAAAGGCGTTTAGTCATTTGTGAAATATTGGTGAAAGATTCAAAAGAATATCATTTTTACAACGAACTGTTTCATGGTGATAAGAAATGGATTCTTTATAACAATCCCAAACGCAAAAAAACCATGCTGCGATCCCAGCCAGTCATCAAAAACCGACTGTAAAGCCGAATATCCATGAAAAGATGATCTTGCTCTAGATTTGGTGGGACCAGAAGGGTAAAACAGTTTCTGCTGGTCGTTACAGACAACTAATCAAATTGAATCACGCTTAGAAGAACAAACGAACAAAATAGCCTCGTAGACACGGTAAAATGATTTTGTCGCATGTTAACGCTAAATCGGTTCAGGAAATTTTGAAAACATTTGACTGGGAAATGCTATCCCATCCTTTGTATTCACCAGACATTGTTTCAGTCGATGCAACATGGTTCTGCTGATACACACATCTTCAATCTTTTAGAACTGTCTCTGAAAATGTCTCAATGACCAGATTCCTTCGAATAACGCACAATTCTTTCAGTGCAGAATCCGTGCCCACGCTGCTTGAAAGATGGACAAAAGTCATAGTTAACAATGGAAAGTATTTTGAGAACGTTGGTGAGTCGATTTTGTCATAACATTTTATCTCTACATAGGACACAGAACAGCAGAACAGAACACTTGCTTTGACTGAATTTCTGTATGTCGTTTGGAGACAGTTTAGACTAGTAAAGAGTTAACCTAAAATAACTGTTTCAAACTAGGACTCAATCCAGTAATGCTGTTCTTTCCATTCTCCTTCATCTTTAACGTTTTTCTTAGCTGATCGTTGTTTGTTTGTTTCTTTCCGATTAAAATCATTTTTGATTCATTTTTTAAATCATAATCTCTGCACAAGTGATTTCCAAAAACAGAACATGTTTCTTCCCCAAAAACAATGTTTCCAGTTGGCAAAAGTTGAAATTTTCAATTAAAACTGTGATGCCTTTTTTTAGACCTCACCTAAATGTCATAGTTAGAAAAAAACTATTAGTAAGTATTTAACTTAAAGGGGCTCATCATAGACGACAGAAACATTGGGCGCATCCAGCAGTTCTAAGCGCTTAAAGCACTTTACAACGCTTAAATCTAGCAAGAGGACTGGATGCAATTCTAACTTTAAGCACCTAGTAAAATTACAGCATTTTTTCGACTAAGCGCTTAGTAGTGCTGGATTGTTGTCAACCTGGCTGTCAGGTTTTGTTGCCACAGATGAAACGAAATGTTGGCAACCAAGTTGTCAACTTCTCTACAGACGAGATACAATATGAATGCCAACATCAGACACTCCGTCCACCGAATATCCGATGTTTTCCAAAAAAAAATTTCAAAACATTTCCAACATTATTGACAACATTGAGATACACAACATCGACACCAACACGGCTAGTTGACAACAATGTCTATTGTTTGAAGGACACCCTTTATATTCAAATACCGAAATTCAAACAAACTGTCCGAATATTGTAAACAGTCACTGTAAATGTTTTGAATTTTGAATATTTTTTTTGCGCCCTTTTAAAAATAATTATTCTTTCTTTTTTCGAATGTGTGAAGCGGCTGTTCCCTTTTTTCCGAGTTATTTTTACCTAAATATTAATAAATTTATTTCGGAAGCCTAAAAAAACGGGCGCTTTTTTAATAACCAAAAAAAAAAAAAATGACAGCTGCTCTTGCCTTCTTCCCAATTTTTTTTTGACAACTCAAACTAAATAAAAGATTTTCGTATTTTCTTTTTTAACTTTTACTCGAAATAAACACAATTTTATTGCAGAAAATGATCCGAACGTCGATTTGAACTAAAATAAAATCCGAAAAACAAAAAAAGTATTTAAAAAAACAAAAAAAAAAAAAACAAACGAACCTTCTTCTCTCTGGCCGCCGTCTGTCAAACACCACCGCCGCGATGCCGCTGCGAACAGCAAAAATTCACTTCACTTTCGAAAAATATTTAAAAAGTTTCCAAAAGAATTTTTATTGTTTTTTTTTTCTTTTCGCCTTTTTTTTCCTTCCAAATCTTTTTAATGTTTTCTAAATTTATCGTAATTACGAATAATATGAATTTTCTTCTCACGGCTCGACGACGACATTTAAAAAAGCCCAAAAAGAAAAACACAACACACTTTTTTAGAATTTCACCCCAAAAAAAAAAAAAACTATTTTGTTCAATTATTTTTTTAAATACTTTTTTCTAAAATTGTTTTTTTGTTTTCTATTTCAAAATACAAACACGGTTTATTATTTTTGTTTTTTTTTTTTTTTTTTAATGGCTGTTGTTTTGTATGTCAATAATTCAATACCAAAAACAAAAAACCAAAAAAAAAGAAATACGCCATCTTTTGAGGCGTCGAAATTTTTGTTCCTTCTTCAACAAAACAACACAAGAAATATTTCTGTTTTCGTGTTTCATAATTATTTTGCTTCCGGCTTAGATGGCGCTCAAATGTGTTTTTAATTTGATATTTTCAAATTCAGATGGCATAATTGAGATTAGAGAGAGAAAGAGAAAAGGGATTTTTCGAACATATTCAATTCATTTATTTTTTATTTTATTTAATTTAATATTTTTTTTAAAATATTATTTTAAAGAAAACTTATTTAATTTATACGAATTACAATTTTTGATGAAATTATTAAAGTTACACAAAACAGGAGAGAGAAATTTAAAATTTTTTAATATTAATAAGACGCCATTTTTAAATCGTTATTATTTAAAATGGCGTCCTTTCTTGTATATTATCCTTTTTTAATACTGAATTTTTTTGGTATTTAAAAACCTTTTTGGGTGTGTTTTTAATGTGTAAATAATTCATAAGAGTTTAATTAACCAAGTTTTATTATTAAAAAATTAGTAAAACAATAAGGCGCCCAAATAATGGAGGACAAAATTTGTGAAGATACTTTATTTTATTTTAATAATACTTCATAAATCGATCCTTAAATTCGGAAATTGTTCTAATATTAATTAATAAAATATAAGAGTTTTTTTCAGTTCGTTCATATTGGTTGAGACAAGTGAATTTATTAAGCGCCACATTTTGGGAAGACCATAAATTCATTCTTTCCGTTTAGGCAGTTCTGATTTTAGATAATTCAACGGATTTTAATGAACTAATGTTTAAATTAAGATGCATTCTTATCTAAAATATAAAAAAAAACTTCAAGAATTTGATGAACGAAGATCATTTCTGGCAATTTTTCTTGTAAATCGAAACAATTTCAGCAGCCTCCTATCCAACGCCATTGCTGTAACTTTTGGGGGACCTGTGCATCTGTTTTTTTTCTTTCAATTCGTTGTATTTTTTGCTATTAGAGAAGTTTTTCTAATGTATTTAATATTCGGGGGCCCAGTCCACTTGTTGCACTTGTGATGGTACGGCACTGCTCCTGTCCTTATTCGATAAGGCGCGGTAATACTAATGAATGATCGATCATTCCATGGTGGAGGAGTTCCTGTAAAGTATAAAATGTATAAAATGTTGACCCGATTTTAGCTTATTAAGATGACCAAACCTGACTGCCTTATTGGACTTAAAAATGCCATATAAGGGGACTTTAGAGACATATTTGGTGGATCAGAAAACTGTTTGAACTATTGTTTAATATAGTGTATTTTAATAGGGACATAACAATTTTGTATCTTTATATGAACGCACCCTTAAACATTAATAATGATCTGTCAATGTCAAAACGTAGATTAAAGTCAACATTTTCATCACTTGATCATTTGAAGCGCTGGAACTTGTCCGTTTGGGCTCTGGTAAAGCTGGAAGAAAATCCAGAATTTCATCAAAAAATCATCTTCAGCGATGAAGTTCATTTCTGGCTGAATGGCTTCGTCAACAAGCGAAATATGCCTTATTGGACAGCAACAAACCCACATATGCTTCAAGAGACACCATTGCATACACAAAAAATCACTGTATGGTGCGGTTTACATGCCGGAAGCGTGATTTGGCCGTATTTTTTCGCTGATGCGAACGATCGCCATGTTACCTACCGTCAATGGAGAGCGCTACCTTGCCATGTTGGAGGATTATTTTTGGCCAGAATTAGATGAAATTGATATCGGCGATATGTGGTTTCAACAAGACGGCGCTACAAGCCACACAGCATACGTTACAATCGTTATGTTATGTTCTTAATGAAAGACCCTTTATAACTCAAATTCGAATTGGATTTATATGAACCAAAAGGAGTCAGTCATAGTGGAGCCTTAGTTCAATTATCGCAAATAACTGTCAAGGATCAGTAATTTTACTGACTGTTAATTCCTTGAAGAGAAACCCGATCAACAAAATAATCGCCGAGAAAAGATAATAATCTTATATTCGTCCGTGTCAAGAGACGAATTACTTTTAAGACACGACCTAATAAGATGCGGAAAGAAGAATCAATAGAGAGTGTCACTTCGGTTAGATGTCTTAAAAAATGTCATTAAAGAAGCTACATTGACATTCAGAGTTAGTATATAAAAGGCGAGATTCGTAAACTATGAGTAAAGTAAAGTAAAGAATCATCTAAAAGTGAGCCAAAAACTAATCCGAACAAGTAAAAGCGCAGGTATTTGCAAGAATTCGACGATGTTCCAAACTTATCACAGATCAATAAGATCGAACAGTGCGGCATTTACACCAAACTGAGCATACGCAAAGAATGCGTTGTGTTCTAGCGAGCGCGCTTTGTTAATTTTGGACGGGCCTTTACAAAACGTACAGGAACTGCTTCCCAAAATAGATTTCATTTTATATAATAAATCTGTAACTATTTGTTTGTCCCCTTATAGACTCGAACACTATTGAACCGCTTTTTTAAAAAAAGTTGATACATGTTTAAAGGTTTTTCGTTATTTGTTTATATGATGCCTTAACGGGCTGCGAAAGACGATCTTTGGAATACCATTCTTGACTTTATCGGATGCCCGGAATCTGAAGGTGGAATTCTTAATCGATTAACTGAAGAAGACAGAACTGTTACCAGTTAGTTGGGACAATCAATCAATCTTTTTCTCATAGGTTTTCTTGGAAAACTTCTGCGAACCCAGGACATATGTCTAGTTTTTCCGCGAAGGTACAATGGGCCACAAGGCCTAAGTACGGGGTCCCTTAAAGCGCCCACCACCTTGAAAAAAGGTCTTTCTAACTTAGAGTTTAGGATACTTGGATTTTCGATGTGGGTTGCAGGGAATGGGGAGGGGGAATACAAAAACGTCCTTAATTCGGGCAGTAATAGGTAGATTTTTATGAAACTTGGAATGTAAATTCTGGATAGATCAACTGAAAAGATAGGATTATGTCATTATCATTCGGTGGAGGAGTTCCGTGGGGGGTCAATATAGAAGTTATCGAGTTCACAATGTTGACAGGATGAGATAGAGAAGACAATGTATTTACTCTTCGGATACCTCTTATCCCTAACAACTATCGATTTGAATTTATTCGTCTGTAATTCCCCGTCAGCCTCTATTTCACAATGACAATCAACAAGTCACAGCCTGTGACTTGTCAGCCCCTGTAGTGTCTGTACCTGTGACTCAAAGGTACAGGCACTACGCGGGTTGACTTGCGAACTAGCTGCTTCTTCCACGGCCAGCTGCTTTCTCTCTGTGATAAGCAGTATGTTTGCGTCTCTCGAGATAAGACTCACTTCTCTACAAGAAAGAAGGTTTCTGTTAAAACTGTTGGAAATTAAATTAACTTTTATACTTATTTAAGAGTAATGCGTGCAGTCGCGCGCACGGGTACCAGGCGTTAGGATGTTTGAAAATAAAATACTTCAAAATTTGTTAGTAAAAAATTTTATTTCTTATATATTTCGATTAAATAACACTAAATCCTTTTGGGTTTATATAATTTTGTATATAATTAAAAGATTTTCTTAAATACTAAGCAAAAAAAACAACAAAACTGTATAAAAAGTCTATAATTTCCATTTTTTCTCTTAACTAATTTCGTTTTTGAGTACATTTTAATAATATTCGATTCATTTTTAATATCAATTAATTAAAAAATATATAAAATAAAAAATTTGAGATTCATAAAAAAAAATTACAACAGAAAAACTAAACAAAAACCAAGAAAATCGATGAGGATTCGAAGATGGTGTCCCAAAAATTCATGCAATTCATGCAGTAATTGAATTGTTTCTCAGGCCGTATGGGGTGTGACACTGTCTTGTTGAAGCCACATTTCGTCCACATCCATATCTTGCAATTTAGGCACAAAAAGCTGGATTATCATGTCTTGATAGTGAGCCCAATGACTTTTTTTGCCGGACCAGCCGCATTTTCGAAGAAGAATAGTGCGATGATGATGTCTCCAGTCCAAAATCCGCCGACCAAACAGTGATATGTTGTGGATGCATCACTCGTAGATCTTCTGAACCAAAAATGTGACAATTTTACCGATGAACCACAACCAATCAAGATGAAAATGAGTCTCATTGCTGTTTGTTCGAAAAATTAGGATCCACATGCTCCAACAATAAAAATGGATTGTTCTCTCACGCGTAGCACTCCATTTTTAATAATCCTAAACTGTCAGCTGTCACGCTGACTTTTGGTTTTTTCGTTGGCAACACTTTATCCGCACAAAATGGCGGAAAAATTCAAATCTTGCATGAATTTGAATTTTAGGACACACTTTTTTTGGAATAAAAACTTGGTGAAAAACATTGAAACTTAATTAATTAACACTTTTGAGATTCTTAAAAGATTCTTGTAAAGGTTCTAAAATGGTGTTTGTATTTGTCTTTTTAAAAGTGTGGAACTCTTCTGTAAACAAATATTCGATGACGAAAAAATAGTCCAAGACATTTACAACCATAGCGTAATAATAAAATTATAGCAATTAATAAAATAAGCCATACTAAGTACACATGTAAAAAAACAAAACGACTTATTGTCCAAAGGACGGTGTATTGCAAGTGGAAATCATCTGAAAAGGAAAAAAAAAAAAAAACAAGAATAAAATTAGGAAAACTATCATGTTTTCATAAAAGCAAGTTGAGCTGAGACGGGAGACTACGAGCTACATGCCAAGACTTGATTTCATTCAAGCAAGCCAAAGCAAACCATATCAGTCAAACCGCAATCTGATCGCTATAGAACTTTCCCGATATCATTGAATACCATCACATCTCATTTCAAAACCCGCTCCGCCCATGCGGCTATGCTTCCCCGCTGCCTCAGTTCACTTTTCTCTCATCCCGTATCCGTCCCGTCTCCACACGAATTCGGTGCAAAATTTACCACACCTTCTTTAAGTACAATTACTTCAAGTATGTGAATTTCATCGAATTCGATTCAAGAGTTTGATTTATTTCAAATCCCGCCTGTCCGCTCGTCCGGCTATACTTCCCTACTGTCGCAGTTCACTTCCCTATCATCCCGCATCCGTCCCATCTCCATCAGAATTCGGTGCAAAATTTACCAGACCTTTGCTTTAATCCGATTACTTCAAGTATGTGAATTTTATCGAATTCGGTTCAAGAGTTTGACTAATTTCAAAACCCACTCCGCCCATCCGTCCATGTATGCTTCCCCACTGCCCCAGTTCACTTCCCTATCATCCCGCATACCTCCCGTCGCCATCAGAATTCGGTGCAAAATTTACTAGACCTTTAAGTACAATTACTTCAAGTATGTGATTTTTATCTCGAATTCGATTCAATAGTTTGTCTCATTTTAAAACCCACTCCGCCCGCCCGTCCGTCTACGCTTCCCCACTGCCCCAGTTCATTTCTCTCTCATCCTGCATCCCTTCTGTCCGCATCAGAATTCGTTGCAATATTTATCAGACCTTCTTTACGCCTGATTACTTCAAGTATGAGAATTTCATCGAATTTGTTCATATCTGAGTTCCGAGGCTTTAATACACAAACTGTGCACATTTCATTATTAAAATTGGATCCGGAGTTTCAAACTCAAAGAAAATACCGGCAACATTTTAATGTCAGAGTGTATCTCCTAGCGATAACATAATTCGGAATCTTATTGGTCCGATTTGAAAGAACTGGATCAGTCGGTGATCTTCTGGGAAGTAATCCTAAGTGTACTATGCGCACTGACGCCTGTACATCTCTTTGAAATGAGGAAGATCAGCCATAAAGAATCAACGGGGTCTTGTATAGGGCAATGCTTGAATGCTTTTCTACACCGGCGATCGAAGATAAGGTAAGAGTGGTATGATTCCAACAGGATGGAACACATTACTAGATCGAAAGATCAACCTTCTGCGAGAAATTTCCGATGAAAAAATAATTTCAATGTTTTGCCTACAGTTTCACCTGATTTGATTTCTTTTTGTGGGGCCACTTGAAAGAACAGGGTTTACGTAAGTAAATCTCGAACAATTCAGGAACTTAAGGAGAAGATTCGAGCTGAAATCCGACGTTTTGAACTTGAAACCTTTTTCGTACGATCATGGAAAATGTTGTGGAAAAGAGTTTGTATTTGTGAGCAGGATAAAATTATGAAAACGCCAAAAGACTAATCCTTCTTTCTTTCTTTCTGTTCGACCTCCATCGTTGAACAAAAAAAAAACAAAACTATTTTTGATATGTTGCAGAGAATTACTTTGAAACGTGCAGAAATTTTGGTTCCTCCGGGAAGATTGAGGTCGGAGGGGCTACAAGAGGTTGAATCTCATTTCGGAAAACATCATTTATAATCTGAAATATACATCAGACAAGATTCTGACCCGAGACAATGTTATTTTGATTGTTTTGGCCCCTACCCGCCCTATCGAGGTTTTTTGCCTTTAGGTAAAAATGAAATGCAGTTGAATTTGGTAATAACAATTTAGAGGTTTAAGAAAAACAGTTGTAATGATAGTAGAGACAGTAGAGACAGTGTAGAATGGTCTAGTTGTTGGTTAAAAACTCGACCTCACTTCTAGAGACTGATGAGCCACGGGTTCAAAATCGGTTCTTTACTTTTTCTCTACTTTTCTTTGCCTTCATGTTTGATGTGAGCTATTATACCAATCGGGGAAATGGGACGAATTTAATGTCTTCCCTCGATATATTGCGGCGGAATAAATACTGTACATTCTGAATAGCTCAGACTTGTGATTTGTAAGCTAAAATTTATAGGAACCCCGTCTTAGGATGTATTTTATGGTAATAAAAAATGTTTTAACATACCTAAAACTGCTAAACCATAACCAATATTCCATGTTCCCATCCGATACGAACAAGTTGGCACCATAATTTCTAAATATTCATGTTTCTTCATTTTTAAATCTTTCAAATCATAATTAATAATGAAATTTGTTTTATTCAAATTAATCGGACCGCTTGATGGATACACGAACAATTTTGAGTTATGCCAATGTGCTGTAAATAAGATGTGCGGATCGATTTGTTTAAAAATCTTTTGTAAAAATGTTCCACCCGCTGATAATAAAGGCATATGTGAAATTCCGATACGTAGCTGCTGATTTTCATCATTTCTAGTTTTCGGTTTTGTATTAAAAAATTCTAATTGCATTCGATTGATTTTATAGAAACTAATCGAATCTTTGTAAGTTTTCAAATCGCCATTTGTAAATTCGATATTGAAACGTCGTTTATTTGAATTCGATATATATTCACCATTTTCACCACCAATATCGTTGTCACCGGGAATATGAATGGATTCGATATGTTTGCCATTTGTTGTTCCGAGTGAAAATATTCCATGAAAACGTTCTGAATACGTCCGGAATTGTTCATAAGATGCTACACTTCCTTCGTCTAGTAAATCACCAAGAAATATTATAATATTTGGTTTTGAAAATTCAACAGCCGTTTTAAAGGTATTCCTTAAATACCTGAAAAGATACAAAAACAAAAAAAAAACTGGATTCTTCCAAAGAAAATGATTGAAGCATATTTAATCCCTTCTTGACATCTTATCAGGGCCTATCAGGCCCCCATCAACCCGGACATAAACGTTTCGAGAATATAATATGTTGGTCTGTTTTAATATCTTCTCCTTTTTCACGAACTGAGAGGGCTTGAGAAATGCCTTCTTGATATCATCCCATCAGGCCGAAGTATGAGTAATTAACAAGTGTACGGCCACATAGGTTCTGCGCTTTCTACGCGAAATGAGAAAAATATTAACACGGTGAGAAGAACGAAAACAGTGAGCGAAAAGTGTCTACATCGAATATAACTCTTGTCGTTGAACACAAATACAAATCTTCTTCACGATTGAAAAAAAAAATTACGGCATTCTCTTTCGAAAGAGGCGAAGAATTGAATTTCAATTCTTCTCTATTTTTCGAAAGCGCGCTCAGTAAGCGTAGAGCCCATGTGGCCTCACACTCTGTCGTGACAACATTTTTACCGATTTTGATTGTAAATTTTCAAACAATTTTCATTGCTCTAACATAGATGTAGCTACATATTGTGCTGTATATAAGTGAAAGAGAAGAGTAATATGTATGAGTAACAACACATTCCACCATCAATCAAATTGGAAGCAAACAAACAAATATATGCCGAAATTTCTCTAACAATGCACGCAGCACATATCAGAAAAACGGAAAGAGAGTGATTGAAAATTTCATAAGAGTGAATGACGTCATGCCATGTGCTCAACGTGAAGTTTTCATTCTCTCTCTTTCTGATAGATTTTGCCTTCGAAAACTGTTCTTTTTCACTTATTGCTTGTTTTTTTTTTACTACTTTGTTCTGATTGGTGTTTTATTGTTTATTCGTTTCGACTTTATTTATACTTCGTCTCAAGGTCACTATATAATCCTATCGTGAGTAAAAGAGACAATACTATTAATAGATATGAAATTAAAAGAGAGAGAAGCACGTTTCTAATGCAGTAAATACAGTGAAAGTGTGTTTCCTGTTTAATAGTCATTTCCTTTTCTTAAGTACTTGGATTAAAAATTTCTTCAACGGTATCTACATGTTAACCTGATGTGATTGATATCAAGAAGGCATGAGGCTTAAGGATTAGATATCAAGAAAGCATTTCCCTAGTAAACATAATCAGAGAGTTAACTATAAATCGGTGTTGGTTTGTTACATTGCTGTACAAGTTTAAAACGCAGCAACAATGAACCTCCCAGACACCGAGGAAACCTGATTTTACATTGTAACATGGTCAACGTCTACTTTATCATAGGTTAAACAACATAGTTCGTGCAAGATTTTTACATTGACGGAATACTTATGAAACTTCCTCGGCTTCAAAACAACATGTTTTCCACCTGATGTGGATTTTCTCTTCTTGAGATGGCATTGAAATGCAACACAAAGGTGATGGAGCTCTGGTAGAGGAGAGAAATACGTTGTTAATGTGTAAAATTATATTGTTTTCCATCAACTCAATGGTTTTATTGTGATTTCTCTACAATTTTGTGCTAAATCGATGTCGTGTTTGTATTCAATTTGACGAAATGACGGATTCACGACAGTTTTCGATTTTCAGATTGTATTAAAAATAATCTGCCATGGATCTATCACATTCTGTGTAGTCTAATTAACATTTAATACGTCGTCGATCCGTTATTCTGTTCGGATCTTTAAACTCTTCTATATAAAGGGTTTTTTAATAGCTGTGTGGAACTTTATGCCGTCTTGTTGAAATCACAAGTCGTCGATATATCTACATAGCATCAAAAAAAAAGGTCATAGTGTAACCTCCACACGAACATCTATTCACATGTTCCGTGAGAACGAGATATCTGCTCCAAAAAAGTATTTTTTCTTCTTTCGAGACTAACATAAGATCCTGAGACAAATGTGTTGAGGATTCTCTTACGATATCTTGTTTCGAAGGAAGTTGATATTTCTCAGTTGTTCGTCCATTTAGTTAGACCGGACTTTTAGCCATCTTCCGCCTTCGCTAAAGAATTTATGCGTTAAAGTTCTTCAATAGCTTCTACTGCTGATTAAATTCCTGTCGTTTTACTACCAAAATGTAAGTCGACTACCCACTAAAACCTGTAGCAGTTCCTCCTAGTTAGTAATTCGTTTTCGCATGATGTAATTGCCTTGACTAAAACATGATTAAATCACAACTCAAAACAATCCAAATGCAAGCCTATTGAAGAAATAAAAGTTCTTATTGAATAACCCTTTAGTAGACGTTGACCATGTGTTCACACTATGTCTATAACAAGCTAGAATTAACTATCAATTAATTACCAGTCACTATCGAAACGTGCTAATCCAGAATAAATTGATTTATCAAATTCATTTCCTAAGATTTGTGGATCAGCAACAAATAAAATTCGTGTACAATTATCTGGAAATGAAAAAAATGAGTATTCATAAGCATTTAATCCTTTTTTCTTGAAAGCAATTGCAATGGCAAATCATATCCGTTTAGAACACTATAAGGTGAGATTATGCTGGGATCCAGCTCACTGCGAAAGGCCAGGGAACGACTTAAATCACGAATTCAGAATAAACTTATCAATGAAACAAGAAGAAAACAGCATAACAAAGGGCTTATATGGCCACAGCTGGACTAGAATAAGTTTAATCCTATTGTAAATTGCGACAGGAACACGCTGAGTGTAATAATTAAGATACTTTCGTGTCATTGTTTGCTGTGGAAACATGCTAAAACATTAGAATGCCTGGCAGATAATGATCTACGCCGGTACAGCAAGGATATTGGCGCAGCTAAGGATATGAGACATATCTTTTGTAGACGCTCGGCTACTTCAATCTCAGTTGTTTCTTTGAGAACCTTAGGATGGATGTTGGATGTTGAATTTTGCGAAGATAACCTTTCTAAATCATTCTTGGTCTCGTAGAGATCACAATAAGCTACCTGTACTACTACTTTATCTAGCCAGGACCAAACTGACGCCAAGAATAAATCCATTTTGCAAATTTTATCCAAATCGAGTCAGGATCTAAGTTTTTCGAGTCTAGACCAATTTTTCTGCGCTCTAAAACTATTTCTTTCTGAACTATGTGAATCGATTTTACCGAAATTCGGTATAGTATCGCTTATTTATTTAATCAAATGAAATTACTTTACAAAGTTTTGAACTAAACGAAAAAAAAAAATGGCGTCGTGATCACTCAAGATTTAATGCTTTATAACTTTCTTTCCCGTCGTCGAATTTTATTGAAATACAATATCAAATCGAATTAAGGAATGATTAATCTACATTCCAAATTTCATTTAAATCAGACAACGTAATTTTGAATTAGGACGTCTAGAAGTGTAGACGGAGACGAACGAATACACTTCTATTAGCTGTGAAGCCATTATTTCTGTACGTTACTAATGTACGGACAAAACTGATACACTTATCCTCTGGTAGCAGAGAGGACATACTGTAGAGGTTCTTAACACATTATTATTTCATTTGAAACTGAAGAAAAAATGGCGGAAATATATTTGCGACTGCCATTCACTTGCAAGAGTTATTTTCACGGAATTTTCAACTTAATTTTGAAAATATTTCTTACCTGTTCGACATTCAATTTTAGTCCAATAAGTTTTATGAATTTGATAAACAAAAAATTCATTAAATAATATCAAAAAAAATGTTATTCCTAAAAGTGTTCGCAGAATCGTTCTGAAATGAGAAAGAAAAACGGATTAAAAATGCTTTTTTCTTTAAAATTTTTCATTACTTTCGAATTATTTTCTTATTAAACATTATTTGAAAAACAATTTTAATTAAATTTGATAAAAAACCAGGTCAAAATACTTGGCCTTTAAAGAATTAATCTAAAAATGGATCTAAAAAAAGAGATTCTTCTTCTCAAAAAACTACGATTTATGCCCGAATTCCATTTGTGTGTTCGCTCCCAAATTCTATATTTACTTAATTAATTAATGAACAGATGTTAATTAAATATATTACCTCATCGAATCCGTGAGAATTTTTTTTAATAAAACCAATAAAAATTGAAATCGATTTCATCGCGCAAAAAATTTTTTTTTCGAATTGATTGATTTTAAATTACCTGCGAAAATAACGTGCCGAAATCATAATTCTTTTTTGTTTGTATAAATTCCATTATTTGATTTGTAAAAAGAACCTTTTTAAAGTAAAGAAAAAGAAATTAATACAATTAATATTAATATTAAAAAAAAACAGCCATTTTTTTTTTTAAAGAAAACACTTACCACATTTTTCTGCCTTTTTAAGTACACATTTAAGTACTTAAATGAATTAATATACATTAGAATCGATTTGGCACTTTAATTTAATTAGTATGTTATTAAAATGCACTTTTTATTTATTACATTTTCTTAATTTAATAAAATGATTTACATTTGTTTACTATTTACAAACATGTTTTTGTTGTTTTTTATCATGATGATGAACGTCAAAAACAGAGGAGAAATATGATTTTTTTCTTTCAACTGATAACTAACGACATCTGGAAGTGAAATATAAAAATTAGTTTTTTAAAAAATAATCAATTATTATCGTTTAAAATTCTTTTTATTTGTTTATTTTATTAATTAATTACCAATTAATTAATTAATTTCAGTTTTTTTGAATGTTTTTTAAAGTTAATAATTCTTATATATTCCACACACATAGTTTGAAAACCACTGAAAAAAAAAAATTAACCTAGAAACCTTTTTTTTTTTCATCCGACATCAAAGTTTGCCGTGAAAACATTTTTAAATATTTTCCAAAAAAGAAAACGTGAAAATGTCAAATCTAAGTCGTGTTTTTACACAAATTCATAAAATATCCAATTTAAATATTAAAAATGGTATAAAAATTAATAATAATATACTTCATTGGAAGAAATATGGAAATTATAGAAGTCTACCATTTGGAGGTTAGGTTTTCCTATTTTTCATCTTTTGTTTTTTTCAAAGAAAAATTTTTAATTGTTTTATTTCATTACAGCTTTTAAAATAATAACACGTAATTTTAGTAGCGTAAAACCTGAAGAAAAATATCATACAATAATTCGTAATACAGAAAAACCAATTGGTGAAGTTGATAAACATGAATTTCAAGCGGAAACAAGAATGCTTTTAGATATTGTTGCAAGATCTTTATATTCCGAAAAGGAAGTATTCGTTCGAGAGTTAATATCAAATGCCAGTGATGCGCTAGAGAAATTCCGGTATACAATTCATACAGCCGGGGAACATGAAAAAGATTATGAAAATATTGATCGTGGCTTAGAAATACATATTGGAACTGATAAACAATCGATGATATTAACAATTCAGGTAAGTCCCTTACGCGCCATCCATTTGCACCTTTTTAATAACTTAAATATTCAACTCAAGTCTATGGATTGTAATGGAGAAGCCCGCGCAGTTGTGAGCCTTACTGACTCATTATATCTCCTAAAAGGTTGATTGAGAGGCTAGATGTCTTCTCCGAACTGGTTTGTACTTCTAATGAAGCTCACCACAGTAGTTAGGTCCAAGTTAGCTAACCTTCTCCTTACTCAGAGTGCACGCATTCAGTGTAGCAAGTCTTGTTCTAGAAAAGGCTGACTCATTTTCCTACAGACAGGCTCATATCGTACTCTCGGTCATTTCTATTTTCCACATGTGTTAGTTTAAGGAGCAATATCCTGTCACAATACCCACAAGCTCGAGTCTCATCAACATTCCGATGCTTCCGCAGTCAATTCAAGTACTTGAAGTTTGTAAATGGAAAATAACTAACTTTAAATACGTAAAAGTACTTGGAATCTTCTTGTTATTGGGTTATCCTGGAGCTTCGTGTCAGTTTTTAAAGCGTATATGTCATAAATTCTGTATTTGCTAGCAGATTGGACTTAGATTAATCGTGTTGAAGTGCTGGATGTTTTCAACTATGATCTTTGCTAAGAAGTCGACAACTTATAGGAGTAATTTATGCGACTGCTTCGATATACAAACAGGAGTTAGCTGGTATTTTTAGTATCCAAATCGAGTTTAAACGTTATTTTTCATCTCCATTGAAGATGTTAAAAGCCAATTCTAGGTCGCTTTCGCTGTGTTCGATGTAATCTCACACATTTTATATCGGTTTTTCGTATCGATCAGTTGATCTTTGAAGTGTTATCTCAAATTTCGTATTTCCAGTCAGGATTCTTGATATATTTAGCTTTATTAATGAATATCAAGTCGTCTAATTTCTAAATTTCTTTAATGTTGAGAAGAATATCGTAGAAAACATAGACAAATCCATTTTGATGGTCGTTTCTTTTTTGTTTTACTGCTCTAGAAAGAAACATTCTTGATTAATATCTTGATTTGATTATCATCCAATGATGGAGGAGGGTTTGTTCGATGATTCTTGGTCGTCTTAAGGGTTTTAAACACTAGCTCGAAACCATTTACGCGCATAGTTCTTTCAGAAAAAGCAGTATTCGCATTTTGATTGGCTGTAAAGCATCCCTTTGTTTTGTCTATCGTCTAAAGTGGACAAAAAATCAATTTATCTTCTTAAAGATGCGTTGTTAAAGTGTCTTCTTTCTTTGACACAATGGACCATTTTTACCTTATATACTCCGTCCAACGAGGACATCCACCGCCTGACAATTCTTATCTTACTTTGTTCAAATCTTAAGATCTTGTTTTCTTTCTTTCTCCAGCTTTTTCCTGCGCGATTTAGAACATTCTTACATTCTCTGGCAGGTCGCAGTGTGTTTGTTTCACTAAGTTGTGGAATCGTGTCCTCTTTTTCAGGCTCTCGACAGAAATGTTCCCCCAGGGATCTTTTCTTGAGCCGCTTCTTTGTTTCTTAGTTCGTTTATTAATGATCTACTTTCGGTGGTACGTAATTCAGTCATGCATTTATTTGCTTTATTCTTCGGCTGTAGATTGTCTTCAACTATCGATTGACATGAACTTAACTCGGATTTGGGATCTATTTCTGGGCTGGAAATGTCAATATCCAGTAGCCTTAATCAGTTGGTAGTTAAAAACGTCCAAAGCCAGGGAATCAGTCTGAATGAGACTCTTTGAGTTCGTAAGTTCGAACGATCACACTTTTTCTAAGCTCTTGATTTTCCTATCTTCCTATTTTCTCTGTTTCCCGCTCCTATTCATGAGTTCGTTACTTCTGGAAAGTGTTTGTAACGTTAAACGGTGGTAAACGTAATTGAAAATGTGCAAATGGAAAACCACTGATAGACAGATTAAACTTCAAGTACGTGCAAGTACTTGCAAGTACTTGCACGTACTTAAGAACGTAATTTGAAGGATTTAATGTTAATTTTATTCTATTTAAAAAAAAAAAAAAAAACAGGATACAGGAATTGGTATGACAAAAGATGAGTTAATTAATAATTTGGGTGTTATTGCAAAATCTGGTTCGCGGAAATTCCTTGAAGAAGTCAAAGAAAAAGGTGGTAACATTGAGAACTCATCAAATATTATTGGACAATTTGGTGTTGGATTTTATTCAGCATTTATGGTGGCGGAAAAAGTTGATGTTTATACAAAATCATCGAAATTAAATTCACCCGGTCTAAAATGGTCATCAGATGGTTCGGGAAATTATGAAATACAAGAAGCTGATGGTGTTTTGTGTGGTACAAAAATTGTGATTCATTTAAAACCAGATTGTCGTGAATATGCTGATGAAGAAAGGATTCGAAGTAGGGAATTGTTGATTTTGATTTTGGAAGTGAAACTTCTTTGATGAAATGATGGAAGAATCCTAATGGGTCTTGCCGGATATGATTAAAATATGTTCAGTAAAGTCGTAGGTCTTCAGATTTTGGTCAGTCAGTCAGTCATGAGGACTGTCAGTCGTGTTTGATAGAAAGCGGATTGCTCATGAAATGAGTTTGACTGACAAACTATCAGTTTTTGGTCAGATCTCTTTTATGTGCTCAAGAAGCTGGTGGAAAACTGATCAATGTGAGTCCTAGTTAAAGTTATAAGTTTGTCGAAGATGATCTCTCTTCGCTCTCCGGCCTCTAATTTTCAAGATATGAAAAGTAGAGGCCGCCAGACATGATTGAAATGTGTATGGGAAAGTTATAGAGATTTTCATGATGAATATTTTGAAATGTGTGCGGGATAGTTCTATCTCTCAGCCCTTTGGCTTCAATCTCTAGAAATACACAGGCGAGTCGTCGCAATTGAAGGTGAGCGGCGGAAAAGTTTTAGCGCTCTGAAATCAATCATTCCGCTTAGCCAACCTCACTTTTTATAGAATTTATTGAAGGGCATCGCCTCTTGTTCGATTCGCCTGCTAGTTTCATCTTTTGTAAGGCTTTTACGACCCTGCTAGCTCCTTCTTTCTAAAGAGTTTACTAACACCCTTTTTTTTGTTTTTAGAAAGATAGTTTGTTAGCCGATTCTTCGACCCTTCTAGCACCGTCAATTCTAAATCAATTTCTCTGATTATTTTCGTATATCAAAGATGTTTCACTTCTCTAAAGTGTCTAGCAGAATCGGACGACGACTAATTCGATTTTTCTCTTCTTTTTAAAGATATTATAAAAAAATATAGTAATTTTGTTGGAAGTCCAATTTATGTGAATGGCCAGAAAACCAATGAAATTCAACCAGTTTGGTTGATGGAACCAAAAGAAGTCACCCAAGAGCAACATAATGAATTTTATCGTTTTATTGGGAACACTTTTGATACACCACGTTTTGTGCTGCATTATAAGGTTTGTTCTTTGTCATTTCCATCCAATAATGTCCGTCTTTAAACTCTTTCTTTCTTTCTAGACCGATGTTCCATTAAGTATTCGTGCACTTTTATATTTTCCAGAAGGTAAACCTGGCTTGTTTGAACTTTCACGTGATACTGATTTAGGTATTGCACTTTATACACGGAAAATCTTGATACAATCAAAAACTGATAATCTATTACCAAAATGGTTAAGATTTTTAAAAGGTGTTGTCGATTCTGAAGATATTCCATTAAATCTTAGTCGTGAATTATTACAAAATAGTGCTTTAATAAGGTAAGAAGTAGTTTAGTAAACGATAGAGAAGATGAATTGGGGAACTGTTGATGGGCCACAGAAGATCGGGTTTCTAAATTTTATTAAGTTTGAGAGAAAAAAAGGCACACTTATCAGTCTAAGTTCTCAGCGAACCTAAAAAAATCGATTTATTAAGGATTACGAAGCAAAATCGTTGATCGCGAAGGCATCTAGGATTTATGAACTAATGAAAATGATTTAAAAAGGTCCTGAAAACATGATTAGGAACTATTACCTGGGCTGATAAGTACGTACGTGCGATAAACCAGAAAAAGTCGTCTTAAATTTAAAATTCTTGCTGTTTCTAAGAAGTACAATCCTTTCTAAGACAGCTCTCTTAAAATTTAAGCCAGTTTTGGTTCTTACAAGTGAAGCTGAAGATGTATAATGTTTGTTGGAGGGTTTAAGTGAAAGAATGATGGAAAAAACGACCAGATTTAGAGAAGAAAAACGTTCTTTTTCAACATCTTGACACACATTGATGAATTGCAATAGCAAAACTCAATGAATTACGTTGGGAATTGCTTCTACATCCACCGCAGTCTCTAGATATGACACTTCGAACGACTATTATCTGTTTGTGAAAAGATGGCTTCACAGAAAGAGATTTCAATCAAATGAAGGAGGTTCAATGCGACGAAACTGAAGCAGCATATTTTCCCACAGATCTTCAGAAATCGTATTATTACAAAAGGTATGGAAATCACTGGACTCTGTATACGGCCACATAAGTTCTGCGCTTTCTACGCGGAATGAGAAAATTATTAACGTGAGGAGAGGAACGAAAATGGTGATCGAAAAGTGTCCAGTGTCGATTTGATTGATTTTTTGGCAGAAAAACTTATTTTTTTCCATGTTTCCGCGCGTACTTATCAGCCCATGTAGTTATTTATGAGGAATTTTGTTGAAAATCTTGCATCCCGAACTTGAGATACGGATTAGGATACAAAATAAAAGGATTCGACCTCCTGGAAGAGTGAATTCTTCATGAAGTTGAGTCAATAAATGGAATTAAAATAATTTTAATCTTCTGAAACCTTAATGTTTGTTTGTTTTGATGCAGTCCGGCTTCTTGGGAGGGTTTTGATAACGTAAAAAATATTCGTAAAATCAAATTCAGAGACAAGTTTTCCATTAAAGAACGAGTCTTTAGTCCTAAAAAATAATGTTATTGTGGAATAATCCAAAAGTTTTCGATTCGATTTCAATGAAATTTTGGAATTAGAGAGATTTTGGAGCTGGCCGCCCGACATGACTAACATTAAAAGGTATAAAAAAAAACCCCCCAACCAGTTGGAGCAAAAACGGTTAAATTGACGATTTTTAGAGTCCCTTCCCCCTTCTCTGATCTATTTTGTGACACGATTTTAAGAAGATGTTTTTTAGGTGATTATAATCCGTCACACGAAATCATCAGGTTCTTTTTTTCTTTGGGAAATACCAGGCGCCTATTAGCCTATCTCCCGGCTGCGCCACTTCAGTTGTATTTGCATGAAACTAAACAGTTTTGTGGTTTTTCTTAAATTTGATGATGAGTTCGATGGCTTCTAAGTTCTTAAAGTATCTTTTTTTTGTCGCTGGATTGTAAATGGATGCAAAGACGGATCCCAAACCAAATGAGCAATGTTCCAACTCGTCACAGATCATCATTATTCGCTGCGAACGACGTGTTTTGAAGGTAGGCCAACTTCAAAGGTTTAGGATATGTCCTTATTGACAAAGGGTTGCGGGAAAACGTATCAAATTTAATCAATAGAGGTCTGATTTTAGTAATAGATCATCTTAAAGACTGTTTTGAGGTCACACAGTGCTTCTATTCGAATTCTCGCATGAAATTCTGTGCTAGAAATGAACATAGATCATCTTAAAGAGTTTAAACGATGTCTCTGGATATCTCCAACGGTCAAAACGGACTGTTTTGAGGTCGCAATGTGTTCCTATTCGAATTCTCGCGTGGAATTGTGTCCCAGAAATGAGCATAGATCAATCTTAAAGAGTTTAAACGAACTTTCTGATATCTCCAATGGTCTAAATGGGTTGTTTTGAGGTCAGAATGTGTTCCTATTCGAATTCTCTCGTGGAATTGTGTCTCAGAAATGAGCTTTGATCCATCTTAAAGAGTTTAAATGATGTCTGTGATATCTCCAACCGTGAAAACGGACTGTTTTGAGGTCGCAATGTGTTCCTATTCGTTGTCTCACACGGAAGTGTGTCGCAGAATTGAACATAGACTACCTTAAAGGATTTAAACGAAGTTTCTGGATATCTCCAACGGTCAAAGCGGATTGTTATGAGGTCACAATGCGGTCCTATTCGAATTCTCTCGTAGAAGTGTGTCCCAAAAATGAACATAGACCATCTTAAAGGGTTTAAACGATGTCTGTGGATATCTCCAACCGTCAAATTGTGTTCCTATTCGTCTTCTTTCGTGGAATTGTGTCCCAGAAATGGATCTAATATGTTTTTATTTGTTTTATTTTTAAAGGAAATTACGAAATGTTTTAACAAATCGTGTTCTACGTTATCTCCAAGAACGTTCAACGAAACAGCCTGAAGAATATGAGAAATTTTATCGTGATTATGGTTTATTTTTGAAAGAAGGAATCGTCACCAGTGAAGATCATCGAGAAAAAGAAGAAATCTCGAAATTGTTACGTTTTGATGCATCTTCCTGTCCAGAAAATCAAAAAATTTCCTTACCTGAATATTGTAATAAAATTCCTGAAACACAAAAAGACATTTATTATTTAGCAGCGCCGAATCGAACTCTTGCTGAGTCTTCGCCATATTATGAAGATTTGAAAAAACGTAATGTTGATGTCCTGTTCTGTTATGAACCATATGATGAATTGGTTTTGATGCAATTAGGTATGTTTTTGGGTAAGAATTTAGTTTCTGTTGAAAAAGAAATGCGACGTGATCAAAGCGATGAGAATTTAACAGATTTTGGTAAGAAAAAACTTGGAAGATTTATGAAATTATTTTACATTTTTCCTTCTTTGACGTCTTGCAGGAGAAGGTAGCTTAATGAAATTACAAATTGATGAAATAGTTCCATGGATTAAAGAGAAATTAACTGGAAAAGTAGCAAATGTTAAAGTAAAGTGTTGGATGTTTTTGTTTTCGAATGAATTTTATATGAAGTCTTCTCTCCTTTTTTTGTTTTCAGGTAACATCTCGTTTAGATTCACATCCTTGTGTTATTACTGTTGAAGAAATGGCAGCCGCTCGACATTTTATACGTACACAAAGTCATCAATTACCAGAAGAAAATCGTTTTGCACTTTTGCAGCCGCAATTGGAAATTAATCCAAAGTAAATTTTCGAGAAAAGTCGTGAATAATTGATGTTATCTTATCGATTGGATGGACGATTTA
Organism: Xylophagus ater; assembly: GCA_963422695.1. Lineage (NCBI taxonomy): Eukaryota > Metazoa > Arthropoda > Insecta > Diptera > Xylophagidae > Xylophagus > Xylophagus ater. The sequence continues at coordinate 1,495,181 of OY730480.1, read as the reverse complement.
TGATGCTAGAAATGCTAGTTTTTGATGTCTTTAAAAGCAAAAAAAAGGCACAGAGTTATTGGAAACAACATTTTACGGTTCTTAATCTTCAATAGGATGGTTTTATTTGAGTTTTAAACAAGACTTGTGTGGCAAGGGCTGGAACTCAGTGTAGGCAATCTAAAATGGTACTGATTTAGCCTGATTGGTGAAGGACTAAGACTATTCTGGGCTATTTGAACAAAGAGATGTGGAGAATAAGTGTGCCGAGCCTTAAGATCAGTTTTAGAAGCGCCGGGCGTTCATACAAACACACACAGTAACTGTTGATTCATTTTCCTTAACCCTACGACTCTATTGGACTTATTTCAAGACTAATTTTCAGTCAGACTGAAGAAAAGTCTAATGGAGACTCGAAAATTTGGACTTTTTTTGTCAGTCTGACTGAAAATATGTCTTGAAATAAGTTGTGTCGAGTCAGGAACAGGAACAGTCGCTGAGTGTATGAATGCCCGGCTTTTTCTAAAAATGAGACTTGCTGCACTGAGAAGCGTGCTGCTGCACTTTTTAGAAAGAAGGAGTGTTTAGCTAAGCTGGACCTAGAACCACGATGCTGGCTTTTATTACAAAACTTATTGGTTTAAAGAAGGTTCTAGCCTTTTGTGCGAGCCTTTGTGATACAACAGAATGCTCACAGAAGGATGTGGAAGTACCTGCCATAGGTTTGTTGTTAAAGTCAAGTTTGATGTGAAAAATGTCAGCAGGAAGCAGTTTTAAACTATTGAATGGGTTCAAATTTCCTGGTTGAGTTCTTTTAGAACAGATTCACGTTTTTTTCATGTCAAATTGGATTTAAATTTTTAGTTTTTTTTCTTTGTTTTGTGAAGAAAGATTTTCTAATTTCAGAATTTTTACGGCGAATTTTATTGAATTGACGGCGAATTTAACAACAATTATTTACGATTTTTACGAATCGATTTTTTTATATGAATTTCATTTTATTTTTGATTTAATTTTGTTAATTTGTTTTATTTTATATTTCAGACATGCAATTATTAAGAAATTATATAAATTAAAATCTGATGATCCGGAATTAGGTGAACTTTTAATAAAACAATTATTTTCGAATGCATTAGTTGGAGCCGGTTTAGCTGATGATCCGCGAACTTTATTAACAAATATGAATGAATTATTAACAAAGGCTTTAGAAAAACATTAAAAGAAAAAAGAAAAACGTATATTTTTATATAATTTTGTTATTTTTTCGTTTTTTTTTTGTATAAAAATTATGTAATTCGAAAAAAAAATTTTGAATTTAAATTCGGTTTGTGTCTTTGATAATTATTCACAATGACGATTATTTTGTTTGTTTTAATAATTCTAATTTATTGTTAATAATTAAAGAAAGGGAGCTAAATTATATTAATTTAAATTGTTTTTAATTAAAAAATTGTTAATTTCTTTGAGGATTGAAGGAATTGAAGTTTTTGGAATTTTTTGCTTCCAATTGTAACAAACTTCATTTGTAAGAAGAAGAAGAAGAATTTTTATGAATTATTTTCTTTTTGAAAACAGAAAAGAAGAAAAAAACGTATTTTATTAAATCGTTTTTTTTAAAATTTTTAATTTTTAAAAGAATTTTCCCGAAAAAAAAAATTTTTATATATTATCAAAAAAAAAATGAAAGAAGAAAAACTAGATTTTGATTCGAGTAGTTTTAAATTATTGTGAATTTCGTTAAACGTCATTACGTATATTTAAAATCTTTCTTCTGATTGGTCGAAATTCAAAGATTACAAATTTCTTAACCAATCCGAAAATTGTTTGTATTTTGAACTCGCCGAGTCGTATGTCATATGACCAACGAAAATTTCATTTTCATTTAGTTCTTCTTCGTCTTCTCGAGTTTAGGGCCAACAAGCCAGCCACCATATTTGACACACCAGATTGGATTTTATTATTCATCGCGTATTTTAGTTTAGTGAAGTGAGTGTGTGGCGATAGTCCGTTATTTGCAGTTTTAAGAAAGAAAAAAAAAAAAAAAATTTGTAAAAAGAATTTCAAATTAAAAAACCTGTAAATACTCTTTTTTTTCTTCTGTTCTAAATAAAAAAAAAAGAATTTTTAAGAAAAAAAAGATTTACTATCCATCTTTTCGCTGATAATTCATTTTCGCCTGATTTTTTTTTTCTAGTGTTTTTATAAAAAAAAAAAAAAACGTAATCCGTTTTAAGGAAAAAAAAAATTTCATATATTTTTTTAAAAAGAAATTAAATTTACAAGAAATAAAAATGGCAACAGACGAAAATCCAATTTATTCTCCATTTTTTGGAGTTATGGGAGCAGCATCAGCTATTATTTTTAGTGGTAAGAAAAAAGTATTTAAAATAAGAAATGAAGAAAAAAAAAAAGAGCCCCATTTTTAAAAAAAAATTCTTTTCCTTTCGTTCCTGAAAGTGTAAAAGTGTGTAAAAAAAAAAGAAAAAACGAACGAACGAGAACGAAACGAAATGAAGGAGTGTAAATGTTTGTGTGTGTGTGTTGAGATTAGTGCGTTTTTTTGTGTCAAAATGCAGCATCTTTATATGAAAAAAAAAAAAAAAAATTCCTAGTTTTATGATAGTATTTGAGTTTTTTTTTTGTGGAACACACGTATTCTATATACGATCTCTGATATTAGAGTGTGTGTGAGTTTGTATGGAAAATTTTTATTCTTCCGAAGAAGGGATGGTCGCTTTTTTAGGCCGCTTTTCGCTGCTTTATTCAAAAAATATCGATTTTTTTTTAGGGCCAAGGACTTTTTCTTTCATTTTTCCTTTTTTGGGAGGAATTTTTATCACAAAAACTCTTGAAATTTGGGATTTTTGGAATTCTTTTTCTTTGGAGTTAGTTTTTTTTTCTTCTTTTCCTTAAAAAAATTGGTTCAAAAGTCCAAAAAATATTGCAATTTTTTTTGCACACAAACACACCCACACACACGCAGAAATAAAAAAAGAATGCAAAAAAAGAAGAAAAACAAACGCAAATAAAAATCAAGGAAAATGGGCGAAAAAAAAATTACATATTTTTTTTCTTTGCCAAAGAAATCATTTGTTTTTCGATTTTATTAGGTTTTTCTTTAAGAATTTTCCAAGATTTTCTTTTTTAATATCTCAAAAACTCGTGTTTTTTTTTCTTGTCAAAAGAATTTTGAAGAATCGAAAATCACGTGACTCGCGGTTTCGAATGGCAAAAAAATGTATGAAAAAAAGCAGAAATTCTTGAATTTATTTAATCGCTTATAATCGCTTTAAATTGATTAAAAAAGAATTTAAAAATAAATTCTTCTTTTTCTTGAATAAATGAACAAAAAAAGAATCTTATTGGAAACAAAAAAAAAATGAAGTACATTTTTCCAGTACGTCACATGCCTTTCTGCCTTTTGGTATCTCTCTTCGAAAACGGAACGTCAGTCAGGTGACAGTTCTTCAGAAGAAAAAAAAAAAAAAACACAAAAAAGAAAAATGGCTGCAATAAAAATGTGATGACGAATTATCAAGTTTTTTTTTTCTTCTTTTTGATAACAAATTAAAAAATTTACTATTTCTTTTTTTCTTGGAATTAAAATGAATTAATTAATTAATATATTTTCATAATATTTAATTCGTTTGGTGTTCTTTTTTTTAATTCATTCGAAATTGTATTCGAAAAAAAGCCGAAAAAAAAATGGCTCATGTTCTTTAAATGAAGGCCAAAAGTCGCGATCATATGATTGTGGCGAGAAAATTTCTTAATTCTTTTATTTAAATTAAAAATTTACACTTTTTTGTGAAAAAGAAGGAAAAAAAATATATTATGAAATATTAGATCAGATTTTCTTTTTGATTCTTAAATTTTGATTTCACTTTTTTTTTTTTGGGGGAAATCTCTGGTCTCGTGACGACGAGCGATGGTAGTGGTTGGTTGTGGTGGTGGAGTGGGGTGGGGTGTTGGTTAGTAACACTTTTATTTTTTGTACGTGCAAAAAAATTTTGAACAATAATTGATTGACATTTATTATCATGATTGAAATTCCCCACATTCGGGCCCCTTGTGATGCGCTCATATGATCAATATTGACAGTCAGGCAAGGCAGGCAGGCAGGCAGGCCTTCAAATTTGGTGGTCGATCATGAGTGTTACTATTACGTCATTATTGATAAGTGTTTCTCGATAGGAACCTTTTTCTTTTCTTTTCTTTTCTTTTTAATTTTGTGCTGCTTTAGAAGAGTTTTTCTGAAAATCCAGGAACACATTTTCAATCAGGAAGATATGTCGACGTTGAAAATGAGAATTCTTGCATCCAATTGGACCTTGATAAGGTTTTAGAGTCAAATCCTTTTGTTGTAAAATACCTCATGTTTTTTTTTTTTGAGCTTGTTGACAGGCCTCCTAATTGTTGGGAAAACGTCATGGATGATTGATAGATTTGGGTCATCTTTAATACTTTTGGTTACAGCAGGAATGATCTCAAGTTGAACGATTGGGATGATCACGTGTTATGTACTAAATCAGTGTTCTTAATTGGCAGATTCTTGATGGACGAGGATTTATAACGACCGTAAAAGAATCTACGATTTTATGGAATATAGTTTTTTATACGATTTTTCGAATGTAATTGAATTCGTTATAAGAAAAAAATATCGGCCTTCTACTACTTACTGGCTGACAGACACAAAACCAAATACAAAAAAGTTCTTATTGGAAAACCCTTTTACATCTTTAAAACCATTTTGAAGATGTTCAAAAGTATTTGATTTACTTTAAAAGTAAAGAAGTTATGAAGTTTTATGATTTAATTGGAAAGTTTCTGAAGGATTACATAAATAGACGATAGTATCTTAAGTTTCAGGAAAATCGGTCCAAGGATTGTGGAGAAAGAGATAAAAAATCCTCTTCAGAAAGTTTTTTTTTCTTTTTGATGTGCTTTAAAGACTAATATATCGATTTGAATAAAATTTGTGTGCTATTAACTCCACAGGCTTCCAGCAAATTAGAGTAAATTTGATGGTTTTGACTGTTTTTGTCTCATTTCTTCTGCCATAGGGCATCAAAAATCAGTTTAAATCGAACCTAAAATAAGAAATCGGAATGCTTTTGAGACTTGACTACAAAAACCGTTCCGGAAAAGTGATTTCTTCCCTGATATTAGAAGCAAACAAACAATTGTACATGAAAAGAGCAAACATTTCTTCCTAATCTTACACAGGGTCTACATTAGCCAATATTTCTGGTATGCCAGCTGGTATACCAGAAATATTGGCTAATGCAGATCCTGTGTTAGATTTCTGTTAAGTAAGATGAGAGTTTGTCAGATATTATTAAGGCAGCTTGTCATCGTCACCCTAATGTGTTATGTATGAATTCATGAAGGCACCCTTTTCCGGATAACTTAAATAGAAATTTAGGACTTTATCTTCGTTCGGCGTGACTTTACATGTTGACTGGCACATTGTCCGTTGTTGGGGTCTTACAAATATGATAAAAAAAATACCAATATAGGTCAGGAAATTCTTTGGATCATCGGTTAATAAGCTGAAGTTTCCGTTCGTCTGTCTTCTGTTTGTGTTAAACTTTATGCGTTCAGTAGAAGAAGATTCACGAACACAAAGCGTTTTTAGACTTTTGACAGGAGACCCGTTTATACTCGTAAAAGTGTTGTCCTCTCAGAGAAAACGTCTCCTGAAACACGATTTCCAGTCTTACTTATGTCTTATATCGTCTATTTCAAAAAGAAATATGATTTCTTGCAAACATATTGAATAAAAGTCTCTGGTCTCGGTCTGTTCGTGTATCTTAAGTCTTATTGCCTCTTATAGGTCGATGGGAAGTGTGATGTTAAATTACAGATAACGTATTTTTTTGAAGGGTACAAATTAGGTAGTTTATGTAATAGTAAACATGGATTTCCTGGTCATATGGACAGCTTGTGGTTTTCAGTGTTTTGTTTTACGTAAAATTAAAGAAGACTACATCAAAAGAACTTTAATATGAAAGAAATAGAAGGGATATACGTAAAGAAGATGAATCAGTTGACTTGGTATCATTCTTTGGGAAAAGTATCTTCTTACGTCCATCAGGAGAGGTTTTCACGCGAATTAAGAAGACTGCGTCACCAATTCGACCAGTTTTGTACGTTGATCACCTTTTTTTCTCTTATAAGACTCCCCAATTGGTAAAACAAATGACACGAAACAAGATTAGATGCTCTCCAATTAAAAGTAATTACGTAAAAGACATTAAATCTACGTCAAAGTTGTCATCTTTCTTCTTCTTCGAAGCAGTCAGACATTGGAGAAGTTTATGCTTTTCGGCATAAACAGGAAATTAGAAGTAATCTACTTCGATAATAGCGAATAACACATCACGTGTTTGACGTCTTGGACCTACTTCAAGCCGACGAATAGGAAGGAAATTAGTAATTCAAATTTTTGGCTTTTTTTTAAGTACAGAAATCTAGTTTTTTTGGGTATTTCTTGAGTATTTTTTTTTTTATCTAATAAAAGTTAATCAGGAATAAAATAAAAAATTACTTTTTTTTGTCAGTTATCAGAAAAAATTTGATTAGATTTGATAAACCGCGTCGCCATTAAAATCACTACAATCGCGTTTATTTCCAACTGTTTTTTTTTCTTTTGTTTTTCTTCTTAACTTGTTAACAATAAAATTTTTTAATATAATCGAATTCTTGCAAAGAAAAATATGTCAATAAAAAGATTTCATGTAAGGTCACCCCCGGACCCAAACGAACCGAACATAGTTTTTAATGGCCTCCAAGCACAAACATCTGGTGAACAAGTCTGCAGTGTGTTTACAGCAGCTACTTAGTATAGCGAATTATGCTTCCAACAGCAGAGCTTTTAGAAATGGAACCGAACCGAACCGAAAACCGGAATTAGAACCGCGGCGAAACCGAAATAACAAACTGTGTACAAACTGTAACTGAAACTTTATTTTTAACACGTTTTTTCAGTTCATAAAGGCTACTAAAGTCGGATATAAAATAAACTCTACTCCAAATTAGAGCAATCCCCCTCGACTTACACTACCAAGAACAGCGTAATTTACGCGAATTCGAAGTTACGCGGTTCTTGGCCACACTACCAAAACAACCTACCACCTTACATCTTTTTCTTCTCTTCAGCGTTTCTCTTACTGTGAATGATACTACTTCGATTTACGAGGAATTTGACTTAACGCGATTTTCGTCGTATTTTATACAGTGGGTGGCAAGCATTGGTTATGTATGTTGTTAAAGGAGATGGTTCTTGGGAAGAATTTAATTGGGTTTAACTTGATTTTTCCACAATTGAGCAATTAGACAACAAAACTGTATTATTATTTTGTGGTCCGGAAGATCTTACACTTAGGATTTGTTGCTCATTTTGATAGTTACGCATTAACCTAGCGAAATCGGACATGATTAATGTGTGCCGTTTTCCGAAACACAGACCCGTGTGGGACTGAAATTTAGTAATTAGAACTAAAAACAGGTGGAAACTTTACTTCTTTCGATCCGACTTGGATTCTTAATCGGCTATTACACAGAATTAGAAGAGTTTATCACGTAAAATCGGTATAAACCGGAAAGGTATAGAAAAAAATAAGCAAAACCGAAATGAAAATCGGAACGGAACGAAATATATTTCGGTTTGGTTTCGCTTTGGTTTCCAGACTAAAAGCGGGATATTGAAAAAAAATCGCGTTTATGCTCAGACTGAACCGGTACAAGTGAACTAGTTCAGTCTCTTCAGTTGTTTTATTCTACTTGTTTTTGGTCCAAACCTGTACCGGTTTCGTCTACGCATGAACGTGTGCTGTTATGTATGTTATCAAAAATAGTGGGCGGAAAAATGGTTTTACGTTTACAAGTATCCAATTTTTTTTTAACTTTTGATATTGTTTCTTTTACGTTCTATCGGGCCCTCCTATCTCCCCTATGGGGAGTGGGTGGTTACTTTTACATATAAATATTAATGTATTTTTTTTTGTTTACCATTTTTTTTTTTTTTTTTACAGCTCTTGGTGCAGCATATGGAACAGCAAAATCAGGTACCGGTATCGCAGCTATGTCAGTAATGCGACCGGAATTGATCATGAAATCTATTATTCCTGTTGTTATGGCGGGTATTATTGCTATTTATGGTCTTGTCGTAGCTGTTTTAATTGCTGGTGGTATTGAAGAACCATCAAAATATCCATTATATAAGTAAGTGTAAAGTAGAATATAGGAGGAGGAGGAGGACTGACTCACATTGATCAAGAATTTTCCCCATCAGTTTTTGATTGTCATAACTGAGAGGAGGGAGAATACTCTTCTCTAATCCCCAAACTTATGATAGTTGTGTCATTCAAACTCAATGATCTCAGTTTTCTATCAAACACTGGTTTTGACAGACGACAGTTCATGACTGTGACTGACTCTGATCAATGTGTGGTACAATTCCTTAAAGCTGCTTCCTTATTTTTACTATTATTAATTCCATTTCTTCATTTTTTAGGGGTTTCATTCATTTAGGTGCTGGTTTAGCTGTCGGTTTTTCTGGTTTAGCAGCTGGTTTTGCAATTGGTATTGTCGGTGATGCTGGTGTTCGTGGTACAGCACAACAGCCACGTTTATTCGTCGGTATGATATTGATATTAATTTTCGCTGAAGTATTGGGTCTTTATGGTCTTATCGTTGCCATTTATTTATATACAAAATAAACAGCCAAAAAACAGAAAGAAAATATAAAATAATAAAAAAAAAAAACAGAATGTATTTGTGTTAAAAATCATTTTAAAACAAAAAATTTAACAAATTATATATATATATAAAAAAAAAATCAACAAAAAAACAACAAAACTCATTTATGTAATATCCATCGCCGCGCTCTATAAATAAATATCATCTGGCAAGAAAATAAACACAAACAAACAAACAATTCAAAAATTCAAGAAAGAAAGAGAAAGAAAGAAAAACAAAATCCACCACCTTTCACACTTTTTTTTTTGTTGTCTGTCACACACACACATCATTAAAAAAATCCATCAAATCATCACTCTTTTAAGTAAAATCCGAACATGGCCGACAAGTAAAGAAAGAAAGAAAGAGAAAATCATTTAAGAAAGAAAAAGAAAAAAGAGAAAATAACGTATTTTTAAACAAATTAATTGCATTATTATTAAAGGAACAAAAAAAATTGAGAAAGAAAGAGAAAGAGAGAGAAAAAAATAATTGAGATAAAGCGAGAAAGTTCTTGTCTTTCCTTTTGTCGTTTTTTTTTATTTACGATATTAAAATTAAGCACGCACGAAGCGACACGACAAAAAACGAAGAAGAAAAAATCCAAATTTTCATATAATTTCTATGAAATCATCTTCCTTCTAGAATTCTCCTCGTGTGCGAATACTAAATTCAGCTTTTTAGAGAAGTCAAGTATTAATCAAAGAACATTCACAACGGCGCCCCTCAATCATGTATGTAGTCAAAAAGTAATAATCCATGTCCTTCTCCAAAGGTTTTGGAGTGCTGCTTTGCAAGCTATGAGGTCTGGTGTGGTGTGGTGTGTTTGTTGTCTTAAAATCTAAGTCAAACATATTGTTTGACTTTGTTTTAAGAACACAATCAGAAAAAAAAGACATAACGCGTTAAGTTTCTAAAAGCTTTTCTTCTTTTGAACGACAAGAATTACAAGAATTTTTTAAGCTTTCTCTCAAAAATATTAATTTAATTTATTTTTTTCTGTTTTCTGTAAAAAAAAAAAAAAATCAATCCTTTTTCTTAAAAAACAAATGAAAAAAAAAACGAAAGATGTAAAAAATGAGTTAAAAAAGAGTTTTTAAAAGAAAAGTTAAGTTAAAAGCTTTTTTTTTTCTTTAAAAATTCAACATTAGTTAATTACATTCGATCTTATGGGAAGCACTTGGAGAGAAGCTTAAAACTTTCTCTTGAGAGAACTTTTCACGCACATCTTTACTCATTTTGTATCTTCTCTTAGATCCGAAATAATCAAGAAAAGAAAGAGGAGAAAAAGGACATTAACGTATATTTGATAAGGTTTTTTTTTAAATTGTTTTTTTGCCACCCAAATTAAGCCCGATTTACGCACGCACGCACACCATGCGTTTTCACAACGTGCTCCTAAAAAAATTAATTAATAATTATGTTCTTTTCTGTTTTTTTTGCCCCCGCGGCGGAACCTGGGCATAAATTTGTGGTGATCAAATTTGTTATTTTTTTTATTGTTGTCTCGTTGATAAGTTCAAGTATTCTTTTTTTTTGTTTTAAATAATTAACATTTCTGCCCGTTTTTTTGTTTCTTAAAATTAGTATTTTTTTTTTATTTTTAGTTAGAAATAAGACACTCGCGCGCGCGAATTTTTATTAAGAAAAATTGAAGAAAAAAAACCAACAACTTTTTTTGATGCTGTAAAAATTGTTTGAAGTTTCTTTTTTTCTTTTCTTTATAATAATTCGTCTTCTTTTTCTCTTATTTCTAACTGAAAGAAGAAAACACGTTCCAAAATTTTTATAATATTAATTTAAAAAAAAAAAGTATATACAAATAAATAAAATTAAGAGAAGAGGTTAAAAAAAAAGAGTTGAGTTTTTTTTTCTTTCTTTGTTATTATATTTTTTTCCCAAATTCCGATGAATGGAAAATTTTTTCCGACGGAATTTTTTTTTGTTTGTATTTCAGATTCCGACTTGCGAAAAGGGAATTCTTCAAAGAAAAAAAATTCCGACGGAATAAATTTCGAAATTTCGTCGGAAATAAATTTTAAAATTCCGACGGAAATAAATTTCAAAATTCTGCAAGAAAATTCTTTTTCCGATGGAATTTGGGATAAACATCATGAATTATGTCTCTTTGTAAATGTGTTTCCATCTTTTATTGTGTGGAAAAAGAAAACTCGAAAAAACTAAAGAGATGACCTTTTTTTTAATATGTTCGCAGGGATGACGGCGTCTTTCGGGTGCTCTGATATGAGCACTCGTATGTAAATCTCGATTTGATCCACATCGTAATCGAAAGAGGACAGTAGTAGTAATCGTAAAACATTTTCTATTCGCGATTTAGTATTTATGTGGCGACAACGACACCCCCCACTCCACATCAGGGTCCATATTTGGTTTCTTCTTTCGATGTTTTGTGAAATATCATATAAATTTCTGTGTTATCTTGATGAAGACTTTTGAAACCAAATATGGGCCCAGAAGCAAATCGAAAACGCTACATAATTGATGTAAATACAAATAGTCGTCCATGACGCGAACATGTTAACAAAGTCAAGGAATTCATAAAAAATTAGTGACAAAATCCAAAAATTTATTAAAATTAAAAATATAAGTTTTTTAAAGTAAGCAAAAAAGAAAGATGAAACAACAAATCTTCCTTTTTCTCTCTTTTCCTCTTCTTCTTTGAAATAAGAGAAAAAAAACCAAAGCTCCAAGAAATTTAAAGATCTTTATTTTTTAAAAGAAGCAAAAAATAGCACAATTTAAATTAAACTTCTTAGTTTTTTTTTCGTTTTTTTAAAACTAAAACAGTAGATACTCGATTTATACAACTTTTCATAAAGACGTTGGATTTGCGATTCGAGTTGTACGAGATTTTCCATTTCAAATTGGTATCAAAATACCACCAGAACATATGAGAAGGCGTGGCAAGTTTTTTGTGTATCTCACAATCAACCGCTTTTCCGATATGTAACAGTGTGTTTCTCTTTTCTTTGAGATTTTTGCTCGTTTGGTGTGATTATAAGAAATCAATTCAACTCACAGAATCTCCAATTTTTGAAGAAGGACGAAGTCGTTTACGAAATGAATGTCATTCTTTTTTCATATATAAAATCTTCTTACCGGTTTCAAGATTTATATCATCGATCACCTGCGGTACCACAGAAGTGTTTCTTTCAGCTTGTAAGTGGCTCATGCTACATGGATCAAACAAGTTTTTTTTAAAGTAAAAGAATACACGAGTCTACATGAGGCTGTTGTTTTTCTTCCTTTAAGAACGACAATGTTTCAAATGGCTTGCTTGCCTGCTTAAATGAAACCACACAAATTTTGATTTTGATCATTTTCTTCTAAGCAGCTGATTAATAAAGTATCACGACTTGATAAAACTTACATGCTGACACACACATACCGCCGCAGTTTACGTATATAATAATTCTCATGTATAAAAAAACAAGTGCTCTTAATTAGCACCCAAAATCTTGGTACTTAAATCAATTTCAGAAGGTATTACGTGCATTCAAACTCGGTTTTTTCAATTGTTATGTTCTAAAAGAAGATTTGAAAAATACTTATCGCACCGTAGAGCATGGTTCACGTGTGTGAGTGGTTCTAGCGCTTACATAACCGTTTTGTTGTGCGTCGTTCAAAACTTCTAAAACACATGATTAGCAAAACATGTGAGATAAATAATAAATACTATGAAAAGTACTTATGTCATCATAAAAGCCATGAGTGGGTTCTTTTTTTCACGTGAGTGAGTGAGTGTGTGGTTCTTGGTGCTTACATAATCGAACGTCTACTGTTTTTTTTTGTTTTCTTTTTAGTTTCCTCTCTTTCTCTCGCAACACCACCACATTTTGTTTCATAATAATTATATTTTTTTTCTTATTTTTTCACAATATCGTAAGTTCATACAATTTACACAAGACTTACGATATATAATAAAGCATTTGTTTGTGGAATGCCTTTCTTTTCGTTTTTTGTTGAAATTTTTTTTCTCTTCTGAATGTTTTTTCTTTGTTTTAGAATTTTTAATCAAATAAAAAATTAAAAATTAAACAAAAAATAATTGTAATTAAATTAAAAAATAATAAAAAAAAATAATTATTAGTAATATTTTTTTTTTTTTTCGATAGATATTTAAGTAAAAAAATGTAAACAAAAAAAAAAAGAAAAAAAAAACTTATATATATAAAAACAAAAAATATAAATTAATTAATTAATTAAAAATTAAAGAAAAAATTAAAGAAAAAAAACAAAATATATATAAAAATTGTATGTACAGATTTTTTTTGATTTTTTTTTTTTAGTAATTTAGACAAAAAAAAAGTAAAGCAACAGTAATTATTAATTATTATTTGAAGAAAAAAAAAAGAAAGTAAAAAAAAAATATATATAAAAAAAAAGTGTTAAAATATTTCACAAAAAAAAGAAGAAAAAAATCAACACAAAATTTGTTTAATCCTTTTTTGTTAATGATTTTTGTTTGTACGAGATTTGTTCGTTAAAAAAAAACACCAAAAAAAACCGGGAGTTTTCTGTCCATTAAATAAACGATTTTGTCCTGAACAGGGGCCCCCTATTATGGAATACGATCGTGTAGTCGTTGTTAACGTAAGGTGGTGTGCTGTTTAGTGGAAAACAATAAAAACAACACACCTTACGTTAAATGTTACGAATACGATCGTATTACATAATAGAGGGGCCCCAAGGAGTTTTCTGTCCATTAAAATAAACTATTTTGTCCTGGAAATGGGATCATGTGTAACTCGATTTGACATCACTCAAAATCGTATCGAACGAAAAAATAGATTTGATTAATGTCTCGAAACAAATTGTTACATATTCCCACTTCTGTTTTTTTCAATTTTCATTTTTGTATTCGTTTTTCTTGTTTTAAAATCGGGATGAATTTTGTACAACAAAAAATTGAAGAAGAAGAAGAGGGAAAAATGTGTAAACTGATTGCAAAAATTCAGTATTTTTAATTTTGTTATAAATTTTAATCGTTTTTTTGTTTCTTGTTTTTTATTTGTTGTCACATATTTTTTTGTATTATTTTTTTGTTTATATTTTCAAAGTATTTAGTAAAATTTTAGCATTTATGAGATCGCTGGCACGTTTCTCTGCTGCTGCTGCTACTAGTGGCCATATTTGTTGAATAAGTAGCTGGCACGTAGAGCAATTATTGAAAAAAATGTTACTCTTTCGGTAGTTACAATTTGATATTGATCTAATGCGATATCAAAAGAAGAAATTAGTCCTAATTACTACTTTTAATTATGAAACCAAGCCATAGGAGAACTACTAATTGCAACGAATTTGCAACGAATTATTCTTCTTGTGTACTAATATCCTGACACAATATCATCGATTCTTGACTCTTTCATTTTATGTATTCTTCAATTTTATCGTGCTGCCGCCATTTTGGATATTTATCTCTTAAATTGAAATTTTAAATTTTCTCGCGAAAATTGGATTGAAAGAAGTTCGTCGTTCTTTCGTGTTTGAGATTTTAATCTTAGTATTTAGATAAATTATTAATTAAATCAATTTTAATTGATTTATAATTTCTCGTACTACAAAAAAGAAAAGAAGCAACTTTAATCCAAAAAAAAGGATTTTTGACTCCTTTTTTTAATTACTAGGGGGCTCCGCTCCTTGCTCGCTTCGCTCGCTCAGTTATAATTATTTATTCAGTTCTGATTTGATATTAACGAATCTGAATTCCTTGAAGAATTGGTTTCGATGGCGCGGCGAGAAAGCAACTGTCTGAGTTCAAATCCCGTCGGTGCCGAACATTTTTTCAGTTATAATTTATTAAGCTTTTTCTTACTACAAAATTTATAAATGATGTGCGGAGAAAACTTTTTTATTATTATATTTAAAGGTCCTCGTCTTTTTTACCCCCCCTTTTTTTTTAAAATATTTAATTTTATTTAATTAAAAATAAGAAAAATACTTTAAAAACGAAAAAAAATTGTGACAAAGTAAAAAAAGGACGAAAAAAAAACAAAAATGGAGGAAACACTAAAAAAAAAAACGATTTTTAATTAAAATTTAATATCATTAATTATTATTATTATTAAAAGTAGGTTCATTTTTGTTGTGGAAATTTTGCGATTTTAATTAATTAAAAAAAAAAAAAATTAAATATAAAAAAATTCAAAAAGAAAAAAAAGTTATTAATGTTTAAAGAAAAATTAAAATATTGTCAAAAAAAATAAAAAATTAGTTTACAAACACTCACAAAAAGAAAACAACCAAAACAAAGAAAATAATTAATTAATTAATTAAAGAATAAAAAATATATTTAAAAGAAAAAAAAAAGAAAAATAATTGAGAAATCATGTAAAAGATTATCAGGGGTTGATTTAATCGTGAAATAAAAACAAATTTGTACATTCCAAATGTAAATTTATTTCTGTATTTCCATTATTTTTATTTTAATTAATAATTTAAGAAGAAAAAAAAATTAAGAAATTGTGGAACGCGGTCTTGAAGAAACTATAAAAAACAAAAAGAATACAAGGAACAAAAAATGTCGTTCAACAATAAACAAAAGAACAAAGAAAACAAAATGCCGTCCAACAAACAAAAGAACAAAGAAAAGAAAATATCGTCCAACAACAAACAAAAAAACAAAGAAAACAAAATGTCGTCCAACAACAAACAAAAGAACAAAGAAAACAAGATGTCGTCCAACAACAAACAAAAGAACAAAGAAAACAAAATGCCGTCCAACAAACAAAAGAACAAAGAAAACAAGATGTCGTCCAACAAACAAACAAAAGAACAAAGAAAACAAAATGTCGTCCAACAACAAACAAAGAAACAAAGAAAACAAAATGTCGTCCAACAACAAACAAAAGAACAAAGAAAACAAGATGTCGTCCAACAACAAACAAAAGAACAAAGAAAACAAGATGTCGTCCAACAAACAAACAAAAGAACAAAGAAAACAAAATGTCGTCCAACAACAAACAAAAAAACAAAGAAAACAAAATGTCGTCCAACAACAAACAAAAGAACAAAGAAAACAAGATGTCGTCCAACAACAAACAAAAGAACAAAGAAAACAAAATGTCGTCCAACAACAAACAAAAGAATAAAGAAAACAAGATCTCATCCTGGAAGGATTTGCCAAGAATTGTGTTTTTTTTTTTAAAGAAAAAAATAATTTGGTAAGTGAACTATTTTAACTTTGAGACTTGTTGAAGTCTGTATTTTGCTTTTGGTCGTCGTAATAAATATGCCAAGATCCTTTTCTCTGCTTTAACATGGTGTTATTTGAAGCTATCTTGCATGAATATCTGGAAGTGGTAGTACGTAACTTGTTTCTTCACACCTTTGATTCGACTAAACAGTGAGTCGTTTCAACTTTAGCTTGGATTTTTATATGTTTGAAACAAGTTACATGCTGCAATTTTTATGTAAAAGTCGAAACAAGCTACGTACGGTAGTACTTTCGTTATAGAAGTCTTATCTCATCATGTAATCAACATGTGTTTGTGAAAGGAAGATTCACAGATTACAAAAAATCTAATTGGATTTGTTTCAGGTGAAGGTGTCCTATAAAAGTCGCGATAGTGTTTAACACAGTAACTTCTCGAAAGCGCCTTCTTCGACAAATTGTCACACAAAATAGTACTTTTTAAACAGGATATGTTTTGGGGGGACGGTTTAGTTCATCTCTTCTTAAATGTATTGATTCTTATCTTCTTAATGATAGAAAAGTATCAGGTGAAGTTCAGTTTGTTGTGAATTTAGGCGTCTTATATATATTTGATGTTTGTAATTAAGCAAATGTAGAACACCACCCTATCACCATGTAATGTTGCAATTAGAGATGTTTCAAGGTGTACAACAATAGGTCGAGTCGCTGGTCTAATTGGTAGCTGCCAAGATATGTGGTTGGGGATAAGAAGGCTACACAGTATTTTCAACCAGCATATACATTAAAAGAGGCTAGAAAAGAAATAAATTTTTATCTTCTATGATACAGTCCGAAAGTTTTGAAGCATTTAGCTCATACCAGCGTTACATGAAAATTAATTTGGGATTTCTTTTTTTTCTTCTAAATTCCTGGACGAAATGGAACAATACAATAGGGTGTGTCCCGAGGAGCTACTAAAGAATTAAAAATAATTAAACTGCGGCAAACTATTGGCCAGAAAAAGAATCTGATAGTAACTGTCTTCTTCTTGTATTCTTCTTGATTCATATCCAAATGATCTGGACTAACGCTCGACGTAATTGATTCCCGGATTAACACGAATAAGAAGTCAAGAAGTCGAAGTAGAAGGTATCAAGGTGCATTCTATACTGAGAAATATAGAGTAAGTATTAAATATTTCATCAATTCAGTAGCTACAAAAAAAGAACAAAACCAGGCCTTTACTAAACCATCTGAGGAAGAAAAAGAAGGTAATCAACAACAAGATTGGAGCATTTTATGGTGTCGTGTTTTGAGAATCCTTTATCTTTATATTAGCAACAAATGAATGCCGCCTACCAAAAAAGGGATGTAAGTAAAGACATTTTTTTCGACTTTAATTTGAACTTAAAATTTCAAGAAATTCTAATTTTAGGATATGGTTTGTTGTAATGCGGTTGTTGTAATGAGACGTTACTATGTAGTCGCAAAGTAATTGATGTTCTAATTCGAGTTATTCGAGCTGTGTTTAATTCAAAATAAGATTCACAGCCGTTACAGATGTGTAGGGGACACTCTAAAGAAACTGATATTTCTGTTTTCATCCAGTTTTAATGATTCCAACAACGCGAAAGAGGAACACAACTAAGTGGAATTCGGTTTGCAAGAATTTGAATCATCTTTAACATGTTTTTTGAACTGAATTAGATGTAAATCTTGTTTTAATTGAACCTGATATGGAAGGATTTTTGGGCAATGCCATCATATAACAATATCAACAAATGAAAAATTGAAATTTTGGACTTACAGAGACGTTATTTTAAAAGAATTTCACCTTATTTAGGATGTAATCATAAAATTGGACAAGAAATGCGGTTATTAATGAGATTGATGATCGAAAACTAGATAAACCAATTCGTGATTTATGGTAGATAATGTCGAAATAGATTATGGATACGCTTAGTAAGATTCGTGAACAGGAAACTTTTCATTGATAGATAATTTACAAGTCGTATAGGTATTGAATTTTATGGATCCCCACAAAAAATGGTTAACATATATTCTTCCTATGTTTCCTTTTTTCTTTATATGTATTTCCTTGCTTCGATGTTCGGTTTTGGTTTTTAAGATGGAATTCTCGAATCCTGTCACAAATTACCTGCATTTTTATCTTTGCTATAGTTTCTATGTTTGCAATTTTCCTATTTTTTTGACTATTTAAATAATATCTTGAATTTTAATTGGTTGCCTCTACTCTTGAATTCCGTCTAATACAATTTGTAACGTGTGATTCAAACCTTACTTTTTTTTTCAATAGGGTTTTTTTGACAGATCACGTGTGACTAGTGTCATTCTGATTTGTCGTTTTTGTTCAGTATTGTATGGCAATTCAGCGGACTGACTTTCGTTTTCGTCGTTTGTTTGCTGAATGGGCGCTTGAACGCATCGAAGAAAATCCGGAATTTTCAAGCCAAATTTTGTTCAGTGATGAAGCTCATTTCTGGCTTAATGGCTACCTTAATAAGCAAAATTGCCGTATTTGGGATGATGAGCATCCACAAGAGTTTCAAGAGCTACCATTACATCCATTGAAAACAACAGTTTGGTGTGGTTTATGGGCCAGGGGCATCATCGGTCCGTATTTCTTCAAAAATGCGGCCGGCGGCCACGTTACCGTCAATGGTGAGCGCTATCGTGCCACGATAACGGACTTTTTGGTACCTGAAATTGAAGCCCGTGGTCTCGACAATATTTGGTTTCTACAAGACGGTGCTACGAGCCATACAGCCCGTGCAATTAATTTCACGTTTTGGCCCAGTGAATTGGCCACCAAGATCGTGCGATATCACACCTTTGGACTTTTTTCTTTGGGGCTATGTACAGTCAAAAATCTTTGCCGATAAACCAGTGACAATTGAAGCATTGGAAGCGAACATTACACGTGTCATTCATGAGATTCCGGTCGAAATGCTTGAGAGACTGATCGAAAATTGGACCACCAGACTGGCCGAGCTGAAACGTAGTGCCGGCCAACATTTGAAGGAAATTATTTTCAAACATTAATTTCCATACTATGTGCTTAAAGTTGATAATAAAGATTTGATATTTGCATTCAATTCTAAGCGTTTTATTTCTATTTAAAAAAAAAAAGTAAAGAATAAATCACGCTATATAAGGATTTAAATCCTTTTTTCTTTAATAATTAAATAAATAAATAAATAAATAAAAAGGGGAGAAAATTTTCAACAATTAATTAATTCTCTTTTTTGTGATTGTAGCGCCACAAAAAAACCATATTGATCAAAAGTCAAACTAAAAATTGAAAAAAAAATGTTCATGCTGGCCACACCAATTATTATGGAACTCACGCACGTGTTGATTTGTTATGAAAAAAAGCCGAATGTCAAAATATTTTTGTGGTGTAAAAAATTATTATTAAATAAAATAAAAAAATGAAATTCTCATATAAGGTAATTTCTTTTTTTATTAAAAATACAATAAAATCTTATTAAATACAAATAATTTCTTTATAAAAGTTTTCAAATCTTCTGGGAACAGTTTATCGAAAAGGAAATCTTTGTTTTACGCCGGATGGAAATTCAATTATCAGCCCGGTTGGGAATCGTTTAACAATTCATGATTTAAAAAAGTATAATTTCACTTCTTTTTAAAAAGTATTTATATAAACTAATTGCTTTTATCTTTATCCCTTCGAACAGTAATAAGGCAAATACCCTATCACTCGAATCAAAATATAATTACACCGCAATTGCATTATCACCGAATGGAAATCTTCTGCTGGCTATCAATGAACAAGGTGAAGCACAATTGATAAGTATGATCTCATGTACAGTAATTCATAGACATAAATTTCAAACGGCTATCACATGTATCCAATTTAGTCCGGATGGTGAACATTTTGCGGTGGCTAAAGAAAATTTAGGTATTTTTCTAGTAATTTTTGTGAATCTGGAATCTTTTTTAACTCTCCTTTCGTTTGTTTCAGTATTTGTATTTAAAACTCCTGGCGAATTGACTGGAAATTATAGTCCATTTATGCTTGAGAAATCTTTTTATGGTGCTTATGATGATATCGTTTGGATTGATTGGTCAACAGATTCACGGTTTCTTGCAATTGGTTCATCTGATAACTCGACAAGAATTTATGCTATTTCATATTATCATAATTTTCGTATTTATGTACTTGGTGGACATACAGATTCAATTGTTGGTTGTTTTTTTGAAGAGAATAGTTTACATGTGAATACAATTAGTAAAAATGGACAAGTAAGTAATTTTGCAGGTTATTATGATGCTGTATGAGGTAGATGTGCTATCGGAGGAGGGTATATTAATTTTGTCATTTAAATGTGTTAAAAAGCCGTCCAGACGCACAGTTTTTTACTCCATTTTGCGTGCACATATCAGATATGCGCAGGCAAAACAGCGTCTGGACAAGTAATAAGTCGTTTGCGCCAGTAAAAGCGCGGCATTTACGAGTTCAGATCGTTTCTGAAAAGGTAACTGTGGTAGTGTACAAGCAAAACGTAGGGTGCGGACGTAAACTCACTATTTTACACAGTTTTTATGCAATTGCGAAAGGTTGAAAGGTACGAAAATGTCTTCAAGAGACTTTTTGGAGGAGTTTATAAATTTATATAAAGAGTTTCCTTGCTTGTTTATGAAATTAAAAGTAATAAATCTTCTCTTATCTTGACATTAAGAAGTTCCAAACAAAACTGCGTAAAAAATATGTAAAAGACGGTAAAGCCTGCGCAAATTTTGTGTCCTACGACTGAGCAAAAACACTGAGCGGCTGGACCGCACTTAACACATATAGCAGGGTTTTATCAAGAGTAAAGATAAAATGTTTTATCGATTTATACATGTCCGTTCATCCGTACATCGTGTCCGTTTCCTTAACTCGATTTAGTATTGCATTTCAGTAGAATCGGCCGACGGGAAATGAAGTTATAAAGCAAAAACCACGATGACCACAAGGTATTTATGTAACAACCGGTGTTGGCTTTATATTGGACTAAACAAATTTCCTAACATTGTGATCCTTTGCTAAAAAGGTATATAACCACCGACTGGTATTAGTTATATGTAGACGTAGTGGTACTAGAGCTGAAAGTAACCAAAAAAAGGTACACCTAGCTTCTTTGCTCTAACTAGCTCGTCGTACGAAGTGTGTGGTTGGTTACCTTCTACTACTAATCACGGTGTTACACAAAGTTTCATGTGTATTATGATTTGGGCTAACGAAAAGGCTGGAAAATTGAGCTTATTACGCCCACACCTTTTCATGTCATCAGCGGATATATATAAAAAAAAACAGATAAGGAAATGTGAGGGAATCAATTTTATGATTACCAAATCCTCAACGGACAACGATTAAATGTCGTGCTATTTTTGTTTCATTAAGTTTACAGTACTGAAATCTTCACATTGCAGGAAGGAACGACATTATTATTGACAGTTTGTCAAGTTTCGAGCGCCTACTGTTGTCAAAAAGACAATTCCACAAAATTCAAATTGTGCGTTTCTTTCGGAGCATTCTTTATTTAATTAATTATTAAATTCCCTATCGAATAAGGTATAATTCATACCTGTAGGACCCAGAATACCTGACATATATACGTATAACTTCATACAAGAGAATTCTTGTGTTTCCTGTCCTAAAAAGGAATATTTTTGAAAACGTCGAATGATATTTAATACGTTATTAAATTGATCGTCGAATGAGGTATGGGTCGTCTTTATAAGATGCAGAATACCCGAGATATACATAAACTTCAAGTTACGCAAATGAAATCTGACCCTTTTATTGGGACACCCTATATGTCGCGCCTGTGTTGTCATCGGAGGGGGTGAACCGATGTTATTCTTCACACCTGGGTTAATATAAATATATATATCCCTCCTATGGAGTCCAACCAACCATGTTTTGCCCAAAAAAAAAAAATAACATGGTCCCTTGACTCATATTGGTGGATTCATTCTACTCAACTACTCTCACTCACATGCCCCCTCACGCACAATTGACCTTTTAGCACTTCATATCAAAGGAAAACGAATTCCAGGGGAGTAAAGCCGAATGGATGCGAAACAATTATGGATGTATGTACTTTAAAAACTAATTATTCGATTAGAATAAAATTTGGAGAATAGATTAATGCTATTAGGGCCTAGGCTACCTGCGAATTAGATCAAATTTGAAAACGTAGAACCAAAGTTATGAAATAGTATTCGTTTTAGCACTGTTTTTCTGTCCTATTTCGGCTATATAAGCCGATTTTCAGTTGCAAAATATACAGTACTCAATAAATTCAATTCGTTTCAGTTATGTTTATGGGAATCAAGTTTAGAATTACATGAAATCATTAAAAATGAAGAGAATGAAGATAATCTTGAACCAATCAAAAAACGTTCAAAAGATATTGAATCTTCTGATACAGAAGATGACGTTATTGATGATAAGAATTTGGATGGCGAAGAAGAAAAAATCGATCCACAATCAAATACGACGGCTACAATTGAAATTGATATGAAAAAATCACATCCATTTTCATATAAAAAACGTGCACGTCATTATTTGGGTGATGAACCACGACAAGAAAATCGTAATGCCATTTTAACAGCCGCCAATTATCACAAGAAATTGAAAATCTTAGTCACCGCTTTTTCAACGGGTTCATTTTATCTTCATGAATTGCCGGATGTTAATATGATACATTCTTTAAGTATTTCTGATTATGCAATAACAACAGCTTGTTTCAATTCGACGGGTGATTGGATTGCTTTAGGTGCCTCAGGAATTGGACAATTATTAGTTTGGGAATGGCAAAGTATGAGAAGAAGATTTTGTTCGAGATTCAATTAGGTTTTTAATGTTCGTTTTTCTCTCTTTTTCTTAGGTGAACAATATATTATGAAACAGCAAGGACATTCAAGTGAAATGAATTGTATCTCATATTCACCAGATGGACAATATATTGCGACTGGAGGTGAAGATTCAAAAGTAAAACTATGGAATATTATCAGTGGTTTCTGTTTTGTTACATTCAATGAACATACAAGTAGTATAACTGGTCTACAATTTAGTAATAATAAGAAATTTATTGTTAGCAGTTCTTTAGATGGAACTGTTCGTGCCTATGATATAAACAGGTAGGTTAGATCTCTTTTTCTGTTAAGTACGTGCGGAAATATAGGTGAAAATCATTTTTATTCCTCAACACAGGCTTCTTTTAGTAAGATACACGTAGTCCAATGGCTTCCACACCTTTTGTTTAATACAATTTATGGAAGTCTGCAAAATACGTTTCAGTGAAGCATTCATCGTCTTCATTTGATTGAAATCCCTTTCTCCGAAGCAATTTTTTCAAGTTTGGAAACAAGTTATAGTAACTGAGGCCGATATCTGAAGAATACGACGGTGGATGCTTAAGCATTGCATTGTCTTTCAAAAGAAGAACTTTTTTCTTCGCTAAATGTGATCGTTTTTTCATTATTCTTTCACTCAAACGGCTCAGCAATGTTGCAACAATATTATCTTGTTATTGTTTTTCTATTTTCAAGGAAGTCTATGAAGATTAATACGCGTGAATCTCAAGAAAAATAGTGGCCAAAAGCTTTCCAGCTGATTTTTTGTGGCTTTGATCGCTTTGGACGATTTTCTCCGCTTTACAGACTGTTGTCTGGACTTTGTGGAGTGTAGTAATGGATCTAGATTTCATCAATAGATTAGATTACAGCTGAAACACCTCAAAGTTTTGAGTTTTTGAAGTATCCAAGGTCTATTTTTCTTGGAAATACATTTTTCTCTTCTTCTTTAAAACGAATTTAATTTAAAAAGTGCACCGGAATGACCGAAAAGACCGGAAT
Source organism: Xylophagus ater (assembly GCA_963422695.1). Lineage (NCBI taxonomy): Eukaryota > Metazoa > Arthropoda > Insecta > Diptera > Xylophagidae > Xylophagus > Xylophagus ater. Next base: position 1,471,414 of record OY730480.1, on the reverse strand, counting down.
GCGGCCAACCTTTTACCCATGAGACTTCGTATCATCCACAATTCGTAACGAAAGCGACACGTATCTTGCTTCAAGCTTTTTCATATGCAAATGTTCATGTAAATTATTCAAAATACACTCATATAAGATGGTCAGCTATCTAAGGTATCTTCCTTTTTTTGAGGTTTATACGTCTATAGTTTCACTTGTAAGAAACAAAAATGCCTTAAATTTTGAGAGAGCTATCTCAGAAAAGGTGGTCTGTGTTACCGCTCGTACTTATCAGCCCTTTTCTATTATATAAATATAAATTTTTTATTTTTCCTCATAAAATAGATATCGAAATTTTCGTACATTCACTTCACCACGTCCAGTACAATTTTCATGTGTTGCTTTAGATCATTCTAGTGAATTTGTTGTAGCTGGTGGACAAGATGTATTCGAAATATATTTATGGTCAATGAAATTTGGTAGTCTATTAGAGATTTTAAGTGGTCACGAAGGACCAGTCTCATCTTTAGCATTCTCACCGATACCAACATCATCTACATTAATTTCCGGATCATGGGACAAAACTATTAAAATATGGAATTGTATCGAAAGTTCAGGGGATCATGAAACAATTGATTTATTATCAGATGTGACTTGTGTAACTTTTAAACCGAATGGAGAAGAAGTGAGTGGGTTCTTTTTTGGTGACTTGATATTCTTAAAAACATCCATATTTTTTTTTTCTAGATTGCTGTCTCCACTTTAAATGGAAGTATTTCATTTTTTAATGTAAAAAATTCACAACAAATTAGTACAATCGAAGGGAAAACCGATTTAGGTAGTGGAGTCTCGGAAATTGATTTAATTACAGCTAAAAAGAATTTAGAAGGAAAGTAAGTACTTTATTTGATTAGTTTAGAGGCTTAGGTGTCTTTCCCAAAACTCATTAGTCCTTTTAATGAAGGTGTTAGTACTTAAAATGTTCGCACCCAGCGTATAGCAAGTTTCGTTCTAGAAAAGGTCCGGCTCACTCGTTTTCCTTCAGACAGAAGGCCCAATCAGTATCATTTTAGCTTATCTACAATGATTTAGTCCTTGCCACCTTTGTTGGTGGCGGTTGTTGAATTATCTACTATCTAAAATATTGTTTGAGACCCGAATAGGACCATCCGAACCGAAATTTGAGGATCTAAAAACGGTTTCGCGAATGAGTCAGCTTCTTCATTGCCCAGTATACGTGCGTGACCAGGTACTCACGCAACTGCTAATCTGTTATTTCTATCCAACTTGTTCAGGGCAGAGACGCGATGAAACGATACATGAATTGAGTGCTCTGATAGCCACCTAACTGTCTGAGTAGATGCAAATGGATTTAAGATTTAAGACTCTTTGTAATACAGTGTAGATCAGCACCCCATTTGGTATGGGTCGCAGACCAACTTCTTAATCAGTCTTGTCTGATATGAGACGTTCGTATGCCCGTATGAGGTTGGGGTACATTGTGCCCACGAAGGAATTTCTAACATCACTGACTTTTGATTGATAGATCTGATGCTCACGGTGCACCTAATACATTTTTATGCCCTATGGTAGGTGCTATCATATCGAAATAGGGTTTCAATGCTTTCGGATGTGTAGAGAATCAAAAGTTATATCGATTTAATCATGTTCGACCGTTCGTCCGTCTGTGTACAAGATAACTCAAAAACGCTTTATCAGATTTTGATGAAATTGAAAATGTAAGTTAGTTATTCCTTAACTCGTTTTGGTATTTCATTTCAATAAAATCGGCTGACGGGAAGCGAAGTTATAAAGCAAAAGCCAGGGTGACTAGAAAGTTTTGTCGTTTAATTGGAAAGTTTGTATATCAATTTTGCTGAAGTTATTTCCATGTATTGGCCTACATAAATTGGTGCTATTGTGCTAAATTTCAATAAAATCGGTACAAAAATAATGGCGAGAGAAATACAATACAAAATTACACCAACCCATATTTCAATTTGGTTTTTTTCTGTGCACCTACGTCATTCGTGACCTGAAATACATTGTGTGAAAAATCACTATTATATATGAACGAAATCGGGTCACATATGATGTCATAAAAGTATGAAAATAAATATTCAAAATGGCCGACATGCGCACCGCGTTATCTTGTATTCTTTCATTCATGGTCGTAGGAGAATATAAGCCAATTTTTTAGATGTACTTTAAAAATTAATGCATCGATTTGAATAATATTTGTAGAATAGATTTATTATGTTATTAGGGCCTAAGGTTGCCTGCGAATTGCCGGTTTTACATTGGTCTTACATGCGACTAAGTAACACAGGCATATCCATGCTGAGATGTCTACACTGGTCTTCCATGCGCCTTTATTCATCGTGAATTTATGTACGTCATATCAATGTGTGTGTGTGTCAGGTGGGGGAATTTTTCTAGTTGATTTGAGCAGAGAACCAGAGTATGTGTGCCTTTCTTCAATTTTGCACTCAAGCTAGAGCTGGCGGATTGATTTCCCCGGCATTCGCTGAACCCTTCTGGCATATTAATTTTTGAAGAATGCATCTGTTTGAAGACCAATGTAAAACCCGCTAATTAGAGTAAATTTCAAGAAGTTTAAAATCAAAGTTATGTTAGTTTTGGCTCTGTTTTTCTGTCCCATTTCTGTCATAGGGAATCCAATTTTTCTAATTATTTTCCTTTTCAGATCATTTACTACAATGGTTTATTCTGCGGATGGTGAAAATATTTTAGCTGCTGGTAAATCAAAGAATATTTGTATTTATAATGTTAAAGAAGGAATTCTATTAAAGAAATTCGAGATTACACAAAATCATAGTTTAGACGGACTTGATGTAAGTAACACCGCGAAATTTTATCATTTTCTTAATGTTTTCTTGTTTTTTTTAGGATTATATAAATCGTCGTCGAATTACTGAATTCGGTAATATGGCATTAATTGAGGAACGTGAAAGTTTAGAAGGTGGAAATATCGCGTTACGTTTACCTGGTGTACAAAAAAGTGATATGGCCGCAAGAAATTTTAAACCAGAAATAAATGTTTTTTGTGTTAGATTTTCACCGACCGGACAATCATGGTCGGCAGCTACAACGGAAGGACTGTTAATTTATTCTTTAGATAAAGGTAATTGTAATTGTTGGCCATTTTTTTACTTGTATTCTCATTCATTTAATCTTTAAAGGTATCATATTTGATCCATTCAATCTTTCCATGGAAGTTACACCAAAAGCTGCTAGAGATTGTCTAAAACAAAATGAATATTCGAATGCATTAATAATGTCGATTAAATTAAATGATGCCGATTTTATACAATATATTATTGAAAAAATTCCATATAAAGAAGGTAAGATTGGGCGTCCTTTGGACAAATTGAAAGGATTTTTGCCTTAATTGTTTGTTTAGGGATAGAACAATTTGTTTAGAAATGCAACTAGGCAACACTATTAGACTTATTTTCAAGACTTATTTTCAGTTCGGACTGCAAAAAAAAGTCTTGTGGAGACTCTAAAAATTGGACATATTTTAAGTCGGACTGAAAAAAAAGTCTTGTGGAGACTCTAAAATTGGACATATTTTAAGTCGGACTGAAAAAAAGTCTTGTGAAGACTCTAAAAATTGGACATATTTTAAGTCGGACTGAAAAAAAGTCTTGTGGTGACTCTAAAAATTGAACATATTTTAAGTCGGACTGAAAAAAAGTCTTGTGGAGACTCTAAAAATTGAACATATTTTAAGTCGGACTGAAAAAAGTCTTGTGGAGGCTCTAAAAATTGGACATATTTTAAGTCGGACTGAAAAAAAGTCTTTGTCGAGACTCTAAAAATTGGACATATTTTAAGTCGGATTGAAAAGAAGTTTTGAAATAAGTCCAGTGGAGTCGTAGTTGGGTAATAAGAGAGACACTATTTATTGATAAAAACAGATTACTTCTGCGCCTACATTTTTATTGTAACGAAAACAAATGAACAAATCCAATTTACAGCCACCAAATACATATAAGAATTACCAACTTGAGATGTTTCCTTCACGATGATGGTTTTCAGTCGACTATACTTAGTGATGAGTGATTATACATCATCCATCATGTTGCCCCATGTTATAGATATGTCTGTGAAGCATGATATCATCTAAATCCTATTGTTTTCTGTACATTATAGATGTATATATGTGTGTCCATTGGTTCTCCTCGAACCATTATTATTAGGAAACATGTTCAGTGGTTTTGAACATGGTTGTTTCTTGAATTCTTGAAGTGAAACACTTCTATGGGGGCGATTAGGAAAAATTATGTCACGATTTTCTGTGACGCGAAATGTTACATTACAAAATATCTCATTATATGGACGTCCTAGAGAATTATAATGTTTGGCAATATTGTGGAGGTTATAATGAGGATTATTTCCGTCGAAGACTAAATAGTTCTATCTGCCATCGTATTGGCGCTGTAGTCGATACAAAATTTTTGAAAATTTTTTGAACTTTTTTTTATAGACGTCGTACACGATTGAAATGTTCGTCAAAGTTGTGGAGGTTTTTATGAGGATTATTCCCGCCGTCGAAGACCAAATAGTTCTATCTCCCGGCACTTCGGTGCTGTATTAAAAAAAAGCTTCTGTTTCACTTCTACAGTGTGGTCAAAAGCACACTTCCGTTTTTTAGTTTCGATAAACTTTAATTTAGTTGTTTTATTTAGTTTAGTTAGTTTCGTGTGTTCATAGTTTTAGGAACTATACGAAAATTGTAACTCCATTTTTTCCCTCTTTTTTTTATTGCCGTTTTTAGTTGATCTTATTGTTTCTACATTACCAAATGAATTGGTCGAACGTTTACTTTATAATGTTTCTAAATTACTTCAATCTACTCAACATGTTGAGTTCTATTTGAAATGGGCATGTGCACTCCTTACATATCATGGATCTAAAGATAATCTATTACAACATCATTCATTACTTAGTTTACATGATAGTCTGTCACGTAAATATGAAGTACTTAGTAAAATGTAAGTAAAATGAAATATTTAGTATTTTTTTTTTGTAAAGTGATATTTAGGAATCGACCCTCCGAATGATGAAGATTTCGTTTCTACACCTTTTCCAGTTGTAATTCTAGAAAGTATCAATTGAGTTTACTATTTGCCGTTTTACAATGACAAGGCCTCCAGTATAGTACGATTTCTACCACATGTCTACCATCTAATACTTCACACAAGTTGCGCAAATCCAATAATCGATATCCCGCGGATAGTGGTTGTCCTATTTGCAGAACTTCTCTGACTGGAAGTAGTGTGATGCCATTGAAAGCAAAAAAGAACTGCGAAAGGATAGTGAGTTGTGCCGAAAGATGTGATGGAATGACTGGCCAGATCTGGCTTTAACGTTGTATATAAAATATAAGATCGGATTTCACTGAGCGGACGATAAAATGACTTGAAAAGGAGGCAAAAACCAAAAACTTCCCATCGAGGATTTACTCGATTTGCTTGTTTCATGGGTAGAAGACGATGCATACTTAGCTTAATATTAAAGCAAGAAATTAAATGAAAATATTAAGCAGAATTTCCAGGAATTAGTGTCTGTGTCAACCGCATTAGGGAACTACCTAGAAGGGGCAGGATTTTTACGCAATGAATTCAGAAAAGTTAATGAAACAGAACGGGCCGAATATGTTCAAACAAATTGAACAGGGGAAGCGAATTGTTTGGATAGATGAACATAATTTTAATTTGTTTTGTCGTCCGTCAAGCACAGGGCCGTTGTTCAAGAGCTTGTATCAGAGCAGTTTAACTACTTCCAGCCAGTAAGAAGTGGTTCTAACATTCATGCGGAAGGCATTTTAGTAGCTATGGAACGAAGGGTGGGTTCGTTTAATTTGGATAACGAGATTAATGAAACAGTGGCGAGACATGGGAAATCAATTGGCAGATTTGATGGTTGTTTCAGACAATGCGCCTCATTAATGGGACAACAGCATCTTGTGGCTAGGACCCTCCTTGCCAATGTTAAATCCTATTCAGAATATTTGGTCAGAAAGCAAGGCTGTGAAGCCAAAAACAATATTCGAGTCTCCAACACTACAGGACCTGGCGTTATGGAATGGAAAGACTTGTCTACTTTGAAAATTTTATAGATCACGCCAAGGACACACCGTAAATGGGGTGATTGTGCTCCCACCGTGCAACACTTTACTATTTACCAAGCAATAGCCTTTTAGCAATGAATGATGTACAAGTTGGTTGCTCTAAATTATTAAAAAATGATATAGCCTCCACAAAATGTTTGACTGCCTTCTGAATTAGACTTGATGCTTTCTGAATTACAACTGGAAAGGCTATAGTAAAGTCAAGTATCGCTTTACAGAATTTGAACGTAAATTGTTAATAATAATAATTGAGAATTTAATTTTTAGATGTGATTTCAATAAATACACTTTAAAAGTCTTATCAAATCTTCCGAGAAATGATTTAAATGGAAAATCTGATGTCATAGAAAATGATGTCGATGAAAATATGATTTTAATTCATGCGAAAAATGATCAGGATATTGAAATGGACGAGGATGAGGTGGAGAGTAGTTCGAATGATGAAGAAAGTGATTGACAAAATTGTATTTTAATATATTGTTAACTTTTTTTTTTCTATTTCTTGAAATAAATTTATAAGTTTTTAGTTATATTAAATTTTCCATTTATTCCGCGTACGATTCCCGGGTGTCCTTGCTGAATAAGGTAGAGTTTGAAAACTCTATTGTATTACCAGATTTTTATTAGTTTCAACTGGGCCGCATGCTAAGGTGAAAACTTATAAGCAAATTTTGATCCATTTCCAACCAGACACGAAGAAAATGTTCAGCAGTAGTTGTGGAGGTTTTCATAGAGACTATTTTTGTCGAAGTTCAAAGAGTTTTATCTCTCAGCTCTTCGGATATAGAAGGGTCACACGATATTGATGTTCAGCAGTATATTCCTGATATGGAAGCAAGAGAAAGGGTTCGTCCCAAGGAAGGTATCTTAAGGCATAACGTACAAATCTTTGTTAAAGTCCTTAGAAACGAAAGCAACATCATTTACAGATAAGACAAATAGGATAAGTTCCAAGTGACTACCTTGTTGGAGCTGCGAAGCAAGGTAAATAGGAAAGATATGACGGAACCATACAGATAGGATTCAATAAGGAATTAGGGGAAAATCTAGAGCCATAAGTTTGTGCAATATCACACGGTTGGATAGTTTGTCGAACGTTTTACTAAAATCAATAGTTATGCAATCCACACTCTTATACCCTCTTCAATGGCACAGATTGAAAAAGATACTAGTTTATCTTTCCAAATGAAATCTTATAACACATTTATTGCCCAACAACGAATTATTTAAATAAAAATGGTGTTGGTTTTATGTTTTGGTTAACAGATAAAAAGTCTTGTGTAGACACTATGTTAACTAGCTGTGTCCACACGACATATATTCAGGCAGAACAGGTGTTATGTCTGCTGTTCTGTCCTGTGGAGATGAAATGTTATCACAGAATCGACCCAACAATGTTGCCAATTCAAATTTATACTAACATAACATGAATTTATGTCGTTTGAAGATGCGGATGTGTTGTAACGTGTAAGAATACTTATCAAAGCGAAGAGAAGGACTTTGCAGTTCTAAATTAAAAACAAATTTCTAATAAATCTTTAAATAAAAATGATTTTTATTTAGTTTTTAACTTTTTTCTTTTCTTCATTTTGATATTCCTTAACAAGTGAAACATTTATTAAAAATTAATAAAGCAATTTCTTTATTTTCTTTTCTTTCATTTTTTTTTTTTACTAACAAGTGCAATTAATTTTTAATTAAAATTAATAGAAAATTATTTATTTTTTTATTTTTTAATTTACATATTTCAATTATTTAAGGCGGCTTTTTTAAAGTTTAAATTTTTCGATAAAAAAATTTATTATATAAAAAACTTAGCGACTAGCAAAAAAAGAAGCTTGTCTTTTTGTTTTTCCTTTTTAAGCAACAGCAATTTATTTTAATCATGAATGAAAGAGTATAAAGATTGCGTATTGCGTATGTCGTCCATTTTGAATTTTTGATTTTCATACGTTTATTGGTAACACGTTTGATTTCCTTTCAAATAAAAATAATCGTGATTTTTCATAAAAACATTGTATTTCATGTCTCGTGTGACGTAGCAGGTGCACAGAATAAACCAATTTGAAATATTAGAAAGCGTAATCTATATATTCTTTCATTCATGAGTTTTAATAGTTTTATTTTTATTTTTTATTTTAGTTTTGAGCAAAAGACAAAACTCATTTAATAAAATTTACGAATTAATTTCGTTACATTTATTTTGATTTATCATTTTTCGGTTTAAAATTAAAAGAATTATGATCGAGCTTTAATAATTGATTTTTTTAAAAAAAAGAGTTGGAATATTTAAGGACCTATCTAGTAAAAAAAAAAGTTCCAAGTTTTAAAGAAGATTTGACGAAGTTATAGAACTCTAAAGCGAAGAAATTTCGAGACCGATTCGAGGACTATACTTCGAATTTGAAGAAACTACATCTACGTAAAAATAGAATTAATTTTTATAGACTTTCTAAAAGCTTTATGGTTCCAAGAACATGTCCCCAAAAATTTCACATCAATTGGTTTGACGAAGTCAAAGAATTCTGAGCGATGCAAGTCCGAGAATCATTTAGAAACTTTAAACATATTTGTCGCTAAAGCACCTTATTACAAAGCCCCTTAATAGATCCTTTTCAAATTTAGATAAAATACGATGAGAAGCATTCAAAGGATTCGTTGACAGTCTTACTTTCTATGCCCTTATGGGTAGGTGGTACTAAAAGAGAGGATGTATTCAGTTTTGTCATTTGTAAAGCATAGAAATATAATCATCGGAGAAGGGTTTCAAAGTTATAGGATGTGGAAGAGTATCAAAAGTTATATCGAATTATGCATGTCTGTCTGTCCTCCGTTCGTGTATAAGATAACTCTTAAACGCGTTATCCGATTTTGATGAAATTGAAATCGTACGCTGGTTATTCCTTCTCATTTACCCACGCGAGGAAAAACATTTTGCATATTTGGTGAATTCCCAACTTTAGGAAGAACAGACTAGCTTTATTCCCATTAATATTCTTTCTCTTCATTCAGTAGGAAGATGTAGCCTCTTAAGTTTTTGTGCATTGAATCACAGTTCTTGTTTTCTTCGATTAACAAATTTTATTTAATAATTTTTATTTATTCAAGCTTGTTTCTTTTCTTAACCAGAAAATATTGTATTGTACAATGAAGAAGAAGAAAGCATTTTCAAAAGGAGTTAGAAGAGTAATTAATGATCCTCCCAACCTAGAACACCAGTCTCATATTTAGAAACAAAAATTCAAGCAATTTAACTTCGTGGACCACCGTAAAATAGAATACCTCATAAATGCGGTAAGTTATTTTCAATGTTTTCCGTTTATTTAGAATATTTAAAATGTAAGCATTTGTTTATCTTCCGCCGAAGCGCAGCGTATAATCCCCAATCTCCACACAGCTGACATCCTATTCTGATGAAAGTATGAGATACACTTATGCAAAGTTTGGTTAAACCGAAAGAGAGGAATAATCATCCTACTAATTTTGTTGGCTTCTGCATTTCTCATTTCCCCATCTGATTCTTGATCTGCCAGACAATTCCCCTCAAAAACAGATGAACATGTTTATCTGATTTATATGGCACTTCAACTGAGGGCGCATACTCTCACAATAATCACACACGATATTATCTGAAATATACATCGGACATGATTCTGACTTGAGGCAATCTTATTAAGATTTTTATGCCGGACATTCTGACGTACACGACGACATAGTACTATCTCCCACCGCTTTGGCGCTGGAGGCAATACAAATTTACGAACTTTTTATATATAGAAGTCAAAACGCGATTACAATGTTCAGCGAAATTGTGGAGGTTATCATGGGGATTATTTCTATCGAAGATCTTATAGTTCCGTTTCTCAGCGCTTTGAGCTGCGGTTGTTTCTACGTTATCGATGTTGTTGCCTTTACGTAATATATGTTTGACGGGAGCTATTTTACCAAACCGGGGAAATGGGATCAATTTAATGTCTTCGCTCGGAATGTTGCGGGGTAAATAATGTGCGTTCTGAATAGGTCGAATAAAATATATCTCTCCAGTGGTGTGTTACGGGAACGGGGTAAAAAGATCCATAATTTTGGGGTTTAAGATGCTACGCTCGAATAAATTGTAGGAGGCCGTCTTAGGACGGGTAATCTCTCCTAGTTAGTAATATTTGTGACTGTAATATTTATGGCAATGTATATATGTACACAAGACTTGAGTCTTCTTCAGGCGAAACCTCTTCAATAGCAATAAGCACTAAGAGTCCTAAGAGATTTCCTATTTCCTTTTCTTTTTATAACAAAATAATATAAGTTTTTGGTTTGTTTCTTTCTTTTTTTAAATTTATTTACAACAAAATCACAAAGTTTTTTATTTTTTTAGCGAGGCGACGATTTCTTAATAAAAATTTTTATTTAATTTTAATTTTTCTAATTCCTAATTTATTATAAATTTTACAATTATTGTACTGGCGTATGTGATTTTTTAGTAATAAGGCTGCTTTTTTTGTTATTTTTTTTTTTTAATTTTATACTTTTTAGTTATGTGCTATTTTCTGTTTTATCTTAATCGTTTCTACCAAAGATATAAATAAGAAAAGATATGTAAAATTCTAAAAAAAAGCTTTTATTTCATATGACACAAAGGCTACGTACGTTTACACCGACACCTAACTACGCGTTTACACTGTACTAGACCTAAGTCTAAAACAACGCCATATGTGAGCATTTAGAGAACTTGAACATCAACAGATGAGCTGTCATCTGTCATTTTGTTTAAGGTTAACCTAAATAACAATAATAACTACTGCAGTGCCATCTAATCAGCTGTCAAAAAGTTCTTAGATCGATTTAAATTTAGGAGGTAGGTCTGCAATTAAGGTGACCTAACTTAAGTTACTTTGGACGTGTTTATAGGTCTCTGTTTTAGGTCTCTTTTTAAGTCTCGGTGTAAACGTAGCCAGTGATGATAGAACACGGATCATAACATATGCATACAATTTCTTAACAAACGAAACGTTTTTGATGATAATTCTGAGGATTTAAGAGTCACAAGAAAACAAGGTGACCATCGGCAACATCACACAAAGCATGACAATGGGTTACAAAACAATGTTCCGAAGTTTATTTCGACACAACAGTGGCCATCGTATTTATTAGATCTGAATTCGTTGGTGACTTTTACAAGCAGCGGCCTGCAAAAAACTTACACACACAACTTTGGCAGGTTTAGAAAAAGATTTGACTCGTAAGTGGAATCGTTTAAGCCAAGACAAGAGATTGAAGCTGGTGATTAAGGCAAAAGGCGATTACATACCCCTCGAATAATTGTAAAATTAACTACGTATCCTAAACCATCATTTCCATGAATTTTAATAAAATCGACCAATAAACAAAAAAATTACAGCGTTTTTAAAGCCGAACACTTTAATTGCCGGACCCGGTATAATAATTATGAGAAATGTCTACACGTAACATCCATATGTAAACGTCACTGTTTTCGAGTACTTTATCTACTCTTAAATTAAATTTAGTAGCTTCTACTTTATGGTTGGCGGGCAACTTAGCGTCGGGCCCCATATAGAATTGCATCCGGTTGGTTTCGATCCTGGAAAGATTTCACTCACTTACGCGCGCGACTATAGTCCTCGACGATTACCGATAGACTAAATCGCAAGCGCAAAGGATATACTAACTAATCAGTTTCTGTGTTACTAAGTGTATCCTACCTCGACGGTGAGCTGCCTTAGAGCAGAAGCGTTTACATTTATTCCAGGCAGGACTTTCGATTGTTCTTATTATTATTAACACGTTGTTGATTGTATATGTCCGAACAGAATGACGGATCCACAATGTATTCACGACGCAATAAATGGATCAAATGCACTTTAAATGTATACGTTTTCAATTAGACTGTACAGAACGTGACGGATCCACGACGGATTCACGACGGGATTATTTTGAATACAATCTGAAAACCGTGAGTCCGTTGTAGATTTTATGGCATAAGAGCTTTTAGGAGTTTAAAGGACTTCCCGTATAAGATCTAATGTAATTTACTTATGTTAAATACAAGCTTTTTATTTCACTTTCTTCTATTTATATCTTTGGTTCTATTTATTTACTAAAATAATAATAAAAAGTTTTATGAGGATTTCATTAATAAAATCGGCCAATAAAGTATCACAAAAACTAAAAATAATACTGGAAATATAACTCTTGACATTTTATCAATTTCACGCCACATAATTTTCTCAATTCCAGTATCAGTATCTGTCCATGCAACTGATAGTAAACTTTGTCGTCTAACTGGTTTTGTTGGTGGTCCACCGTTTCCTTGTAATGATCCCTAAAAAAACGGATGAGAGGATTGGATAAGTTAGAGAATTTATAATAAACTAAATCTATGTAATTCTTATCAAGATTTACTTGTCCTGGTGTTGTTGCTGTTGGTGTTGCTTTACGTGATCGAACAGCACCACCTTCCCAATTTGCAACCGTTGGACATTGACCCTTTTCCATAGCACTTATTCTCTACATATTTATTTGTTTATTAATAATTAAATTAATAATTCAATTGAGTTACCATAGGAATTATTTTTGGTATTCTATTAATTTGATATTGATATTGAACATCTAAAACTTTGACAACGACAAATTCACCAAGTGCTGCAAATACAAATACCATACAGCCAGCCATCCATAAATCTAGAGCCTTTTCAAAGAGAAATAATATAAATGGAATTTTCGTATTTGTTATTGTATTCGATTTGATACTCTGAAATGATTCGAATTTGGGAGTGTATCTCTTTTAAAATCAGAATCATCGAGAAGATACCCATTGTACCCCGTAAAAATGTTCAGGTTTGACTAATTCGGAAATTCGAAATTTGCTTTGTTTAAGATCGAAGGCTGTAGCATTTCTAGGAATAGTTCTGTCTTCTTTGGGTAATCATCGAGCATGGATTCCATTTTCTTTAGGGGTGTTAGTACGTAACTTGTTTCACAGCTTGTGTTTCGACTTGCCATAAAAATGGCATTTCAATCACATGAAGTTTGTTTTTGTGTTTGGTCGAAACACAATCTGTGAAACAAGTTACGTACTAACACCCTAGATTTCGAGCATCCGACAGAGCCAAGTCTGGTTAAGCGAAATTCCTTTTGGGCAGGACTACTGTCGGAGTACAAACACAAACCTAAGAAGATGTTTCCTGAGCATGAATGAAAGAATATATAGATTACGCCCTGTGCGTATCGGCCATTTTGAATATTTACTTTCATACTTTTATGACATCACATGTGTATTTCCTTTCAAATAAATAATCGTGATTTTTCAAATAAAGATTCTATTTCATGTCTCGCGTGACGTAGCAAGTGCGCAGAAAAAACCAATTTGAAATTTGGGAAAGCGTAATCTATATATTCTTTCATTCATGCTTCCTGAGAAACTGCATTCGGCGCAGGCTGGATCGGATATGATATCCGCATGGTGTACAGGTGTTTGTAAAGGCAGTGTCCTCTGTTAGCACTTTATATTTATATGGATCTCTGACTAGGCTGGCTAGTTGGTAAATACATAATTTGGATAGCTTCGCTTTTAATCACAATCCAGTCGTGAAGTGTTTCTTAAGAACTCCAAGAATAGAATCAGAGTACCAAATTTATATATTAATATATTTACCTTAACATAAGCAACTGGTGGTATATCAGCACGTAAACCAGTAAACATTGTTACTAATGTTAGCATACATGTAACTAATAATGTTACACGTCCTGGTATCGCATCTAATCCCAGCCAAAAACTAAACCATGATAACATAACAACCAACGAGGATGGTGCAAATGTTTGTATTAAATGATGACCAATTTGTCTTTCGAAACGAAAATAAACTGTTAAACGTGAAAAATTCCCAGCTTTCTCTGGCATATAACCGTCACTTTCTTCTAATTCTAATGGTTGTCCCAAATTATATTGTAATAATTTTAATTCTGGATTTAATGTTACACCCGAATTTGACCATTTTAATTTAACTTTTTGATTACTATATGAAACTAGAAATAAGTTTAAAAGTTTTTTTAGTGAATTTTCCATAAGAGTTCCACATGATGTTACACTTACAACTTTCTATATAAATTGGACAAACTTGTATATCCATCGGATATAATTGGAATTCCATTTGACAAGCGATTATTGCGTGCATTCGTGCTGCATATCTTACAGTTTTATTCTTATATAATGTAACTGATGTAAATTTATGTGTTAATGTTGCAATTTCTGGAAAAAATTTAAAATTTTTTATCATATTAGGTCTGTTTTAGTTGCCATACCCTACCCTGGAGCAGGGTAAGCGGCAAATAAAATGAGCAGGAGTAGGAGAAAGCTTTAATTCCAATGTTTGTAGCACTGCTTAGCAACCATATTGTATAATTGAATGAGAAACTTTTAGCTAATACACTTTTTATGGTAGAAAACTGAACTAATTCTGGTGTAATAGTTACACCTGCTCTGAAAGTAGTGTAGGATTTGCTCTTTTGTTGTTTTTGTTTTCAATGTAAAAATTTTCTCTACTCCAGAGCAAGTGGCAAATAAAACAGACCTAATATTAAAGTTGTTGTTGAGTCTTTAGCTTCCAGCGAGAACGTCAACGGTCGATATTTAAAGGGTGTCGTAAAATTCACGCGAGATTTGAATTTTTGCGTCATTTGTGTGCGGTAAAGTGTTGCCAACAAGGGAAAAAAAAGACAGTGTGACAGCTCAGTCAGTTTAAGGTTATTAAAAATGGAGCGCTGCACGCGAAAGAACACTGCGTTTTCATTGTTGAGCAATGTTTTTAAAAAAATCAGTCATTTCCTGGCTTTTAAAATTTCCCGTTTAGGTGATCAGAATTGGCTGCCCAGATAATGCCTGTACAAGACTTTTGTCAAAGTGATCAATTTGTAATGGACAACCATTGTGCTGTCACTTGTGTAGAGCTACGTTCGGTAGACTATATGTGTATCGCAGTTCTGCATTAACCGAACGGGATCTTTTCGTTCTACATTTGGCTATATTCTAAGCCATATTTTGTAGGCACCTCGTTGTTGAATACAATTCAAAGGTAGACTGTCCGTCTGTCTGTCTGTCCGTTTGCCTGTGAAGATTCTAAAAGGTAGGTCCATCCGATGCGTCTTGGCTAAAAACTATTCAAGTTCTAAATCACAAGTGTTTTGTTTTTTCTCCGATAGATGGTTTTTTGCAGGTTAAAAGAATATTTTCAAAATTTTCTCTTCCTATATTTTGTTAGCCACATATTTTGTGTGGTTTACCTTCGAAGTTAAGAAGGCTCATCAGTGTTGCAAAGTGATAGACGGATGGATATCATATGTGCAAGGTCGCGTATATCGTTAAGTAAGGTGGCAGGTGAATGAATAAACATGCATGTTTATTATAATTCAATGAAATAAATATTATACAACATTTTTTCCTAACAAAAAGGCCTCTACAGCAACTTTTCTTATTCGTTTGTTATTTGAAAATACGATTTGTAAAGGATGTCCCAAAATGATTCATGCAGTAATTTAATTGTTTCTCAGGCTGTATGGCATGTGGTACCGTCTTTTAGAAACTACATGTCGTCCACATCCATATCTTGCAACTTAGGTACAAAAAGCTGGATTATCATGTCGCGATAGCGAGCCCATTAACTGTTATTGCCTGACCAGTCGCATTTTCTAAGAAGAATGATCTGATGATGACTCCAGTCCATAATACGCACGAAACGGTAACACATTGTGGATGCATTTGTTTCACTACAATCACTCGTGGATTTTCTGAACCCCAAATGCGACAATTTTGTCGATTAACTACAAGCCATCAAGATGAAAATGTGTCTCATCGCTGAGAAGATCATTTTGTTCGAAAAATCAGCATCCACTTGCTCAACAATGAAAACCGCGTTGTTTTTTCTTTAAGTGCCGGATTACACGCAGTGTTTTTTGGGTAGAATTCTACCGCAGACATAGGTATCGGTGGGTTGGAGGTGAGGCAGAAGATTTCCCTCTCGAAATGCTGACGCAACGGAGTTTTTTACGCACACAAACAAGAGTCACAGTTTGTGTCGGTTTCGAAAAAAAAATGAAAGTTCAGGCGCGCCTTTCGATTACTGACCGTCAACAGGTCAACATAATCTAAAAGTGCATAGTAAATAGTAAAATAGTAGATCCTAACAGTTTGACGGTTTAAGTGCGAGTGTTGCTGTACTCACATACATTAATACACTCCTTGTGTAGCTTGTTTAAAAGACTGTGGTATAAATATACCTCGTCTAATCGGTTTGGTAGATTTGTACCCAAAACTTGACACCAGATTTCTACCGCGTGTAATCCGGCAGTAATAATCCTAAACTGTCAGCTGTCACACTGCCTTTCTATTTTTAGTTGGCAACACTTTATCGTACAAATGTCGGGTGAATTTTGAGACACCTTTTACAAGTTATTTTATTTATCCTTTATTCGCGTAACTTAAACTAATAACTATTTTATATATCGAATTGCATACACGAAAGAAGTTTGCGTGCAGAACTTTGGTTGGAAAATGAAAATATCCGGCGGGTGGATTTTCCAATGAGAGTTTGTAATAGATGTAAATTAAAAAATGAAAAACTTTTAAAGTCAATAAATTAAGTTAAACGTTTCGAATAAATGAAATTTTTTTTCCAAAGAAAATTTAACCTTAGCGACATTGAAAATTTTCTATAATGTTTGGTTTTTCTTCACACAATAAAATAGGAAGATTTTTATCAGGAATTTCCGATTTTTACAAGGCTTTTTAGGCCGCCACATATAGTTTTAGGAGAGATAGAATATACCCAATCATGAAATATGTATATAAGTAATACTAAACGCTCGAAGATGTTGATATATTAAGTTGTTCCATATATATATAATGGAATCTTGCCACCTATCCTATATATTCTGTTGCTCCAATCAATTTAATACATGGAACTATACCTCATGCTCAATATAAAAGAGACAGTATACAAACTAGGAACTCTGAAGAGAAATTAGACGCGATCCGATCAATACGTCTCCTTTGTAAATGTAAGAGACAACAAATTCGGCACAAAATAGGGAAAGAAAATTTATTACTTTTCATTAGAAATAAAGAAATGATCTATAAACCAAATAGATTCTATTTTATCACCTTCTTCTCCTGTAAGATAATTGTAGCAAGCGAGAGCATAAATATTCTTCTTTAATTAGTGCTAAGGAAGGAATAGGACAACATTTTTCCATTGTTAGCAAAGAGTACATGGTCTCTTCTATATTTATATCAAATCCGTCAACTATTTAAGGGCTAGTGGGTGTGTCACAAGGAACAGAAACCATTCTGGACACTAGGTGACTTATTTCAGCAAGTGTTAGAACTTGTCTATTTATCGTAAAATAGCTTAACATCTGATTTACTTGGAAAAAATGTATATTTATCTCTGTTGCACTAACATAATGCAATCTAAAAAAAGATAGACAGCTAAAGAGAAAAGGTATTTTTATTAAGAAAAACTACACAAGCATTGTAAATAAAAATCAGGACGGCAACAAAATGTCATATAATTCTAAGGTCCTTCGTCAGTTTTCACAACATCTTCTTAGAAAGTAATTTTACTGTATAACTTATACTGTGGTACAGATCTCGTGAGAGTTACGAAAACGTTTCTAGTTCAGTCAATATTGGAAAGATTTTAATCAATCTACAAGCAGTGAAATAACATTGCCATATCCACTATTTAATAAGACCATTGTTTTGAAAACTCTCTTCTAAACCAATCTAATCAATCTTCCATCCGCTTAAAACCCGTGCAACGTTGGGGCACAATCAGCTAGTACTTTTAGAAACTAAGAATAAAGATGCATGGTCCTAGATACTTGTGAAGTTTATGATAGAGAGTTCAAATGAGGAATAGTATACTTGTAGTATCAGTAATGAACGCGATTATGTTTTTTCAATCAGCGAATTTAACTAACCCCCTTATTCTGAACGTAGTCATAACAAGTTCTGACTGGCATAAAATGACGTCATTGTCATAACTTTTTTTTTAATACTATTTGGTATTCTGGCGCGCTCATAACTAACAACTGTCATAAAAAAATATCATAAGTTCTGACCGACAATATTTTACATCACAACGGAATTTTATATGGGTTCTCTGAGTGATTCAATTGATAAATATGGAATAATTTCCACCATTCTTTTCAACACACAAATAATTTTACACCGATAGAAAAATTTCAAACCCATACAAACATTTTCGAGACTATTTCTCAAATAACCACGAAAGCTCGCTCAAATTATACCAGTTTTAAAGTGTTATAACCTTAATATATGTAAAACAAGATATATTGACCTGTTTTATATTTAAAGACTTTGTACCTTACTCTTCTATATTTCTATTCAACTATCAAGTTTAAGGATAAAAACTTGAATTAACCTTTTCATTATAAAATTGATTACCACTTAAAATTTTTCACTTACCTGCAATTTTTGAATTTAAAAAATATGGATCTGGTTGCCATAAATTATCAAAAAATTCTGGTGGTAATGTAACATAATCATCGCCCTCTTCAAATATATCATCCGGAAGTTTTAATCTTGATTCCATCCATCTTTGATGAACGAACATATCTACTCTGAAGATTACTTGTTAGTTATGGAATTTTTAAATAAATAAATTTTCTAGAAAAAATGAATTTTATAATTCTTTAAATTTGTATCAATATATCGAAAGAAAAAACGGTCCCCCAAGGCATTACTGTGTAAAGAAGGAGTATAAGGCGTTTAAACTTTGCTACGGGTTCCAATTCTACCATATTGTATCGGCTATAATCCGACTTTTCAATTACTATGTATACATGGAGAATCAAAGGATCAAGTCCAAAGATCTAGTCCAAGATTAGGCTTCGCGAATATAGATATAGAGATTTAAAATAGCGATTTCTAATCGAGTCAAACAGGCTTATTCTGAGCGGAGTCATAACAATCGTAACATGACGTCACTATCATAACTTTTTTCTTAAGACTAATTCGTATTCTGACTCGCTCATAACTCACTATTGTCATAAAAAATGGTCACAAGTTGTGATCGAAAATATTTTACATCACAACTAAATTTTAGGTGTTTTCTAAGCGTTTTAATTGATAAATATGGAAAAATCTCCACCATTTTTTTAAGCACACAAATAGTTTTGCACCTATTCATACATTTTCAAGAGTATTTCTCAAATAACAATGACAACTCGCTCGAATTATAACAGTTTAAACTGTTATAAGTTCTTATTTTGGACAAGCATAATTATGACTCGTCTGGCAGAATACGAATTTTCTTAGCAGTCATAATATTTGTAGTTGGAAATTTGTTGTGACTCCAAATTTGTCACAACAACAGAATAAGCCTAGTCCGTCCAGAGCATAAGAAATTGAAATTGTTTACCGTGCAAATGCAGAAACCGTAACACATTTATCAAAGCGCAATTAAGTCCAGTTAACCCAATTTGGACTCGACCAGCGTGTACAGTCTTTGCACGCCTAATACATGCTTTTACTACGTCCCAAATTCTTCCTTTTACAATCCAAATTTGCTTCCATTAAGCTGTATTTCAGTACATTGTAAATGCAAATGGAAATAGCTACCATTGAAGTAAGTTGCGAATTGCATATTTTATTGAGACTAGGCCTCTGGCAAAATAAGGAACAGTTTTTTCTTTATATATTTGTTATAAATAAGGAAGACTTTCGAGATAATATGATAGTTTTATCCTGATATCATCAAACATGATTGTATGATAAAGTAAATGCCAGTTAAGCAAGGAACGTTATTCATTTAGGTTCTCACGACGCGTTCAACTTCAACTTCAGAATTACAAATTTCATTTTTATTTCACTTTTACTTTATTTTAAATAAAATCTTACCTAAAATCCATATCTTCTACATTTATTGAATTAATATCTACAACAAATACGCTAAATTCAACTACAACTGGTGAACCTTTTTTCGAAGGCGGTCTTATTTCTAGAAGAAAAAAGGAAAATTAAGGAGAAAAAAAAAAACATATTAAATATAAATATTTATTTATTAAAATTATTGTATATTAATTAGAGTTAAAAGAAAGAATTCACTGGTGTAGTGTAGCGTATAGACGAAAGGCACGAAGCGTGAGTTTGTTTAGGAACGGAAGCATTATTAAAAAAACTAGTAAAAAATTCCATCCCAGGACGAATGAGAAGGTAAAAATTTGAAGAAAGTAATTAAGAAAATCACTGTATTGTATAATAGGTTGTCCTTCTGTTAGTAGAGATTTGCATCGAGAAATTAAAAAATTGCATATATTCAGGCGCGGATTGGAATTACTTTGAAATTTATATATTTGAATTTTTCTAGGGAAACACAACTTCAATATACATGAACGCTTTTCTACTGACAAGGCAAAAATTGCTGCCTCTCATCATTTATATGCATAAAGTTCTTAGGTTTCTTAAGCTGCGTATTCAGCAAACGCACAAAATGTTTACTACACCCGTTGAGTAAAAGACTGGAGTTAGTAGACACTTGTAATCTTTGTCCCCGAGTTCCAACTGTGTAATGTAGTATTTTTTTTTCCAAATAAAATCTTTTTATTCACACATAGTATGGATATACTTTTTCCATTTCAACGGTAGTTCATTTATTCTTCTGTTCCATAGAAGTCTGGCTCACTGGAAGGCATTTTTCATAGCCTCTTTTCGTTAATTAAATTGTTTTCCTACCAAAAAGTTGTCTAAATTCCGAAAGAAGTGGTAGTCAGCGAGTGCAAAGTTCGATGAACATAATAGGTGACGGAGAGTTTCCAAGTCCAACTTCTGTAGCTTAGCCACGGTAGTTCGTTCGTTATATGAACGAGCGTTGTTATACAAAAGGATCAGAGTCGATCGATTTACTAATCTTGGCTATTTAACTGAAAAATTTCACATTTTTTCGTCTACTTGCATGCAGTAAGTTATCCGTTGGTGTCAATGTACCTGGTTTTATGAAGTTGTGGTGGATGACATCGCCGATAGACTACCATACGCAGTTACCATCTAAGCCATCAAAAGGAAATTTTTTAAACCAATAAGATGTTATTTATTTTGTAGATGGCTTCAGTGACAAACACAACGTTAATAATTGCAAGCTGTTTAAGCCGATGATTTAGAAAGAAGAAGAATGTATCTTTCTAAAAAAAAAAAGATGGCGCTGAAATATGGCGTGAGAGTGAATTGACGTTTGATTTATTCTTACATTTGAAATTGGACAATCGAATAATTTGATCTAAATCAATCGAATACGTTTTGAGAGCATTAATGAAAGAATTTAAAGATTTCGCATTATGAATGTCGGCCATTTTGAATTTTTACTTTCACATGTAATTCCCTTTCAAATAATTAATCTTGATGTTTCATACTAACAATGTATTTCAGGTCTCGTGTGACGTAGCAGGTGCGCAGAAGAAACCAATTTAAAATATGGGAAAGCGTAATCTATATATTCTTTCATTCATGTTTTGAGAGATTACTTCAGATAAACCATGAGAAGCTTTCAGTACCAGTTTTTATTGCTACGAAATTAATTATGCCCAAAGGGCCTTAGGCTTTCTACCACGATCCGCGACCATTAAATTGATAATTTAATGATTAATTAAAAAAATTATAATAGATTGGATTCCATATTTGTGAAAGGATATCCGGAAAAAAAGCAATTCTTCTTTATTTTCAGAACATAAAAGTTCTTTTTTCCTTTCCCTTTTTCTATTTAGTATATCGATTTTTAATGAAATGACTTTCAAATATTTTAGCATATATAATTACTAACTAAAACTCTATCCTCTCTGACTTGAAGAAGGCGCTTTCATAGTATAACCTAACGTACCTATATTAAACTCGGGCAAGTTTAATAGATTTATGCAGATAGTAAAACTATGTTCATAAAAAATGCATTGACGTCGGTCGTAGGTAAATCGAAGTTCCTTCTTGCTAGGAGGAGAATTCCTATATATAGAATTTTTGTGTCTAAACATAGTTCACCTTGGATGTTCATTGCTTTTCTTATGTAAAATACTTAAGTATGTAAATTCTTGCAGGTTTTTTTTCTTTTTTAGTTTATATTTTAGCGTAATTTTAAACTAGATATTGAAATGAATGACCGATAAAATAGCGCGTTTTATGCGGTAGGTCATATTAAGTATGTATATGTATAGTATATATCCTAATTGCATAAAAAAGTCGGCCGACATAAATTTATGACGTCAAAATATGTTTGAAACAAAACAAAAATCACGCAACATTTGCCCTAGTAAGAAGGAAACATTAATATCCGCTTATGATCAGGAAGGATATGTATAGGGTGATTCATCTTGAAACATATAAAACTGAATATGAATGGTGAAAACTTTATTAAGAACCGAAAGAACAATCGATACCGTAGCTACGCTTTAAAAGATGGTCCGTTCTATAGGTCCAATTTTGAACCACTTGTTCGAGTATTACGGCTGGAGTCTGACCAATAGTTCGAATAATGTTTTTTTCCAAGGCATCAATCGTACCCCTGGTTTATCTGTGTAGACTTTACACTTCACATAATCCCAAAGAAAATAATCCAGAAGCCTTATATGACAACGATCTATGCGACCAATTCACCAATCCGAAACACGAAATCAGCTGCTCATCGATTTCTCAACATATCCATTATTTAACGCGCTGTATGGCTAGTATGGCGCCGTCTTGTTGAAACCAGATATCATCGAAATTACGGGCTTCAATTTCATGTAGCAAATACACCCATAAAGTTATTGATTCGTTATACAACTTTTCGCTTTACGGCCAACTTTTCCGGAACGTATTTAGGCCGTAAAGCGAAAAGCCGTATAACGAATCAATAACTTTTTGTAGCAGTGTTGCCTAAAAGGAGAAGCTAAAACTAATTACAGAAGGTCGCTAAAGGTGTGTACAGCATTTTTTCGCCGCATAACAGAATATTGCGGAGCTGTCAATTGAAAAAGTGTCATAATTAAAAAACGCCGTAAATACAGTATAAAGAGAGGCCATATAGCGAGGTATAGATGTACTTCGTTATCATGGTGTGATAACGGATGCCATCTTCATTTTTGAACAAATGTGGTCCGATGATTCCTCCAGCCCATAAACCATGCACATCAAATCCTGCATTTCTCTGGATGTAAGTAACGGTAGCTTTTGATACTCTTCGGGTTATTCATTAGTCCAAATACGCGTAAATTTTACTTATTGAGGTATTCTATTCATCCAGAAATGAGTCTCATTGCTAAACAAAGCATCATTAGGATATTGATTAGTATACCTAGATTTCCGAGCCAAATGAACAGCGTGATGTTCAATATTCTTGTTGTAGATGAACTTAAAGAAGAATGGATGAAAAGAGTTTTAATATGAAAGAAAGAGAAGAAACTATATTGCGTCGGGATATCACTGTAAAGAATCAGTTGAATGTACAGTCGTTGGAAATCTTTATTATTAGTCTCTGATTAGGCTGTTCAAGAGCCGATTCACTGAAAACACGACGTGATTTTAAGGTTTCGCAGCTGAACTGATATTCAAACTACTTAGTCCAAACTCCAATGACAACGTCACGCGTGACGTGTGTAAAAAAAAGTACGTTACGATGAATCACCCGTTATATGGCGGGAAAAATGAGGAAAAAATAAACCTGTAATTATAATTCAAGCATATATTATGATAGAAGGATAATGCATTTTATGTTATGTTCTTTTATGTTGTATTCTTTTATGTTGTTTTTTTTTTAGAGAGAGATATATAAACTTACCCTTGACATAATTATCAGGAAGAACGACTCGTGGTTTTATTGTGTAATTTTTTCGAGTTTCAGTTGCTTTTGGTAACCTGCAAGAATTTCAAATAAAGAAATATATATAGTTTCTTTCCTCCAATGTGTTTTTGATGATACAAATGGATGGAAAAGGCAGCTAATCAAAAACATTTAAATGCAATTTTATACTTTTATTGTGAATCTAATTATTTTGGTCGTTCTTGTTTTTAAATGAATAAAATATTTGTTTAACTGCCATTAAATTATTTTATTGATTTGAAAAAAGAAAAATATTGCATGTGGAAATTTTCAAAAAAAAAGCTTTTATTCATATTAAACTAGTGTAGTACTATTTTTAATGGTATTTGATTCGAAAAATTAAGATATATTGAATAGTAGTAGAACCAAGCACTGGAAAGAACAAACAAGAGAAAGGCAGGCAGGCCAGGGAGATCTCTTCGGGGAGTATAATAAATGTTTTACACAGTGCGTGTTGGCTGCAGAACAGCTACTGTCATTTTGTAAACGTATCATGGGAGTTACTGTCAATGCGAGTATAGGACAGCAGCTGGCATGCGAACTACTCTACAACATTTTTCTTCCACCACACATCACATGACAGTAGATCTAGCTCGCAATTGTACTGTGTGAATTACAAGCAGCCAGTGACTGCCAGGCCAGTGATTAAATCGGTGTGTATTATCATTATGTTCTTTTTAAAAAGTGTTTTTGATTTTTCATAATGTCTGGAATGTGGTCCACCAAAGACAATGTAAAATTTGTCCAATTGCATAAAGAAAATGATATTGAAGGCACCATTTCCTGTTCTTCTCTCGGTATCCTCATGATAGCAACTGTCATTCTCAGCGCTTGCATAAAAACTCGATTACTGTCCAGGACAGCTACTATCACTGTATAAGCAACCCGTAAACAGTCGAGTGGTGGTAGCAACTTCCATGCCAGTTGGCTTGACAGTTACTGTCTATTCGCAAGGACCAGCTACTAGCACTGTGTAAACAACCCATAACTCGATACAAACAAAAATAATATAAGAATATTGACAGAAAGATACTAATAGGACATTACAGACTCAAATCACATCTAAAAAAAAAACTAGATACTAAATCTTTATACCTTACATTTCTTGAATTTGGTAGTCAGGTTTGATCTCAACAACTTGTGGTCGGAATTGAGAGAATCGAATCAGTCCAGTTGAAGTTTCTAAGATTTGCACTTCGTGGTCTCCCATGGCAGGATAGCTTCATTCTTCCGCCATGCAATGATCGCCTTAAATTAATTGATCTTCAGCCTCTCTCCAAAATAAGGGTGGTTATATTGTTGCATTCCTAAATAGTTAGTTTGGTAACAATATAAAAGTCGCATTTTGTACTGTTTTAAGATAACTGGTTCTGGCACGTCTAGTTGGTTTGCATATTCCAAGTAGCGTCAATGCTATGAAAATTGTGCTCGTTTAGAGTAGACTTTAGTAATCTAAATGACAACCGCGCGAAAGCTGGTACAAGCTAGTTCGTATGCAACAAACTCAACAAAAGGGGAAGGACAGTCGAAATCAAAATCCCTTCTTACAAGAAGTTACATAGAAATTTATTGACGGATCTAAGAAACGCTACATCAAAACCGGGACTCGTAACGACAAGCAATTATGATCCCTCAGTTAGTAGAATTGTAGATAGTTTAGAATCCATGTTTTGGCCGATTTTAACATATACATTCTCCGTTTGATCGCGATTAATCGGATTGGCACCTTTGCTGTATCCGAAATGGAACGAAGACTTTTACAACTGTCTAATAAACCCAAATATGATCCAATCTAGTACTTTTTATGATCTCTCTTCCTCTAAACTACAAAAAGTGTTTTATAACAGAATTTCATATCTAATTAAAAACAATACAAAAAAAAGCTAAAGATAAAAAGATAGTTTCGTCGAAAAATTGCATAAACAAATCAATAAAATTGATTGCTTTTAATTTATCGTAATTACAACAATTGATTTTCTATTAGAAAATGAATTTTTAAAGAACTTGTCACTATTTTTAGAAAGAAACGAAAATTTAAGCCTTTTTAAGATTGGATAATGATTAACAATATATCGAAGTTCTTGTGACTGGCAATATTTGAAAAAAAACGACTTGATTGCGGATTCTTTCAAGTCGAACAGTCTAAAGGTGAAAATATGCGAAGAGAAACTTTGTTCTCTCAAAAGAGCGAAAAGTCTCCTTAAGTGAAATACACGACAAGAGATTTTTTGATCAGGGAAGCTCATTTTTTGGGTCTCTAAAGAGAAAAGTCTTCCTTCTCCTCAAAATAGATTTCTTGACTATATATGATACATGGAACATTTTGTTTTTAAGTCTCCGGTGACGTATAATGTACTAAGGTTTAGTTTTTTTTAAGTATAAATTAAGAAATATGAAAATATTTTCCTCTTGTGGGTCTCATGTATAAGAGAAATGTGGCTAATATTTGTTATAATTACGTGTCAATTCGTACTTAACGTCATTTAGAGAGAACCTAGGAGGTTCAAATTTTATTGCAGGCTTCCAAAACTCATTTTTTTATTAGAAATAATAAACGCTTGTTCCTACATGTAATGCGAAAAATAGAAAATGATAACACATACGGAATAGTAGGGAAAAAGGCTGGAAAGTTGGATTGAATTTTTTGTCCCGGCCCGGAATAAAAGACTATTGGGACTGTTGTATTCAGAACCCAGTCGAATAATAGAACTATGTCTGTTACAGTCTTTGGCTATAGTGGTGCTACAAATGCAGGGGCATTCAACGCTATACATTAACTACACAATTATTGGACTAGATTGGCGAATATTATAGTGCTTATTTTTAAGCACACTGTGTTGGATTATTATAATACAAGTTTTGGAGTTATGTACAAGCATTATTTCCAATTATTTATTGGAAGCCGGATTCGAACCGAAGACCTGCAATTACTGAGGAATGCAGTTGTCAATCTTATTTTCGTTTTATTCCTAAAATAGGACATTTAGAACCTTAGAATCAAATCAAATTGTCAGACAATACAGGAGTGGTAGTACGTAACTTGTTTCCGACTGTGCGTTTCGACTTTTTATAAAAATGCCAGCACGTAACTTTATGAAAATCGAAGGTTGAAAGTTGAAACGACTTACTGTTTGGTCGAATCAAAACTGTGAAACAAGTTACATGCTAACAGCCCAGTTTAGTTCGGGTCTCGGAAAGAAATTTGATGGAAAAACGTAGCATAAAAGGCGTCTTAATCAAAAATTATCATACTTTAGAGGAGTTTTTTTTAGAGGATTTAGAGGCCCTGCGATAGAGTATCAATTGTGTAACAAAAAAATGGTTGGTTCTACGATTAAATATAATTCATTCTTTCGTTAAATTTTCTATAATTTATAGTTTCAGAATCAAAATATAAGCAATTAGAATAATTTCGTATCAAAAAAGTTCAAGTTTACGAAACAATAATTAACCTAACATAATCGAAACTTTTTTCATTGGATAATATAATTGCTCCACCATAAAAACAGTCAATTCGCAATTTTTTTTTTTTTTGGAGAATTGCCACACTCTAGCAGTAATGACAGAAAACCTAATTGTATATATTTTGATGTCGGATATCCGGTAAAATTTGACTATTGATGACCGTGAACA
Organism: Xylophagus ater; assembly: GCA_963422695.1. Taxonomy (NCBI): domain Eukaryota; kingdom Metazoa; phylum Arthropoda; class Insecta; order Diptera; family Xylophagidae; genus Xylophagus; species Xylophagus ater. The sequence goes on along the minus strand of OY730480.1, from coordinate 1,443,775 downwards.
TAATTTGTTAGAAGGATATAACAACGACGTCTCTGAACATATCAAAGGTTACATAAATTATGTGGAATCATAAAGGTTTATTTTATTATATTCCAGGTCCGGCAATTGAAGTTGGCGGATTTCGAAATGTTGTAATTTCTTGGTTTACTTGCCGGTTTTTTTTAAATTTATGAAAATGATAGTTTATAATACATAGTTAATTGTACAATCATTCGAATGGTATGTAACCGCATTTTGCCTTAACTACCAGCTTCAATCTCTTTTTAAATGATGCTCGCACGATGCTTGCAGGATGTCTTGGCTTAAAGTTTAACTGAATGGAACCGTTTAAGGCTTAAACTAGCTTAAACTAGCAAAATCCTTTTCTAAACCGGCCAAAGTTGTATGCTTTTTTTCCCAAACCCTTCAGTTGTAAAATTCCCCAAATGGTCTACTCCAACGGATTCAGATCTGATGTCGGACTTTCCAATCAAATTTGAAGCGCAACAATTGAATTTCGTTTAAGGTAAATTGTACAAAACCTAGGAACACGTCTTTTCACCAACAAACAATTTTTACTACTGACAGACAATATGTCAAGTAACATTCATATCGAATTTTAGTATTGCCAAGATGTGCGGTTTACATTTGACAGCGATTTGAATTAAACGAACACTTCAATTGCCAAACACGGTAGAGAACAATATCCCTATTACTGGATATATCAAATCCAATATTAATCACATTCCTCACAAGTTTTCGCGAGTTGATTTATTGTATATTTTTGCGTAGTCAAAGGACTTCAATCAATACAAAAGGATTCTTTTCATAAATTATTAGCTCTATATTATACTTTTGTCCTTTTTAGATTAATAATTACATCCATGATGATGATCCTGTTAGGAACTAAAAAAATTCGCGTGATATAAAATACTTGTACACGTTACTTTATATATTATTTATATAATAAGTGTGATTAGGGCTCTGAGACGGAACAAATGTATTAAATAGATTAGAATTTATATACTAATATCTATAATCTGTGTTTTCTTTTGAAATCTAAACAAATGACCATAAACTGACCTATACAAAATGGTATACGGACCGTATTTAGGATCTGTAGATACCCTTAGGCTGAATCTGTGGTGCAGGCTCTAACTGTAAGAAAAGAAGTACTATCTGGACAAAAATTCTGGTTAGTTTTGGACTGCTAGGCTAAAGTTATCGGCCTCGATAAGAAAAACACTTACTTTATTATTCAATATAGTCTCTCCCGGAACCTCAATGCACTTATTCCAACGATTCTCCAATTTAAGTAGTCCATGCCTGAAATGAAAATACGGTAGGCTTCCAAAATACGCCTGCTATAACCTCTTTTAGGTTCTTGTTTCGGATTCAAGATCATGGTAGTGGACCCAATTCTCATCCATAGTGATGAATCGACGTATGAAATCCATTTTATCCCTCCTAAAACGGTCCAAATGTTGTTGAGAAAGTCTCATTCGAAGGTGTTCCATTATTAGCACGAATGTGACACCCATTTTGCACAAAGCTTTTTGAAACCTAAAACTTCAGCTAAGATGTGATGTACTGATCTATGTGAGATGCCTATGGTGTCAGCTATCTCATCTACAGTCACTCGTCGATCTTCCAAAACAATTTCCTGTATTTTTTGTATGTTTTCTGTTATTGATACACTTTTTGGACGTCCTTGACGTGGATCGTCTTCAAGACTTGTACGACCAGTTTTAAAAAGGGGAGGCCATTTTTCAACGGTGGATTTCGAAGTTGAAGAGTCCTTATACACTTTTAATAATCGTTCATAAATTTCCTTAGATTTTAAACCTTCCAAAACAAAGAATTTAATCACTGCACGATATTCAATTTGTGCTACTAGCAGCGCATTCTGTTATCGAAGCTGATAACTTTTTGACTTAGCCTAATAATTTGTCAAGAAAGTTGCTAAAGTCTTGCATGGTCTAATTTTTGGTTTGTTGTAAATCTAGATGAGACTTTTGTACAGTTGTGACACTGTTACCCTGATGATCACAAGGCTTAAGGCCTCTAGTTTTGAAGAGCTATCCGAATGTAAACTTTAACCTTTCCTAAAAATCAAGGTAATTAGTTTAAAGATTTAAGCTTTTACAATAAAAAAAAGACTCAAGGCTCTAAAAACCTCGAAAATATCTTCATAAAAAATGGGTTCAATATGTTTTGGCGGCATTTCAGCACATCAGAACATTTTCTAAACAAATATTATTTCGGAAGTTTAGAAGAAAAGAAAGCTTTTTCTTTTATATTTTCTATGAAAAGGCACAAAGCTTTTCCATAAATGTTTGACACAGCACGAAAGTATTCGAATTGATTTATGTATTTATTAAAATTTGAATTTTATGTGCAATTTTCGCCAAATCCTTGAATTCTAATATGTTTTATTGTTTCCAATATAGAAATTAATTTTTCGCACGGAAATAACGAAATGTATAAGATTTCGATTAGAGCCACGAACTTTTCTAGTTTTTTTCTTTCAATTTAGGTCCTTGAACTTGGTTTTAATTGAGAATAAAAACTAATGTCTTTGCTCTTTTTAGGTATCGAAAATTTAGACTGTTCGACTTGAAAGAATTCCAGAACAAGCTCTCCCTAAAGACAATCAAATCGTTGAAGTTTTAAGTTTTTATGTAAGTATATAAGTAAACAGAAAGGATATTGAACTCGTAAGGTTCATAATTGGAATTCCGGTGACTAGTCGATTCGATTGGGACAATTCGACTAGGTACAATTCGACTTGGACAATTCGACTAGGCACAATTTACTGCTGTCTTGAGGTGGAAGTGTTGAAGAAAATACCTAAATTCATCGATTCTACGACGTTCCCAAGAATTAGAGGCTTGTTCACAAGCATCACATGAGGTATTTTTGGAAAGGATGTGGCTCTAAAGCCTTATATAAGGTCTAATTGAGAGAATTGTTTAATAATGAAATGATTTCATGTCTTAACTGATTAATTGAAATTATTAGATACTAATTAGGTAGACGGGTTGAAGTCAGTAGTTACTAATAAAGACAAATAGTAAAACACAAACTTAAATAATAATTTAATAGCATGTAGTAGTATTATTGGCCTGGTAGACTTGAATCAAAGATTTCTTCTGTAATGATAATGTTCGTGACACGAAATGTTTTCCATAAATAAGTTATTACTCAAAAAAAAGAACTGAAACAGAAAACAGAGTTTTCTTTTAGTATATGCAAAAAATTTGTGTCTCTGGGAATTTCCAATTTTCTATTAAAAACATGAAAATCAGACTAACTAATTGTAAAATATCACGAAATAAGGTTTTAAAAAGATTTTTGTTTGATTTCATTTTAAAAATTTAGAAGCGTCATTTTGAACCTATTAAATTTTTCAGTTATGTAATCGTTTTCAAACAAGTTACGCAACTTACTTAGTTACCTACTACTGCCCTACGTTCTAAAGGCCGCAACTATGCGGACCCCTCCAATGCAATGCAATACAATACTTATTTATACTGGTTGGCAACTCGAAGAGTTATAAAAATCCAGGATTAGAGACGATAAAACTTAGCTAAAAATTGATAACAGTTCACAAATAATGTGACAACAACTTTCCTCGTCTAAAAGCTGGTTTACTCTACTTGGGTAACCGCAAGCAAGATCTAATAGAATATAGTACTAGGTGGAAGCTCGTCCAGTATAATGATCAGGAAAAATAATATAAAACCGTATAATATTGCGTTTCAGACAAAATAGCTTCAAGAAGTGTATATAAATTTTCATCAAAAAAATATAAATTGCATATTTTCAGGAGCGCACATACCAATGAAATTATTTTGTTTGATGAAAAAGACATACATAGTACTTTTTTTTATATATTTGTATATTTTACATTCGTGACTTTATTACATTTTTATGCCCTATGGTAGGTACTACACCAGAGGAGGGTATATTAGTTTTGTCACTAAGTGTGTAACACATCATAGAAGAGAATCCGTCCATTCGTTCGTTCGTCCATCCGTGTACAGGATAACTCAATAACGTGTCATCCGATTTTGTTGAAATTTAGAATGTAAGTTCGTCATTGCTTAACTGGATTTGGTATTGCATTTCAGGAAAATCTATCCAGGGGGAGTAAAGTTATAAAGGAAAAACCAGGGTGACCAGAAAGTTTTCTTCTTTTTTTGTTTATGGTTTTTCAGATTTAATTGGAAAATTTGCGAAGCAATTTTGTTTAAATTAATTATATTGGTTAACTACATGAATAGACAATAGCATGTCAAATTTCCATAAAATCGGTCAAAGGATAGTGAAGAAAGAAATAATCCTAGGAGAAAATAAGCCTGTTCATAAAATTTTTTTTTTGTGTATTTTAAAAACTAATACACCGATTTGAATGAAATTTGTAGATTAGATTTATCCTATTAAGGTCTACGTTTCCTGTAAATTACAGGAAATTTTGAAAAGTGAAATCAAAGTTATGAAGGAAAGACTTGCTAGTTTTGACAGTTTTTCTGTCCCAGCATTTCTCTCATAGGTCATCAAAAAATCGGGTATAGGCCGATTTTCAGTCACTACTATATACGTTTTCTTTTTGTGGTTGAAATTTTGTTACTCGTAATATGTATGCGTGATCAAAAAGTTGCACGTTAAACTTGTAACCTCTTAAGTTCATGTAGTTTCTTATTACAACAGTTTAGGGTCGATATTATTACTCTCAAAAAAAGAAAGAAGAAAAAATATTGTTCCTTATTTTATATTATAATAAAATTTTAGGTAATTAATTAAAAAGTACATATGTACAATGGAATATCTTGATTTGAATGGAGTTCATTTAACTTTTGGAGAGAATTGTGGGTGGGTTTTTTTTTGTGACTGGTCTTTTTTCAATCGATTATTAATGTTCGGGCAATCTATTTTAATTACCTTTTGGGAATTAATAGACCTTAAATTGTATAATATGACTTTAGCTGTAACAGAGTCCATAACACCTGAACTCTATTACAAAATGACCTCAAGATAAGCTGAGTTTAAGAATGACTTAAAAGAATTGGTAGAGTTGTTTAAAAGTCTTGAACATATCACTGAAAACGAAAAGCATGCTAAAAGTCCAAGCGGAATGACCGATTCATGACCCAGTAAAAATATATACGTTTTCAATTAGACTACACACAGAACGCGACAGATTCACGGTGTACTATTTTTAATACAATCTGAAAACCGAAAACCGTCGAAATCCGCCATGGATTCGTTTCATTCTGTTTCCCTCATAACATATCTAATCTTCTTCGCTCTACGCGACGGGCTGTATTTCTTACAATCTATTCGTATATTCAAATTCCAACAAAATGTACCTCATTGATTGTCAGTTAATTGTTAATAACAGTCATCCGAGTAAAGAATTAGGCTTCTATATTAATCATGACCGTGACTGTGGAAGATCATTTTTCTGAGGGTGGAATGTCACATACCAAAGACAGAATGGATTGTGAAATAGTGAGCCTTATCCGGCAACTCCACACGACTTATTTCAAGACTTATTTTCAGTCGGACTGAAAAAAGGACACATTTATACTGGCATGACTGGATTTTACGAGGTGGGTCAATTGAGCAGGCCAACAGTTTCCCAAACTCAGGTATTTGCTAATTTAATCCCTTTCGTATAATACTGCCTTGCAAAGGGATTAAATTTTAACTTTTTAAAAATCTTAACTCACACAGTTAGGTGGCTGTTAGAGTACCCAGCTCATATATCGTTTCATTGTGGTTGCTGCTGGAAGTGTATGTTTGTGCCATGACAATTTGTTGGGATAAAAAGATCAGGCTAGCAGTGGCGTGGTTATCTGTGGTCATTTTAGTATTCTGGGGAATGAAGAATCCGTTTTATGGTTCTTTACTTTCGATAGAGTGGTCTCTTATTCGGGCCATAAACGGAACTTACCCATCTCGGCATTAGGAGAGATTGTAAGGACTTAATCAGTGTGTGGGCAAATTAAAATGCTACTGATTGTTGAAGGGGCAACATGCTATTTAGACTATAGCCTTACAAACCTTACAAATTGATCAATAAGGCCCGCCCCACACTTGAGTTAAGCGATCTAAACTACGTGAGCTAAATTTCTTGATGAAAGTAAATAATTCAGCATTTGCATTTGGTCGTTGCATACTTCAACGAAACTATGAAACTACGTCCCCTTGTCATGAGCGACACGATCTAAGTTTATGCTTCAACTATGCGAACAAGCTTTGCTGGCATCGTTGACACTAACACATATGTATTTTCGGGATTATACAGTGTAAAATCGATGCTTGCAAAAGTGTAGTATAGTATCTTGTCGACATAAATGTGTAAGTATCAAATGGTGAACATCAAACGCTTCTTGTTCGTTTCCGTTCAAAACAAAACTGAATAAAATGTCTTGTTCAAATTCTTCTTCAGACAAACCTGATTCGAAATCTAGTTCTAGTAATAACTCATCGAGACTGTATTCGCACATTATATCTCTCTGACGCGGCTCAAATAGAACTGATGGAATGAATTTACCAAAAATATCACAGCGTAACTTACTAGGCAACTCTATTAGACTTTCTTCAAGACTTATTTTCTGTCGGACTGAAAAAAAGTCTCGTGGAGACTCGAAAAATTGGACTTTTTCAGTCCGACTGAAAATAAGTCTTGAAATGAGTTTAATGGAGTCGTGGGGTTAGTTCAACGGTTTGCAACAGGGTTAGCGAGCCCCCCAGCTAGAGCTATTTAATTACAGCGAGGCTCGTCTGCATAGATTAGATCAAATGTGCGGCGGGTTTAAGCTTAAGCTTAAGGTTTAAAACTGGTTGTGCGGGTGTAAATTTATTTAAACGAATGAAAAACAAATTATCACTCACCAAAATAAAATAAAGCTTAATCCAAGTGTAAATATGATATTATTTTTCTCGAACATTTTCTTTTCTTTAAATAATTTATTTTAATCATATTCGTCTTTTAGAAGACATTTTTCACACAAATTCATTAAAAATTAAGGCACTTAATTAGCACTTCTTCTTTTCTTTTCTTTTCTTTTCTTTTTTTAAGTACAAAATTCTTTTCTTCTTTTTTAACTTCTTTAATTATTTTTTATACATTTTCTTAATTATTTATTTCTTTTCTTTTTATTTAAACTAAATTTAATGAAACTTTTTGAACAAACTGTATTTAGTATAAAACTATTTTTTAATTCGGTTAAAAGGCATTTTTGTGTGACTCTCAAGTTCCGGTTGGCGAATCGTGTGCGATACTTAAAAAATATGATCTTAGATTCATAAGAATTGTGTCGAATAGAATTTATTACAATAATGATAAGTGATGATGAGATGGATGGATGGATTGGATGATGATCTTGTAAATACCAAAAACAATATATGTCGTGTTCTATGCAATTTTATATGAAAAAAAAACTATAAACTTCCTCATTAGAAGACACTCACTAACTCTGTCGAATGTTTGTTAAGACGAAGATGGATCTTTATATATTTTATCTGATAATGATCTTGAATTATGGCGAAAATATTGAAGATCACGGAATAGAAATTAGTACAAAACAGTAACAACTACCGGGGGAACTGAATTTATGTAGTTATAAAAATACAGGGTTTTTCAAAGATCTTCTTAATATGATCTAATATTTGATCATTGAAGATCATCTCGTAAAATAGATCCTCATTTCCCTGGGTATAGTCTTGCCTTTTCAGATAATCGAGTATGGTTTTCTAGGTTCCAAATTTCGGGCATCCGCGACAGAATCATTTAGAATAAGTTAGATTTGAGATGCTGCATTTGGTCGACCAAAATCGACAAAATCACAAGAAATCCGAAATGCGGAAACTGAGAAATAGAAATGGCTAAGAATAGTATCCTAAATATATGGGTATCGCGGGTAGAAAGAAGAATTCGATAAACTGCCCAAGCCAGGGACAGAAATACCTACCCCTCGCAGGACTAGAACCTTTTCTGTGGAATTGGAGCACAAATAATCCGAGAAATTTTAATAAAAGAAGAGACGGCAGAAAGAATCAAGTATTGGAAAGAACAAACTAGGACGAAGGCAGGTAAAAGATCTCCCTGGGGGAATACTGTAAACTTTGTATCCACCTTGGCTTTATCAAGTTCTGTGAGTTGAATAGCCATGTTGGAACCTTTCAATTGTATGGTTGAACTTCTTGTTTTATATGTGCTACAAACTATTTATCTACCTTTGCTTTGCCAATTCTTATGACTTGCAAAGCAATGTTGGAGCCTTGGAATTTGTACGTTTGAACTGCTCGTTTCTTATGCACTAAAGCTTTATCGTTTTGGGTAAACTTGGTATCTACCTTTGCACTAGATAGCAGCTGCAGATTCTTTAGGAGCGAACGAGCATTCTCTCCGACTGTGAAGCACTACTCCGTCGGTGGAGGTTACATCTGGATACTAAAGTTCCTAACAGAAATAGGCCTGAAGAAGATGCTTTAGACTACTCTAGATTAACCAAACTATTGCACAATAGATTTCAAAGGTCGCTGTACAAGAATACCCTATAAACTAATCTAATCTGAATCTAATATGGAAAATATTCTTGTCGATCATTGTCACGCAAAAAGGCTGTTGGGAACTAACATCAAACGAGTTAATATTACTCTAAATGCAAAAGAAGGATTGGTGATACTCTAAGAGGCATAGGATCAATAGCATAAGTGGATAAGAACTTGACTGGAGGAATTACTTGGTATGCGAGATGATAATGAAAGGTGCTGCAAAAGACAAACTCAGATGGAATTGTTATGTTCTATGACCCCAAAAGGCATGAGTTTCGTGTTGTAGTGTACTATCACGTACGGAGGAAATCTTAGATCTTAGATTGAAGCTTTAGGAGGTTAAGTCTCTTCATCGAAACACAACAAATGTCCTGGTTAGGTCCTGCTTAGCTCATTTTTTTTACACAAACGCAGGGCTGTTAACCTTTGCTCTAGGAAAAGGCCGGTCGTTCACGAAAAAACTGTTTGTACTGATTCATTTTCTTCCAGGACAGGCTCGCCGTTTACTATTTGAAGATACGGAAAATTTGCTATGATTCCATTATGATGGAGCAACCTGTGCCTATTTTTTCTGTGCTATTCTTGAATTAAATGAATTATGTAGATGAATGTAGATAAATAAAAGTGGATATAGAAAATTATTGAAAGTAGAAAAGATATACAAGTTGTGCTAATGAATGATTATTATACTTTCTTGTTTTAAATGATCTCAAATATTCGCCACTTGTCGAAAGGTGCTAGTTTATAAGAAATTTAAATATAGAATTTTATTATATAATTCTTTTCTTGCCAGCCGTCAACCACACATTTCTGGGTCATTCAACATTCGGGTAACATATATTCTTATTCCGGTAACTCATGCCTTCAATTAAAGGAGATAATATAGGTGTGTTTTTATATCGGCCACTATTTACCTTTATCAACTGTCTTTAACTTTAGTCAACCTGCCATCAAAGCATTATGCTCGCATAAAATTTGATCTAAGATGGTAGAAGAATGTGCGACTAAATTAAACAAGTTAGGCTCAAATAACAAAGTTTTACCCTGTACTAGGCATACCAGGGCATATGGGTATCGAAGGCAACGAAGAAGCCGAGAAACTGGCCAAGCAAGGCGCAAGGAACAACACCCTTCATAGGACCAGAAAAACCCTTCTGTGGAATCGGACTACACAGATTTCGACAAAATTTTAACGCAAATTTAGAAATACAATCAGAACTAAGGCAAGCCAAAGATCTTCTCGGGGAGTACAACTCTCCAAGAGATTCAAAGCCTTTATTAGCATCAATAAGAAGAATATAAGAGTATACTGACTAGTAGGACACTGCACAAACACAAAGCACACCTTAAAAAACTAGGACTTGAATTGGATAGCTACTGCAGATTCTGTATATTCTCTCCGACTGTGAAGCACTACTACTTTCACTCACTAAATAAATTTGAAAACAATAAAAATAATAAACAAAAAGAAATGACCAAAATCTGATAAGATTCAAAGTTCAAACAAATTTTCTGTTAATTTAAAATACTGCCATCTATATCTCGAATAGTAGTACTAAATAACTGCTGTGTTAAAATTAAACCCCGATTAATAATATTGCTTAAACAAAACTTGTATAAAATGGATGATAATCGTGCTCTTTTTTCTTCCCCCCAACAAAAAAACACACGCAGAAAATATATTTTTAAATTAGTTGTAGCGAAAATTCCTTGAGTTTCTTCCTTGGTCATTAATTCAACAAATAATCTTTAATTTGTTGCCTTTTTTGAATAACAACAAATTGACCAAGCATTTCTTCTATCAAGGATAGACACTTTTTGTTGCCAAAAAAAAGGAATAAGCTTTTAAAAATTCACTAAAACGAATATCAAATACTAATCTAACAATAAACTTGAAATAATAATTTTAAACTAAAGTTTAAGGATAAAGCCGAAAAATCAATAATTTCTTTAACTATAAATAGCTTTGATATAGAAATAGCTAGCTTTTTTTGTTTTAGATTGAATAATAATGAAACTAATTACCTGATTTCTTTTTGTTTGTTACTTTTTAAGTTTGTAATAAATCATTGTACTAATAAGGTTTTTCTTTTTGAAAATGGTTTAAGACAGGTTAACGCTTAAATGCCACTTCTAAGTAGTAATATGAATTAGAAACAGCGACATTTTGACAATAGTACCAGAAGTCACAGCAATCGGGTCTACACGACTTATAAAAGAAAGAAATGTTTGACAAACTATATGTCATAAGTCGATCATAAACGATTAGAATTATACACGATTTCGAGATTTATAGAAGTTGGCTAGACCTGATGGATGAGTTTCTGAATTGACAATCCATGATTCATGAACGAAATATGTGGTAATTAACAAGTAATACGACTTCCTATCTCTATTTCGACTGTATATTTTCAAACAGTCCACTTCTAACATAGATAGCTACATATTGTGTACGAATTGGTGAAAGACGAGAGTATTATGGACAACACTAAATACCACCAAGTTGTAAACAAACAACTACATACTGAAATTTATACTAAACAATTCGCACATATCAAAAAAATGCTGTAAGAGTGATTGAAAATTTCATAAGAGTGAGTGATGTCATGCCAATTTCATTCTTCCTCTTTCTGTGATACATTTTGCTTTTGAAAATTGTCTCTTTTGCACTTATTGCAACATGAATTTCGTTTTTTTTTCTCACTACTTTGTTCTGATTGGTGCTTTATTGTTTATTCGTTAGCTTTTGGATATTTCATACTCATACTTCGTCATGAACTAAATGAAACAGATAGAATTCAAACAGATAAGAAAGGTTCTGAAAGCATAAATACGAACTATAGAGGTAGATTTTTCCTTGGGGAAATTAATTTTTGCGAATTAAAGAGGAAGAAATATGATTTCTAATTGGAATATTTTGTTTAAAACCTGACGATTTGGATTAGTAATACGAATTAAAGAGGAAATACGACTTGAAAAGAATACGGAATAAAGAGGTTTGGTCTGGATTATAATATATTGCTAGCAGATAATGCTTAATTCGAAGCAAAAATTGGGAGTTTAACTTCTATCCAGTAAATTTGAACATCAAACTTTGGGAAATTTGTGATCCGAATTCAATAAAAGTCTTAAAGTTTACTTATCAAAAACTCAATTGAATTTTTCGTCAAAATTTGATTATGACAACACTTTTGAAAGCCAAATTACTTGGTCGAATTCGATAAAATAGCACATTTACTTGAAGTAATCGAACTTCAGGCAAATTTTCCATTGAATTCCGGAGGATGGAGACGGACGGTACGGATGCGTTAATGAGAAGATTGCCAAGCATAGACTGATGGACACGGAGCTGTATAAGAACTGAATGGGGTTTTGAAAGGTAAATTTTCCATTGAATTCTGGAGGATGGAGACGGACGGTACGGATGTGTTAATGAGAACATTGCCAAGCATAGACGGATGGACACGGAGCTGTATAAGAATTGAACGGGGTTTTGAAACAAGACAAGACAATGACATTATCGGAAAATTTCCATAGCGGGTCAGGCCGGAATAGAGAAATTAACTCTATTCAATTGAAACATTATCCATTCTTCACACATATGATAAATTTTAAAGATAAAAACACTTTATCCTTAATCCTAATAGCGTATTCTAAATTATCAAACAACACAATTAGTTTAGTGTTAAATGATTCTTGAAAAGATTCTTCAAACATTTGATTCAATTAAAAAAAAAAAAAGGATATCATAATAAGGAAATGTAAGAACTTAGAGCTCTAGAAATCATGTTTGATATGATTTACATATATATTTACGCATGACCGACGATAAGTTATCAGATTACATATGATGAGAACACATTTCGGAAAATTCTTATCCCTTTGGGATGTGAATGGCATGCAAAAGTGTTTTAATATTGAATATTTCTATTTCAACTAAGTCCATATGTAAAGAACTAAAATAAAATCAAAAAATATAAAAAAAAACATATAAGTAACTGAAAATCGGCCTATACCCGCGATTTTTTGATGACCTATGGCAGAGATTCTGGAACAGAAAAACAGTTTTTTCTTCATAACTTTGTTTCCACTTTTCAAAATTTCCTGTCATTCTCAGGAAACGTAAACCCTAATAGCATACAACTAATCTACAAATTTCATTCAAATCGGTTTATTAGTTGTTAAAGTACGCCAAGAAAAGGCTTATTTTCTTCTAGGATTATTTCTTTCTACATTATCCTTGGACCGATTTTAATGAAATTTGACATGGTATCAACTATTTATGTAGTTAATCGATATAATTAATTTCAACAAAATTGCTTCACAAATTTTCCAATTAATCCCGAAAAACCATAAACAAAAAAATGGAGAAAACTTTCTGGTCACCACGGTTTTTGATTAATAACTTCGCTTCACCTTGGTCGATTTTGATGAAATGCAATTCCGAGTCTAGTTAAGGAATAACCAACTCACATTTTAAATTTTAACAAAATCGGGTAACGCGTTTTTGAGTTATCTTGTATACGGACGAAAGAACGGACGGATGTACGGATTCTCTTCTACGATGTGTTACATACTTAGTGACAAAACTAACTGGTAGGGTCTACCATAGGGCATAAAATAAGGAGAGTTTTTTTTTTAAAGCCATATTGTGACTTAAAATGGTAACAAATTCGTTATGGAGTCCGTTTTTTTTTTTCTTTTTTTGGTTGAGTAGTAAACCAAATAATCACAAACAACACAATTTTAATCACCTTTTTTTTTGTTTAATTAATAATTAACTATAATTAATTCTTTTCTTTCTTTTCGTATCGCGGATTCAAAATTTCGTAAAGGAAGACTTTTTTTGGTTTTTAAAACGTTTCGCGAATACGTTTAACGTTCAACTAAACTGAAAAAAGAAAAATGTTTAAAAACTTAAAAAATGTTTTTCTAGTATTTTTTTGCTTTTTAAATCGGGCGACTAACTTAAGAGCTTTTTACATACTGCGGGATTATGTACTGTGTACTTCTTTTTTTGAATTTCATAAAAGTTCTTCGAAAGGGGGTTTGGTTGGTTGGTTGGTAGGCAATTGATGGACTGTGTTGGATGGATGGATGGTGGTTTTAACTAGCTTGTTGTGGGTTCTTCAACAACAGCAAAAGGTAGTAAGTAATCTCTCCTAAAGTTTTTTAAAAAGAAAAAAAGAGTGGTAAGTTCTTGTTTATTGCTATTACTTTATTCGAAAACATGAAGGACAACGGATTTCGTTTAGTTAAACAATTCCTTATTTTTTCAATATAAAATAGTAATATTTTTATCATAAAACAATAAAAAAAACGTATAGAAATGTGATACGTTTTTTTTGGATATATGAAAAAAGTAAGTACATTCAATTACTATGGTCACTTTTTATGTCCTATGGGTAAGTACTACCAGTAAAGGGTATATTAGTTTTGTCACTAAGTTTGTAACATATCGTAGAAGAAAATCCGTTCGTCCGTTCGTCCGTTCATCTGCGTACAAGATAACTCAAAAACACATTATCCGATTTTGTTGAAATTTAGATTGTAAGTTGGTAATTCCTTAACTGGATTTGGTATTGTATTTCAGCAAAATTGATCCAGAAGGAGCAAAGTTGTAAAGGATAAACCAGGATGACCAGAAAGTTTTCTCCATTTTTTTGTTTATGGTTTTTCGGATTTAATTGGAAAACTTGTGAAGCAATTTTGTTTAAATTAATTATATTGGTGAACTACATGAATAGACGATGCCATGTTAAATTTGGATAATGGAGAAAGAAATAATCCTAGGAGAAAATAAGCCTGTTCATAAAGTTTTTTTGATGTACTTTGAAAACTAATACACCGATTTGAATAAAATTTGTAGATTATTTGTATACTATTAGGGTCTACGTTACCTGCAAATTACAGGAAATTTTGAAAAGAGGAACCAAAGTTATGAAGAAAAAACAGTTTTTCTGTTCCAGAATCTCTGCCATAGGTCATCAAAAAATCGGATATAGGACGATTTTCAGTTACTAAATATTTTTGTTTATAAATTTGATATTCAAATTATGGAAAATAAATGTTTTGATAAAGAAATTTTAAATAAAAAAAAAACAAAATTAAGATATTTTTAAATTAGGAGAGGCCAGGAATCTAAAGGAATAAGGATTTATTAGCTGTCTGAGTGCTGAAGTTTTGAAGAATATACGAAAATTTATTGAATCAACGACGGTTCTCAACAATAAGGCTTGTGCACAAGCACTACAGCCTGTTATAAGGTTCAATTAGTGCAAGAATTAAAGCCATCAGATCACATTTTCAACGTCGATAATTTGTTGATTGGATCATTGGAACATGGTACTGGATTTTCACAAAAGAAATCATCCTTTCTAACGAAGCTCATTTTCATTCAAATGGCTACGTTAATAAGAAGCAAAATTGTCTAATTTGGGCGTCTGAAAATCCAAGAGCAATTGTTGAACAATCATTGCATTCTTTTCGTGTTATTCTATTTGGTGTGTCTCGAAAATGAAGCTCTCATTGCTGTTACTATCAATGGAGTGCGCCTATCGAGACATGATGTCCAAGTTTGTATGTTCTTTTTGATGATTCGGATGTCGATGACTTCAACAAGACGATGGAACGTGCCACACACAGCTCAAGAAACAATTTGTTTTATTCAAAACTAAATTTTTAATGGACGTCGTAGAGGTGTGGATATCAATTGGCCACCAAAAAATTGGGCTTTTTTATGGGGCTGCTACGTGAAAAATGAGGTTTATAAGAATAATCCAAGTTCAAACGGCGCAAAACTCAAAAGATAGAGCCGGAATTATGAAGAAACGTGATTGAAAACTTTGCCAAAAGAATTGATATCGCTGCAAAAGTAGTCCTGGTGGACGTTTACCTAATATTGTTTTAGAATTGCTAATTGTAGAGTCTCTATAACATATTTCCTTGGGTTTAATTTAAGAATTACCATACAAATTTCTGTATCATCAGTTATAGGAGGGTTGCGCTGGCTGCGTAAGGTTGAGAGATCCATTATTATTAGTAACAGCCTTACTTTATGGTAGTAGACATTTGTCTTAACATATTTAACTTCCGTTTTTTACGTTTTTGGATGTCTGTGACTGGGAATAACTCCAAATATTGGGTATTTCACAGCTGCAGCTGCGAAAAAATTGGGTAAAAAATTTTAATTCAAAATATTCAGATCAAATCTTGTCCTTTTTAACGAAATTCATTTTATTCCTAAGAATATTTACTGGAATTTTTTAGGATTTTCAGGGAAAATCCCTATTATTTGAATTTAGGTATTTTTAGAAAATAATATGTAATAACAGAGTTTTAGGCGCAAAAATAAATTTATAAATTTCGTAAAAAAAATTTCTACCCAAAAACAAGATGGCGCTTGATTAGATTCCATATTATTTCTTTTTTCTTTTTAGGCAATTATAACTAACTTCATACAGTTTGAGTAAAAGAGATGCTTGCCGTAGAAAAGAAGAAGTAGGCAGAAGACATTTGCCGCTCATTGATTTCGAAATTTTTTGGACGCTGTTTTTGTTGAAAGAATTTTTGCATTAATTTTCTAATTAAAAAAAAAAGAAGTTGGTGTTAAAAAATTCATTTGAAAAGTTAAACAAAAATGTCCAACGAAGATGAAACAATTGAAGTTCCAGATGGAAATGATAATTCGGTAAAAAAAGAAGAATTTTTGACATTTTGTTTTTTTTTTTTTTCGTTTCTGTAATTCGATTTTTTCCTTTTCCAGAATGAATCTACATCTGATACAACATCGTCGCGTGAAAAAGAAGTTGAATTTGATACAAAAATTGAAACAGATCGTAGTAAACGATTTGATTATCTTTTAAAACAGACCGAAATTTTTACACATTTCGTCACAAATACCGGTCCAAAAAGTCCATTAAAAACAAAAACTGTTGGACGACCAAAAAAACCAAAAGATCCAAAAGATATTAAAGATCCAAAAGATGCTGTTAAAGATTCTTCGAAAGAATTAAAAGATCCAAAAGATATTCAAAGTGCCGCTGAAGCTGCTGAGTAAGTTCTAGAAAGAAAAACAAAACGTTCAGAGTCAAATTACGAGAGAGTTGGTTGTCAAACTGTGCTGTGTCCATATCGTCGTCTTAGCAATGAGTTTTACTATCTTTCGGTGAAACAAATTGATGCCCGTGTTGTGTTGTTCAGAAATTCGATGTGGGGCCATTTTCTATCGAAAAAAGTGTGGTAATCTGTCTGACGCAATGTGAGCCGGGTAAAATTAAATATCTCATCGAAAAGTGCTTCTAAACGTTGTCATATTAGCTTCGATGTCGGCAACGATTAGTGTTAACTGTTTTAAGAGTAGTGTTTCATAGTAAAGGGTATTTCATTAAGGAAATAACAATTCTGTAATTTAATAAGTTTCGGCGCTTCAAATGGTCAAGTGGCTTCAGTTCTTGAGTCAATTTAATCTTGTAAGGGTATAAGCCAAGATCTTTTCGCAAAATACGCCACAATGAGACGTTTGAGATATGCCCAATTCTTAAGAACGACGTGAAATGGATTGATTTGGCTCATTTTGAATTGACTCACTTACGGCTGCGATATTTTCATTGCTTCGAGCGGTACGACGTCTTGTTGGCACTGGAACATCCAATAGTGAAAATGTTGATTCGAATTTATCCACTATAGCACGCACAGTCTGTCTCGGGTGGGACGATTATTACGGCTCTTAAAGTTGCGACCACCGACACGGAATTTCGGTAGTAATTTTTAATAATTTCCAAGCGTTGCTCGTTCGTGAACTTTACCATGATGAAAATGTTGACTTTAATCTACGTTTTGATATTGACAGGTCATTATTAATGTTTAAGAGTGCGTTCATATAAAGATACAAAATTGTTATGTCCCTATTAAAAGGCACTATACCATCCATGGCTGGTTATTGCTGATGAAGAGCGTTGTTTGTCTTATTATTAACGCGTCTAAATCAGTTCCTGAAAGTCATTTCATATAAAACATGTTCACTGTAAACTTCCACAAGCACACAGAGAACTTTTAGCGGCATTTTTCTTTACCACACAACTTCACATGACTTATTTCAAGACTTATTTTTAGTCGGACTGAAGAAAAGTCTTGTGAAGACTTTAAAAATTGGACTTTTTTGTCAGTCAGACTGAAAAAAAAGTCTTAAAATAAGTCCAATGGAGTCGTGGGATTAGATTTTAAATCACACTTTCCACACGTTTGTTGTCATAAAAGCCGACATTTTCAATTCAATATTAAAGCGTATTGACAGTGAGTGGCTCTTGTTCTCCGACTTGTTTGAATATCAAGATTCTAGATTGTTAAATTCATCGAATTTTGTGATTTTTCCCGCGACTCGGGGGCGAAAATGTACGAATTCGAAGTAAATGTCATGTCGCGAAGTCGAAATATGTTAGATAACTGCGTCTATACGGCTTCAACGTATCCGTTTTCAATATTCTAGAAGAAATACAATAAATAAAGAGCTACTCACTTTTGATATTAGAAGCTAATTCGATAAATACCGGACGAATTTTCATGAAACTTGGATTGTATATTCGAGGATAGATCAAGTTAAATGTTACGATATGGTTCCGGCACCCGATAGGATGTTGCGAAGAGTTAATATTGGGCAAGTTTTCGTAGAGTAACCTTTTCGTTCTGTTTACCATACTACTCTTCTTTTTTTTTACGGATAAAGTCGGGAAATATGGCAGATTAGTCCACTAGTTTTGAAGATTCCTTTGTATGTAACATTTTGAATCAATTCAGAAGTGAAGCTGGTAGTTTTCACTTGGACTAAAGCATCTTGAAATTCATTCAGTTGTGCTGGATGTTCAATTATGATTCACGTCCAGAAAAATCGACAACCTGTAGCAGTAATTTATACAAACAGCAATGAGCTGGTATTTTTAGTATCCAAACAAGAAGAATAAACGTTTTTTTTTCAGCCTCATTGAAGCTGCTAAAAGAGACCATTTTAGTGCCACCACAATTACAGTTTAACAAACCCAGAAATTGTTTCATGAAGACGGAACAGTATAGAAAAAGCGAGTTACAACGTTTAAGCATTTACCATTAAAGATTTGAAAGTAGTTTTGTAACCCCACAACTCCATTGGACTTATTTCAAGACATATTTTCAGGTCGAACAGACAAAAAAAATCCAGATTTTAGAGTCTCCACAAGACTTTTTTTTTTCAGTCCGACTAAAAATTAGTATTGGAAAAAAGTCTAATGGAGTTGCCTGGTAAGCTCGATCAAAAGAGTTGTATATTATCTGTGAATAGATGAATATTTGATGTCAAAACAATTGAAGAAAGGTCATTAACTTAAAGGCTAAACAGCAAGTACCCAACGGATTCTAGCGGAAACATCACACTGTAAGCTGTGCACAAGAGCAATCAATTAATAGTTGTTTTTTTTTATTCAGTCTTAGCAAGTGCATATCGCTATCCGTTGGGCTCATAAGTCGGTATAGTTCTCGTTTGAGAATGCTTATCGATGAGTATAACATTGTGGATCAAATTGACAATCAATGTTTCTAAGAAAGATGTTTTTAACAATGGTATTAGGATGTCTTTTTAATCTACTGTCGAACCTTGTTGAGGCTGAGACGTAGAATGTATTCTTGGTTGAGTATAAAAGAGTGTCGTTAGCAAACGATTTTCTATCCGGTCTCTGCATTCGAATACTTATAGTTCTGTTGCTACGTTTCGGGTTAGGTAATAACTAGTCTTATCAAGGTTTTGTACATAAGAAATTTGATTCTATGTTCCATATTCTGTGAATGTTGCTTAATGCAAACGACAGTCGGTTTTTTTTAGATGTCTTTTGCTCAAGCAATAATCAAAGACGTTGGCATTATTAAAAGACTTCTAAATTTGAGAAATCGGTTCGTTTCTTTACCGTACTCAGTTTTATATTGTATTAATGTTAAGATTCATTTTTTATCCCAGCAAGAAGGGGTATTTATTTAGCTCCATTTAGAGTTTGTATTAATTCTCACCATTTTAGGCTCGATTTAAGCTGTTAGCAGTTTAGGAACAGAAACCACATATAACTACACAAAGTAGTCAGCCGTGTTGCGATACAAAATCTGGGAATAATGTCCATAATTCCAATTTCTTAGACAACACACACTCAAAATAAATTCCTCTCCAACAAAAAAGGACCAAAGCAACCTTTAACAATTATCTTTCGTACAAGATTTAGTAGAAATTAAACGACACATAAATTTATTCTTGATACAAATTTCAGTCATCGTCATCGTAAAACCGAACAGGAAGAAGATGAAGAATTATTGGCCGAAGATACAGCTAACAAGAATGTATTTCGTTTTGAGGCGTCACCGAGTTATATTAAAAATGGTGAATTACGTGATTATCAAATTCGTGGCCTAAATTGGATGATATCATTATATGAGAATGGAATTAATGGAATTCTAGCTGATGAAATGGGTTTGGGTAAAACCTTACAAACCATTTCATTATTAGGTTATTTGAAACATTTTAAGTAAGTATGATAAGAGAGTACTCTGTTGTTAATTCTCTCGTCGTAATACATTAAATACCTCGCTTTACGTGGACTAGATATGTTCCTGAAAAGAAGTGTTGGTCGTAACGCAGCGGAAACTCGTATAACGAATGAATAATTCGTTTTTGTAGCAGTGCTGCGCCTAACACAGGGTCTACATTAGCCAATATTTCTGGTATACTAGCTGGTTTACCAGAAATATTGGCTAATGTAGACCCTGTGTAAAGGACTGAAGCTGAAACATTAAAGAGAAGGTTGCATAACGAAACGTTGCGGGGCCGGAAGTCGTGAAAGTGTCATAATTATAGCGAAATGACGTATAAAGAGCGCGGCCGAATAGCGAGATATCGGTGTACAGACTTTTGGTCACGTTCTACGAGAGTTTTCCCAGAGTACTTGGAGTATGAAGAATATAATTAATTCCTACTTTTTCTTTGTAGAAATATGGCTGGACCACATATTGTTGTTGTACCAAAATCAACATTACAAAATTGGGTTATTGAATTTAATAAATGGTGTCCATCATTACATGCTGTCTGTTTGATAGGTGATGCTGAGGCGCGTACACAATTTATCCGAGAAGTATTGATGCCCGGGGATTGGGATGTTTGTGTTACTTCTTATGAGATGTGTATTCGTGAGAAATCTGTATTTAAAAAGTTCAATTGGCGTTATATGGTTATTGATGAAGCGCATCGTATTAAAAATGAAAAATCAAAATTATCTGAAATTTTACGTGAATTTAAAACAGCAAATCGTCTTTTAATAACTGGTACACCATTACAAAATAATCTTCATGAATTATGGGCCCTTCTAAATTTCCTATTGCCTGATGTATTCAATAGTGCTGATGATTTTGATTCATGGTTTAATACGAATTCATGTTTAGGTGATAATGCATTAATAGAACGTTTACATGCTGTATTAAAACCATTCTTGTTACGACGTTTAAAATCTGAAGTTGAGAAACGTTTAAAACCTAAAAAAGAATTGAAAATTTTTGTAGGACTCTCAAAAATGCAACGTGAATGGTATACAAAAGTTCTACTAAAAGATATTGATATTGTTAATGGGGCGGGGAAAGTTGAAAAGATGAGATTACAAAATATTTTAATGCAGCTACGTAAATGTACAAATCATCCATATTTATTTGATGGTGCAGAACCGGGGCCACCATATACAACTGATGAACATTTAGTATATAATTCAGGAAAAATGGCAATTTTGGATAAACTTTTACCGAAATTACAAGAACAAGGTTCAAGGGTTTTAATATTTAGTCAAATGACACGAATGTTAGATATTCTAGAAGATTATTGTCTATGGAGAATGTATAATTATTGTCGTTTAGATGGTCAGACACCTCATGAAGATCGTAATCGTCAAATACAAGAATTTAATGCTGATGATTCGGCAAAATTTGTATTCATGTTATCAACACGTGCCGGTGGTCTTGGTATTAATTTAGCAACAGCTGATGTTGTTATTATATATGATTCGGATTGGAATCCACAAATGGATTTACAAGCAATGGATCGTGCTCATAGAATTGGACAAAAAAAACAAGTACGTGTTTTTCGTTTTATCACTGAAAATACTGTTGAAGAGAAAATTGTCGAACGGGCTGAAGTTAAATTACGTTTAGATAAATTGGTAATACAACAAGGACGTTTAGTTGATAATCGTGTTAATCAATTGAATAAAGATGAAATGTTAAATATAATACGTTTTGGTGCAAATCATGTATTCGCATCAAAAGATTCAGAATTAACAGAAGAAGATATTGATACAATTCTTGAACGTGGTGAAGCAAAAACAATGAAAGATAAAGAAAAATATGATGAATTAGGTGAAAGTTCACTGCGAACATTTTCTGTGGATAATAATGGTGAAGGTACATCATCAGTTTATCAATTTGAAGGTGAAGATTATCGTGAAAAACAAAAATTAAATACAATGGGTTCATGGATTGAACCACCGAAACGTGAACGTAAAGCTAATTATGCTGTTGATGCATATTTTCGTGAAGCATTACGTGTTTCTGAACCGAAAGCACCGAAAGCACCACGTCCACCAAAACAACCGATTGTACAAGATTTTCAATTTTTTCCACCACGTTTATTTGAGCTGCTTGATCAAGAAATTTATTTTTATCGTAAATCATTAAATTATAAAGTACCAAAAAATCCAGAATTAGGTTCGGAGGCATCAAAAGCACAACGTGAAGAACAGAAAAAAATTGATGAAGCTGAACAATTGACAGAAGATGAAATCGCCGAGAAAGAAGCACTCTTAACACAGGGCTGTACGAATTGGACAAAACGTGATTTCAATCAATTTATTAAAGCTAACGAGAAATATGGTCGAGATGATATTGAAAATATTGCTAAAGATGTTGAAGGTAAAACTCCAGAAGAAGTTATCGAATATAGTACGGTGTTTTGGGAACGTTGTCATGAACTGCAAGATATCGAAAGAATTATGGCACAAATTGAACGAGGTGAGACGAAAATTCAAAGACGTTTATCAATTAAAAAGGCTCTGGATCAAAAGGTATGTGTTTTAGTTAGTAGTAGTAGTAGAAGTAGATTCTTTTTCTTGCTTTAAACAAAACAATATTACTTATTTTTATAAATGATTGTACTTTCCGAAATCACTGACTATCTAATTCCTTATTTTAAATAGCCTTTCGTGTATCCTTCTTGTAAGCCTTCTGTTTTCGTTATCCTTCTTTACTATTGTATTCCTTCCATTCATTCTCGTTCATCTTTTGTCAGAGTCCTTTTTTCTTAATCCTAGATATCGAATTTCATTTCTAACATTTGAAGTGTTTAGTAACTAAAAGAGAAACATTTACAATCAATTTGTGTACTCTGCTAAAAGTAGAGAACAATAAGAAGAAGAGTAACAGAGCCCAAGCAATATTTAGATAACCAAAGCTCTTAGAGGGATATTAAGGGGACATTGCCTGTTAAGAAAGCACGCTAAAAGACTGGGATTGGTGCAAAAAGATCTCTGTCGGTACTGTGGAGACATAGGGGAGTGGCTGAAGACATCAAACACATTTTATGAGAATGCTCAGCTCTCTCTCGAGGTTGTAACAACTTTTTGGGCAACAATTTCTTCGGGAATTTTGGGATGCTTCAGGTGAGCAGTCTAATGAAATCAAATGTTTTGAAGAGGAATAGATTTCCCAGTAGGGTAACGCTTGGTTTCGTAGGGATCATAATGGGTCCATAAGATGCCTGGTGTTGTACGCAGTACCCCTACTCTACCTACCTACCTATCTAAAGCTCTTAGTAAAAAGTTAGAAAGAAGTTTTCTAATAATAACCGACAATTGGTAACCGACAAATTTTTTCTCTAAAGTAGCTGTTTATGCTTTTTGTTGGAAGGAACAGTGTACATCGTTTTTATTGCATAAAAATGTATCTTATGGAGGATAAGATGTGTAGAAGATTCTTATAAACGATGTACTCTGGATATGGTTTAGTGAAGAGACTGGATGTTTCTTCCATTGGTCACATCACAGAATACGAAAGGAGAATTCTTTGTGTAATAAGTTTTTGGCACCATTCGACGGTTGCTGCGAGAAAGATTGTAAATACATGTATTTTATGTAATACTAGTCAAAAAGGGACTTCAAACATCAAAATCAAACTCAAAAATCAAAATCAGGCTACAGAGTAACACGCTGTCTGTTGTGTGTCTTGTAAAATGCTTCAGCTACACTCTTACATTGTCGGTTTTTTGTCAGCTTTTGTATTCCAGTGATGTCAGCAAAGTCTAATACCCTTGCCCAGTGTATATACTCTGACAAAGTTACGTACTGGGAAATGAAAATGTAAATAATGGGATCACAAAAACCCTAAAAACTCTGAATAACTCCAAAACGGTTTGAACGATTCTTTCAAAAAATACCGCATTTTCTAAGTTGGATCGATATTTACTCTTATATTTACCAAATTTTATTAAAATCGATTGAGCCATTTCCAAGTTTTATACTGGCACGGAGGAGGAAGGGTAGGAGGAGTAGAACTCTTGCATTTTATATATTAAGATATTATCAGATTGTCCTCAAACTTTCTGCCGATTTCCAGCAAATGATATTGGAACATTCTTTCAGCATATTAACGTTGTTGGGAAAGATATGACTTGTATACATGTATCTTGCAAGAAGACATTTTAAGGAATCTTTAAGAAAAGACCATGAGAAAATGCCAGCCAGGTGTGTTCTCCGTACTGCAAATCCCGAATTACTAGGGTCAAATTTGTTGGACAAAGATTCATACGTTATGTATTAAGATACCAACCTTGGAAGGTATTGCCTCCAATAGATTAAAATTGTTTGGGCTGCATTTTCTGGAGAGAGGGAGGCGTCAGATGGTCGATATTGTTTTTGTCTGTTAACCTCTCCTTTTAAACAAGATACATTTAAACGTTAATACACGTCCTTTGAGGTCCGTGGAACTTAATTTTTTTTTTTTTTTTTTTAAATAAAGCATCGGATGACTGACTACGGTAGTAGAAATTAACAGATTTCAAGAATTTAATAGACGACACTTGAAGCTTTTCTATTACCGCAAAAAAAAGAATTGCCTCTCACAAAAAAGATATCCTCTTTTTCATCTGACATTGCACTTGCGCTTATCGCTTGTCACTTTTCGGCATTTCGCAAGGTGATATCGCCGCATGTTGATGAATTTTATGTGACAGCTGAAATCCTGTCTTTTAGAACTTAATCGCCTTCTATAATGCCGGAATATGCGGCGATCACTTTCAAATAGATCATAAGTGATAACCGCCTGTCGCCTTACATAATGCCACTACAGAGCTTATTCATTAAGAATGGATATCTGTTAATATTGTTTGTGGCACTACCTAATAGGCTTGTTTCTTGTTTCTTGTTGTTGAATGCGGTTTTTAAAGGAAATTTCTTCTTCAATTTTTTTCCCTTATTTTTGTTTTTAGATGGCTCGTTATCGTGCCCCATTCCATCAATTACGTTTACAATATGGAAATAATAAAGGTAAAAATTATACTGAAGTTGAAGATCGGTTTTTGGTATGTATGCTACATAAATTGGGTTTCGATAAAGAAAATGTTTATGAAGAACTTCGTGCTGCAATAAGGTAAAAGCGATACTTTTTCCATATTAAAATGAAAATTTCATTTCCTTTTCTTCTTCTTGTAGAGCTTCAGCACAATTCCGTTTTAATTGGTTCTTTAAATCACGTACCGCATTAGAATTACAAAGACGTTGTAACACATTAATAACATTAATTGAACGTGAAAATCAAGAGTTGGAAGAGAAAGAACGTCAAGAGAAAAAGAAAAAGGCAGCTAAAGGTAGTACTGGAATCTTAACAACATCTGGACAAGCTAAAACTGGTCAAAAACGTAAATCCGAAATTCTGAATAATGATAAAAATAAAAAGAAAAAGAAATAAATGTAATTCTTGAAGACGACGACGAATAGAAAAGAGATGAGAAGAGAAGAGAAGAACTTATTCTTATATATTTATTAATTTTAAAATTTAGTTACTTCTTTTTTAATATTTTTAATCTTATTTTTATGAGTAAAACAAAGTTCTGTTGACTTCTGTGTAAAATTATATCATGGTCAGGCGTCAGGCGTCCGACCATATTGAAACGTTAATATATATCTTAAAATTATGAAGAAATGTTCTGATTTTACTATGCGGAAATGTACTAAAAAAATGTACTAACCGGGTCCGGCAGTTGAGGGGTTCGAGTTTAAAGAGGCTGTATTATGGAAATAATATTTTATAATACATAGTTATGGTATGTAACCGCATTTTGCCTTAACCACCAGCTTCAATCTCCTTAAAGACGATGTACACGATGCTCACACGATGTTTTGGCTTAAACGGTTCCATTCACGAGTCAAATCTTTTTTTAAACCGGCCAAAGTTGTGTGTTTTTTTTGCAAGCCCACTGCTTGTAAAATTCCTCAAATTGATTCAGATCTACTGAATACGATGAATGTTAGACTTTTCAATCAAATGAAGCGCAACAATTGAATTTCTTATAATGATCTGTAAGAGTTAAAAATACAACTGAATTTGGTAAACAATTGAGAGGTTTAAGACAAAAACAGTTGTTATGATTTGAGAATATTAGATGAAAAGACAAAACTAGTGTAGTAGATACAGTGTAGAATGATTGTCTAGTTGGTTAAGACTTCGACCTCGCCTGATGAGACTGATGAGATCCTGGTTCAAATCCAGGTCTCGGTTCTTCACTTTTTCTCTACTTTTTTCTTTGCCTTTTACAGTCCATTGTACAAAAAATAAGATTGCATCAACAAATAATTTTTACTACTGACAGACAATATGTCAAGCAACATTCATGTCAAAGTTTAGTATTGCAAGATGTACGGTTTACATTTGACAGCGATTTTAATTAGATTTAGACTTAGACTTCAATTGTCGGACACGGTATATTAAAGAAGAAATTAATGAGTAAAATAAGGAAATAGAATACAAAACGATTTAGTTTATCAATTTTTCTGTTTAGATTTAGTATAAATGGAGTCCTTTTCGTTTAAATTGGGTTCTTCGAATCCAGTACATTTTCTCATACTACCAAAATCGTAAACATTTCTTCATAATTTGGTTATAGTAACGTCGTCACATCAGTAACAACCTGGTTTTGATATCCAGCCAACTTCTTCTCTTCTTTATACTCTGGTCACAGGAGTGGTCTGTCTGTAATACGATGAAAATGATCTTTCGTCGTATTACAGACAGACCCAGCCCTGTGATATTAATTCTGATATGAATTCCAACAATAAATAATAATTTTTTTTTAATGGAAATATTTTCTCTTAATTTTATAATATGTTAATTTTAATTTGTGAATTTTTTTTTTTTTAAAATAAATGTACAATGTCTAAAATTATATACAAAACTTTTATTTCATTTCTCTACTTTCTCGAACCGAGCTGGCATTTTGCGTTGCTGGCACATTTCTGCCACTCATAGTGATATGTAGCTGTGATGTAACAAGTACTGAAAATGTTACTTGGGGAAGTTCAACTGACTGTCGAAGAGATTTTATCTCATCATGGTGTTGTGTTGCCGAACGACTAATCGGTTCAGGGAAGGAGGTCTATTCTTTCAAACCTATTTAAAATGGGAAAGCAATTAACATTAATCATTGACACCTCTACAAGATAGAACTCTATGTTCTAGCTATGCTAAAAAGATTTTGTGAAATGAAAAAAGTTATTCAAAAAGTTTTAACGAACCTAACCGTTGACCATATGTTTCCCAATGAAGATGAGACTAATTGTACATAAATTATAAAGGAACAATCAAGTGAATTAGGATAACTCTTTTATAATTTAATAACGAAAAGAATTAATGAAAGGAGAAATGCAAAATTTAGAAGGATTACTTTATTATTTAAAAGATCAGATTTCCTATCTTGAATCGTTGCCTGAAGCAAACTCAGTTTTCAAGCGGCCAACAAAAAAAAGCTGAAGAAATACCGCTAATGAAATATCGGATCGATTAATATTACGGTCAACGACAAGCTCCACGAATAATTTAATAGATATAAAAAGGCAATTTATGGTTTTTTAGAACACAGCAAAATTCGGACGGTTATGATTCATGTAGATAAGATGCCTACATGATCGTGGTAAACTTAAGTTACATAAAGTACTATCACGAACGTAAACATGAAAACATAGCTGCATTGTAAGATTCTAAAGAAGTCTTATGTAA
Source organism: Xylophagus ater (assembly GCA_963422695.1). Classification (NCBI taxonomy): domain Eukaryota; kingdom Metazoa; phylum Arthropoda; class Insecta; order Diptera; family Xylophagidae; genus Xylophagus; species Xylophagus ater. Next base: position 1,415,917 of record OY730480.1, on the reverse strand, counting down.
AGATTAGTCATGTAGATAAGATGCCTACATGTCGATAGAGAGTATAACCTATGCCAATGGTTGTACTGGGCAGTAGTACTGTGTGGATCTTTTGACAAACAATATAACAGAAGAATTATGAAAGTAAGCAAATAGGAAGGTTGCGCCCGTCGTCGTCTACCCATTTGGGGTTGCCAAATAAAATAATAATAATTAAGTATTTTTTGAACATATATTTTTTTTTTTATTAATTCGTTTCCTTAAAAATTAGATATATGTCACTAACAAAACAAATAAAACAAAACAAAAATTAATTAATTAAATTAAGTCACAGAATTATGTTTCGAAGGCACTTACACTTATGTTACTATCTCTAATATAGAAAAAAAAAAATCCCTGTTTCTTTTATGTTTTTAACATTTTATGTTTTCTTTTGTGTTTTTTTCTTTCTTCGTTATATGCGGGAAACAGAATGACGGATTTCGATGGTTTTCGGTTTTCAGATTGTATTAAAAATGGTCCGTCGTGGATTCGTCGCGTGTTCTGTGAAGTCTACTTAAAATCGTATATGCTTCGTGAATCCCCGTGGTGGATCCGTCGCGTTTTGTGTAGTCTAATAGAAAACGTATACATTTAAAATTCATTTGACATTTAACCCGTCGTGGATTCGTCGTGTTCTCTGAAGTCTATTTAAAAACGTATATGCTTTGTGAATCCTCGTCGAGGATCCACCGCGTTTTGCGTAATCTAATAGAAAGCGTATCGATTTAAAATAGACTTGATATTTAATACGTCGTGAATCCGTCATGGATCCGTCGCGTTTTGTGTAATCTAATAGAAAACGTATACATTTAAAATCCACTTGACATTTAATACGTTGTGAATCCGTCGTGGATCCGTCGCGTTTTGTGTAGTCTAATAGAAAACGTATACATTTAAAATCCATTTGACATTTAATCCGCCGTGAATCCGTCGTGGATCCGTCGGGGTTTGTGAAGAAAACGTATACATTTAATGCTTCATGAATCCCCGTCGTGGATCCGTCATTCTGCTTTTGGACCCTTATGAAAATTCGATATAAAAAAAAAAAACAATTTAATGATAAAAATCTCTTTCTCTCATTTGTCTTGAAAGTAGTTTTCTTTTTTTGGGGGGTGGGGGGCGGGACTTTTAAAACACTTAAAAACTAATAATTTTTTTTTTAATACTAGTAGAAAATTTCTTTTTCTTTTCTTTCCAACAACAACAACAACAAAAAAAGAAGCATCACAAAATTAAGATAAAAAAAAATTTCCCAGAGTATTTTGGTTGTTCCTACAGGAATCCAAAAATCATAAAATAATTACAATATTTACACTTCATTAATACAAATTTCCTTTTTTTTCTTTTCTTTTCTTTTCTTTTCTTTTTAATGTTTTGTAGGAGTTTCGCTATAAAGTTTAACGATTTCTTTTATACTAACTGTTGCTCCCGAAATTAATGCAAATATTGCAAATATTGATAGAAGAACATTCTTGCATAATTTCCATTTTACAATACCAAGATTATTTGGCCATAAGAAAATTGTTTCAACAACGGATGGTACAAGAATTCCTAGAAAAAAAAAAAAACAGAAAGAGAAGACGTTATTTAATTTGAAGGTAAGAAATTTTGTTTTTGTTATCCTTTTACCTAATATCGAGAAAAATACAGCACCAACAAGTGATATAAATGGATCTAATTTTGGTACAGCTGCTGCTATTGCTCCAGTTATTAATATTATTCCTGTACGTAATGCTATTTGTGATACATTATGTTTATCCTTTGGTATTCTATCATTTATTTTTCTCCATAAAATATCCATTGGTACGTAAAATTGTAAACCGTATGTGAATAGAATTGCAAGAGCCATCAAAAGTTTTGCTGTATCTGCAAGTCTATTAAAAAAGAAAAACATGATAATATTAATAATATGTTAATTAGAGGGGAGAGGGAGTGTATAGGAAAGAATGTAATATTAGTTTGCTTTCTTTCTATTCCATTTGAAATTGTATGTTTCAGTTTTAGTTGTTTAAAACTAAAAGGAGCTTTTATATACTCTAAAACTGAAGTGGGAAAAATCCAACTTTACGTTGGAGAACCAACCATACATGAATACGTGAACAGCAGAAACCAAGAAGAGTCCAAAATCGAAGTTTAAAAGTCGTGACGTCACAACGTCTTTAAATCAATGGAATTGTTGTTACTTTACTCTAATTGGTTGAAAAATTAAAAGTAAGGTGGAGATGTCATATGACTGGAAGCATTTTTTTCGTCGTCAAAAACAATTTTGTTTTATTTTAATTAGCTATGACTTTTCTTGTCCATTTTTCAGGCAGGGCACGAATTCCGCGCTGAAAATTGAATTGTTTCGTCCTTCGAAGGAATTCAGTTATCGAGTCATTTTCGCAATTCTTCAAAATTGAGGATGTGTGTCTCATGCTGTATCGACCACCGAAACAAATGGTAATCAGAAAGAGCAATGTCTGGTGAATACAGCGGGTGAGATAGCATTTCCCAGTTAAGCAGTTCCAACATTTCCTGAATCGATTTAGCAACATGTTGGCTAGCTTTATCGTGTTGGACATTCACTTTGCCGTATTTAGGAGTCTATTCTGGTCGGTTTTCCTTCAAAGCGCGATTCAATATTGTCTGTTGCTCCCGTTTTCGAAAGTTCATTGTCCTATTAAATGCTTTCTTTTCATGCATATTTGGCTTTGCATTTTTGAATCGTCTAAACCAAAATTCACAAGTAGAAATTGATAGAGAATCATCGCCATAAGCTTTTTCCATCCATTGATGAGCTTTAGTTGCATTTTCCTTCAAATTAAACGCGCGAATGCTGTTTTTTTTCGTGGCACGTAACCTCCCATTTTCAATCGAATAAAAAACACTCTTGTTTACACTTGAATGTCAAATCACTTACTGATTATTTTAGCTTATTGAAAGCTCTTTCAAACAAAATAGCTTTCATTTAAAAAATTGTCATGATTTATGAATAGCGCCATCTCTTAAAAATGCTTCAAGTCATATGATATCAATTAATACAACGTGGTTGAATCAATGGAATTGTTGATACTTAACTCTGATTGGTGGATTTTTGTATGCTCTAGTTTTTAATTGCTTCTTATGTTTTCGACTCAATGTTAAGAAAGAAAGCTACCATAAACATTTATATTTTTAATCATAGTATTCAAAATATGTATACTTACGGATCACCATATTCAAGATTTAGCGTAATACTGCCTTCGATATCATCACCATAACGTACATAACCGAAAAATCCAATAATAGCATATGATGCAATAACAGTTATCATGGCAGTATTAAGTACACCGGGACAACCCAAAAAATGTTGAGGTTTTCTCATTGAATTTTCCACCGGCATAACAACACCGATACCTTCCATTGCGAAGATTACTGTACTAAAGAATAATGGTAGCTGTTCCCAACTCGAAAATAATGGTTTATCCTCGAATACTAGTGGTTCGCGGAACATAAAATATAATGTTATCGCAAATGTTATCATTATGAATAGATTTGCCATCGCCGAGAATGGTACTAGGAATTTTAATTTTCTTATTTGTCCCATAAATAAAATCGGTATTAATGTCATTGCAATGTATATCCTTATATCCCAATCAAGTCCTAAATCATAATTAACAACATCATGTAATGATTGTCCAATAAATACAATATAAACACAGCTAGCAGCAAAATATGTTGCCATCAATGATATATCAACAAATTGTCTGAAAAAAGAAAAGAAAAATAATTAATCAAATTGTCTTATTTTAGTTCTAAAAAGCTTATATTCTCTAAAATGACACGACGGATCCACGACGGACTGCTTTTAATACAATCTGAAAACGAAAATCGTGAATCCGTTATGGATCCGTCATTTAACACGACTTAAGTTCGGGCAAAGATGATGTGTTATATACAGGTCTCTCTAACCTTTCAAACTCTCAAGTATGTACATGATAGAATTGTGATTGTATTTAATATTTTCAGCAACCAATAAAACATGCTAAACTGCATATATGACATTAGATGCATATTAGATGCATGCGAACTTTTGATGTTTGTTCTAGGCTTGTTACCTGATTGTCTGCATTTTTATCATAATTTATAAGGGAACATTTAAACTGTCAAAATTATTTCAAGAGTTGTGTTTGCCACTGACCCAATATTCAAACCATTTCAAAATATTTTTGGCAACCTTTAACTATCTTCTATACCTATAAAACTGATATCCTATTTGTTTGTTTGTTTGTCCCCTAAAGACTCGAAAACTATTGAATCGATTTTAATAACATTTGGTACATATGCAGATGTATGAAACCTGGAATGTATTTTCTGAATAGACCAACTGAAAATATAGAATATATCTCCAATTGGTGGGTGGTTGCGGGGCCAAAATATATAAATGTCAAAAATTTTGAATTATCAAGGGACATGTAGAATCTGGGAGACCTGAGCAACGCCGGGAATTCAGTTAGCAATTAATATTTTCAGGGTTCATGCACTGAATTATATTCATGGTCATGTTGTTCAACTTGCAACAGCAGCTGCAAAATTAGAATTAGAGATGAAGTTGCTGTTGCTGTTGGTGTTGCTGTCGGTTATCTTAAGGTCTACTAAACATTTGGAGGCATACTGCTTCTCTCCAATTGAGATAAAATCTTCACCCATTCCGGATACTAAAATTTCTACGAGAAATAGGCCTGATTAAGGTGCTCTACAATGGGAAGTTAACCTAGCTACTGCACTAAAGAAGAGGGTCTACAATAGATCTTACGAGAACACCCTAAAGACTTAATTTTAAGGTCTACTAACTAATAATCGCGAGATTATGGCCTGAGTTTGTCTGATTTGCATTTGTACTTGAAAATTATATTGAAATTATTAAAATCAGTTTTAAAAAACCATATTTTATATTTTGAACCTAAACACTTTTTTTTCAATCAATGTTCGATTTTATTTGATATTGATAAATTAAGATTATGAGCAGGTTCGCCTTAAACTGTATTATAAAATTGATAAAAACTTAAAATTGTACAAGACCCTCATAAAACGCGAAATAATTTGAAACTTGAAATAAATAATATACGATATTTAAAAATGAACACAAAGTCACAATAATTCGAATTGAAAATAACCATGGCCTATAAAAAAAAAGAGTAAACTAATAGAATTAATTAACTAACAACAGAACACAAATCTTATGAATTTTTCAATTACTAATTAACTATAAAAACCGCTAATTTAATTCAAAGAAAATCATGAAAATGTCATTCATTTTTTAATTTCCGCTTCAAAAACTCATGTTTTATGAAAATTCAATTGAATTTATTTTTTCTTTTCTATTCAATTCAATTGAAAATTGTTCAATTGATTGATTTTTGTTAGTTTTTGGCAGTTTAATCGATATTTATTATATCTATCTATTATATAAAAAAGTTTTCTCCGCAAATCATTTATAAATTTTTGTAGGAAGACAGAAAAAACTCGCTTTCTCATCAAACCATTGACTTGACTGCTTAAAGTAATTCAGATTCGTTAATGTCTAAATAAAGTTTGCATGCTTTTTTCAGATATTTAAAGAAAAAGAAAAATATAATCTTATACTACCGCGGAGCCCCCCTAGTTCTAAAAAAAAGTATTTTTTTTTTAAATAATTAAAAACTTACTTTGCAAAATTTGCCCATGGCCGAATCCTTCGTGGACCATATTCAAAAACTTTCTGAGCTGTTTCAGCAAATCCTAAACTTGGTTGTTTTATCTCTTTACATATATTATGTGATGTTTTAACCTGGAAAAAAATTAACATTAATCAAAATTAGACATTCATAAAAGTATTTGGAAAGAAACAGTCGAATCCTAGTGACTGTGAGACAATTATTGCTAAAGTATGAAAGGGTATGAGACTACGTGTAATAATTGAACTAGGTTTTTAGAGCCTATTAAATCATGCTTTCGTACAGATTATGATTAAACTTCATATATCTCTAAATTGCTGCTGAAACGAAACGAAATCGAACCGGATGATGAAAATTGGGTCACATACGACAATAATGTGCGAAAAAGATCGTAGTACAAGAAGAATGGAGCTGCACAAACGGTAGAAAAGCTAGGACTAACGCCACATAAGGTTATGATTTGGGTTGAGTGGGATTGGAAGGGAATCGTGCATTATGAACTGCTTCAATCTTGCGAGACGGATTGATTCCACTCTCTGCTGTCAACAACAATTGAGGTCAAGCGGCCACAATTGATCAATAGGGAAGACATCGTCTTCCATCACGACAATGCCAGACCACACACATCTAATACTATCGAAAATATGTAAAGTCTAAAATTCAAGATAAAGAGAGGATGTTCCGCCAGATCACCTACGTTTAATTTTTCCTGGTAAACAATTGGAATATGCGGTCTCGCATATAATCTTTCAGATTACAACATCCAAAAGGAATTGGCTACTTGGTGGTATTATCGAACCGATTACTCCGTTTCGTGGTATAAAAATGCAATTGTGATAAGTTGATATGCCGCAACGGTTATGCTCGTTTACATCCGAGACCAACAAACGCAAGAAGAAATGTAGGCACACCGGAATAGTCTTCGCCCAAAAGAGAACTTGAAGTAAGCGGTGCATATCAAATGGGCGCGGGAAATCATTTCCAAACATATTTGTACGTTCAAACATTCAAAACACAAGCTTCTAGGTACTTTTTAGGTCTTTTATTACGCTCGTAATTTATTGGTAGGCCTAATAATTAAGTAAAAGTCGGCGAGAAAGTGTACTCCTTTAGCAAATACTTTAGAATAATTAGCTTAAAATTAAAGTTCAATTCAATTTTAAATGAAAATATAGTCAACCCTCGTATAACATTGTGAATAGGTTGCGTGTTTTATCGAAACCGTATTAAGGGAAACTCAGATGAAATGGAAGTCAGAGAAAAAGTTCCGTGTTATACGTACTTTGTTATAATGGAAAAACTGTTCTATAGCTTTCCATGAATAAAGAACACATTATTACTGTCGTCTAAAACTTCTGTCGGCCTAGCTCATTTTCTGATAATATTAGGCTGAAAGTCCTCATCAGATGTTGTATCTTCATTATTAAGTCTGATTCAATTAGATGTAAACATCCATGTGTCATGGTATTTTGTAATTCTGCCAAGAAGTTCTTGACAAGAAATCTCCAAATGAATAAGTTCTCAGAGAAAAAACTGTGCTACATCCTATGCAAGGTAAATTCTTTATTTATTTGACATATAAACGGGGAATTACGGAAATTAATTAGTGTGTTGGGGAAAAATTAGTGTTATATCGAAACCGTGTTCCCAAAATGTCGTGTTGTTTGTTGTAGGTTGAGGGATGTCGCTATTTTTGCACCCTCTTATACCGAAACCATGTTATCAGAGTGTGCCCGTGTTTTCCGAGGGTTGACTGTAGAACACTTTATACATAATTGTAATTAATTTGAATAGAATTTTTATGCCCTATGGTAGGTACTGCCAGAGGTGGGTATATTAGTTTTGTCACTCCATTTGTAACACATCGAAATAATCGTCGTAGAAAAGTTTTAATGGTATGGTTGTGTCGGGAATCAAAAGTTATATCGATTTCTGCATGTCCGTCCGTCCGTCCGTCCGTCCTTCCATCCGTCCGTCCATCCGTCCGTCCGTATACTATATAACCCAAAAACGCGTTATCCGATTTTGATAAAATTTAGAATGTGGGTTGCTTATTCCTTAACTTGGTTTCGTATTGCATTTCAGGAAAATCGATCCAGGGGGAGCAAAGTTATAAAGGAAAAACTAGGGTGACCAGAAAGTTTTGTCGTTTTTTTGTTTATGGTTTTTCGGATTTAATTGGAAAGTTTGTTAATCAATTTTATTGAAATTAATTATGCAGGTTAACTACATAAACAGACGATATCATGTTAAATTTCAGTCAAATCGGTCCAAGGATTGTGGAGAAAGAAATACGCCTAGGAGAAAATAACCCTCTCTATAAAGTTTTTTTTGATGTACTTTAAAAACTAATACACCGATTTGAATAAAATTTACAAATTAGACTTATGCTATCAGGTTCTAGGTTGCCTGCAAATTGGAATTGGAATTTTGAAAAGAGGAAACTAAGTTATGAAGAAAAAACCTTGAAATAATCTCAGTTTTGACAGATTTTCTGTCCCATTTCTACCATAGGGTATCAAAAAATCGGCTATATGCCGATTTTAAGTTACTATATGTCTTTTTGTAAATATTCAGAGGCGTAGTAGTATCTGATTATCAACAATATTAAAATAGATAGCGCGAAGCCGGCGTTTATCTATTGTCGTTTGTTGTTTGACCATTGTTGTTTTTAAACCTTGAAAAAAAAAGTACTCAACAAAAACGCTTATTAATGCCATGAACTTTATTGAATAACTTTTTTTTTTTGTCAATCTGATTTTAATCAATTTTATATCGAATTGTTTACAACAAATACGTTCAATGGAAGCTAATCACATACTAGTAGCAGTTTTAGTCGTTGGCACGTTTCTGCGAACCTAAATGTCGCTGGCACGTACCACGGATACTGAAAATGTTACTTCATTTAGTTCCATTTAGTGAAGTTTAATTATCAAGGATTCCCACAAAATCGATTCAATGTTTTACGTACTTGAAAAGCTAAAAAAAAACCGCGTTTATAAGGAAAAACCGTCAATAAAAGTGTGTGTTTTTTTTTTCTATAACAAAAACAACTGACATGAATATTAATTATTATAACTCCGGCATTGATACTGAACTTGAAAATCCGAGGTATTTACATAAGAGTTAGTAATATGTGCTCAGCGTTTATAAAGAGTGTCCCGCAAAATTTGAATTTCGCGCCAACGAAAAAACAAAAGTGCCGGATTGCACGCAGTAGAAATCTATCGTCAAGTTTTCGGTAACATAGAAAACTACCAAACCGATTGGACGAGGAATGTTTATAGCACAGTCTTTTATACAAGCTACACAAGGAGTGTATTAGTGTGTGTGTGTGAGCACAGCATCACTCGAACTTAAACCGTCAAACTGTTAAGAATCTACTATTTTACTATTTACTATGTACTTTTAGATTATGATTACCTGTTGACGGTCAGTAAGCGAATGGCGCGCTTGAATTTTCAATTTTTTTCGAAACCGACAAAACAGTCACTCTTGTTTGTGTGCGTAAAAAACTCCGTTGCGCCAACATTTCAAGAGGTAGATCTTCTGCTTCACCCCAACCCACCGATACCTATGTCTGCGGTAGAATTCTACCCAAAAAACACTGCGTGTAATCCGGCACAAAGACAACGTGACAGCTGATAGTTCAGGGTTATTTCGCTACTCGCGAAAGAACGACGTGTTTTCATTGTTGGGCAATTGGATGCTGATTTTTCGAACAAAATCATCTTCAGCGATGAAGCAGCTCATTTTCATATTGATAGCTTGTGGTTAATCGACAAAATTGTCACATTTGGGGTTGAGAAAGTCCATGGAGTGTGATTGTTGAGAAACAAATGCATCTACAACGTGTCACTGTTTTGTGTGCGGATTTTCGGCTGGACGCATCCATCATCGAATTATTCTTCTTCGAAAATGCGACTGGTCAGGCAATATCAGTTAATGATGGCTCGATAATTCAGTCTGTTGTGCTTAAATGACGATATGTTGTTTCAACAAAAGACGGTGCCACATGCCATACAGCCCAAGAAATAATTCAATTACTGAATCATGAATCATTTCTTTCTTACGTAAAATTTTGAGACACCCTTTCTAAAAACAAAATAATTACATAATCACATGATAGATGATGATGATAGACGGACTAATCCTCATGTATACAGCCAGCCAGTCAGCCACCACTGTTCTTTTTTCTTGTTGTTTCTTTATTGCGTGAGAAGTATATTTGCGCGCCAGACTATTTGATCGTGAACTATTTCGCGGCGTCCGTGTGTGAATGAATCTATAGTAAAGAAAGGCACTTCTTACTAGTCATAAACAAGTTTTTGCTTTTCTTTCTGAGTCAAGACGTCTACTACGACTGCGAGTGATTTTACGACATGAATTAAGATATCGCAAGCTTTATTTGTTGGAACCGGATTTATGAGTATTAAACTTTTTTTTTCTTTACTTTGTATGAAAAGAAAATTCTCAGACAAGATTCATATAAATTCATGGGATTTTTTTTCTTATAATTTGACAGAAACTTCGATTTTTTGAAGAAGAAGAAAGAAGAAATTGTAATCAATCAGTGGTCCATTTTTTTTTGTATTTGCAAGGAATCAGGGGTATCAGCACGTTATTCTCATTGGTATAAAGACCGTGAGAGCGGATGTGGAGATGTAACTTCGTAAGTAAGCGGAGAGCGTCAATATTTCCGAGAATGGGGGTCACCGGTGACCGGCACTGAGTTTGTTCGTGGCGCCACGGGGAGTCATCGGTGACCGGCGAAGCCAAGATTATTAGAAACACATAATTAAGCTAAAAAAAATTACCTATTCTGTTGTAAATAATATTTCATCAAAATATGCAACAAATACTGAGAAATTAATTTTGGCCAGACGGGCAAACCATGTAAAATTAGCGTGGCATTCAACGTGCTAATGACGCTTTTCAAAAAGTGCAGACCAATTAAGTTCAGCCTGTTCTGGGTTAGATGGTAATAGTAGAGGGTTACTCCGTAGTGCGAAGCATAGAAATTTACGTTCAATGGATTCTACTCTATGGACATGAGTCGCGGGTTAGTATGAACACACCTGACAAGCGTATTCCAGTAATGGTTTAATGTTGTTTAAAGAGTTATAGTAACACGTATGGATATCGGGAAATTCCTTGGAACAAACAGCGTTTGATAAAGCCTATCATAATCACAGATTCGATATGTAGTCAGAAGTTCAACTCTTGATCACATATAACAGCCAAATCTTTAATGTTTGTTTACTCTATGGAGACTACAGTCTTTTTGATATGGTATTCACAAAAAGATGCCCGAACAGATGATACAGGTACACTTATGCTGCATCAAGTGGTAAAATAATTCACAGGTCTTCCTGAAGATTTATGGACTCTTTTTGAAATTTTTGATTCGACCAAACAGAGAGCAGCAGTAAGTCATCCCTCTCAGCTTTAGTTTGAGTTTTCTTTCATATGATTGAAATGATTTGAGTGCTGGCACATATATTTTTGGAAAACTCAAAATACAAACTTTGAAACGACTTACGTGTTAACCGCCCTGATGACTGAGTGATCTTTATAACGAGACCATGAGATCGATGATCCTCTTCTTGAGATAGTAGATGCAATTTTTCTTTCTACTTTTTTACTTTCGAACGATTTTATAATGAGGCCAAACATAAAAAACCAGTTTCTTATAATTACACTTAATTGAAATTACATTAATTTACTGTTCCAGATTAGAAAATGATGAATACCTGAAAAGGATTCCACGGTATTCGTTTATAAATGAAGTTAAAAGTCATCCATCTCTATCATATGCATATTATAAGAATATACTAGTTAATAAGCCCGGGATTCCAAAAATCAAAATCAGACGGAAAATTAGAAATTGGCTACAGAGCCACTCGCTATCTGTTATGTGTTTTGTGAAATGCTTAAGCTACACTATTACGCTATCAGTTTTCTTGTCAGTTTTTGTATGGCAGTGGATGTCAATGAATTCGAATACCCCCTTGGTCAGTGTCCACTCTGACAAAGTTTGTCAGTGGACTGGCAATTGAAAATTAAATGGGATCACATAAACCAAAAAACAAAATTTGGTATTTTGAATAACTCCAAAACGGCTTGACAGATTCTTTCAAAAAGTACCGTACTTTCTAAGCTGGATCGGTATTTACGCATGTACCAAATTTGGTTGAAATCGGTTAAGTCGCTCCCTAGTTTTATAGTGGCAAGAAGGCGGAGGAGAAGTAGCACACTTGCAATAATAGCGCAAGATTTAATTTGGGTAACTTGAAGTATATGTATATCTCGGGTATTCCGAATTCTATAGATACGATCCATACCTCATTCGACGATCAATTTAATAAGGGATTAAATACCATTCGACGTTTTCAAAAATATCCCCTTTTTAGGACAGGAAATCCGAAAATTCTCTGGTATGAAGGTACACGTATATATTTCAGGTATTCTGGGTCCTACAGGTATGAGATCCCTATCTCATTCGACGGGGAATTTAATAAATAATTAAATAAAGAATGCTCCGAAAGAAAAGTACGATTCTAATTTCGTGAGGTTGTCTTTTTGTTCCACAGTAGGCGCTCGAAACTTGACAAACTGTCAATAATAATGTCATTGCTTCGTGAAGCAGAGTTCCATGACTATTGTATTGTATTGTATTGGAGGGCCTTAGCACGTATACCACCTTACTGGCTCATTGTACCTCCTCCTCCTAAAAAGGTTGATTGAGAGGCTTGGTGTCTTCCTCGAACCGAGGACTATAAATAGCAACAATGGCAGATGGCAACTTAATGAAATAGGACACACTTATTAAGATTTTTTGTTTTTTCCGGGTTCGCGGCATACATGTTGGAGTAAGATTTCGAATTCGAGTGGTTGATCGCGGTTTTTTTTCTCCTGTTTATTTATTTATATTTATTGAAATCATAAATTAATTACAAATGATTAATAAAGTTTGATTAAAAAAATAAATAAAGTACATTTTGATAGCGCAAAAGTAATTTATGATTATTTTATTAAGTTTTTGGCGTTTTTTGATATTAAATAATCATTTTTTTTTTTTTTTGCTTGTCGTTAAATACTGTTTAAACATACTTGTTTAGATAAAAAACAGCAACAGCAACATTTTCATTCAGTAAATAGTTTAAAAAAAGATAAAACGCGACTAAATATGCAGTTTAAATAGCAGCTAAAATAGTCACGAAATTAGTTTTGATTGCAACAAATTTTTTGATTTTCTTGAATTGTTCACGTTCTATATGACGCAGTTTTCCCCGTTTCTTAAAAAATTTTCCTAACCAGATAAAATTTTTGATAAAAATAAAGAAAAGAATTTAATTAATTAAGAACGTGCGAAGAAAAAGATTTCTAATCAATTAAATATAATAAAATATATTAATTAAAATTTTATTACGTTGTGCGGTTTTCATATGACCGAGAGAGCGAGAGAGAGTATCAGAGAGTAGAAGCTAAGATGATACTGATTGGGGCGGATGGCCGAAGGACTAGAATCTCGATGCGATTCGAGCGGAAAATCCTTAGAACAATTGTGCGTATTGTGAGGGGACATTGCGGGAAAATAGGAGTGATCGAGAGTACGAAGGCCTGTCTGCAAGAAAATAAGTCAGAGAACCTTTTTCTGTATGAATGCCCGACTTTTTCTAGAACGTGAACGTGAACGTTAAGCTGGGTGTGTGCACTTTGAGTATAAGAAGGGGTTAGTTAACTTGGACCTAACTACGGTGCTGCTACCCTCATTAGAAGGACTAACCGGTTCGGGGGAAGAGACCTAACTTCTCAGTCAATTTTTTGTAGGAGGAGATACAAAACGTAGATTGATGTTAAACAACTAGATATTACATTTTTCTTATCACCATTCTATATGGGAAGAAACCAACCTTTTACAAGGAGGTACAATGCGCCAGTAAGGCCTACGTGCTAACCCCTGCAACTGTGCGGGCTACCCTTGAATAGAATACAATACCGTAGTATAAAATCTCAACAGGCACAAGATTAGGATTAGGATTAGGATATTAGGACCAGTAAGGCCTACGTACTAAACCCTGCAACTGTGAGGGCCTCCCTTGAATAGAATACAATACCGTAGTATAAAATCTCAACAGACACAAGATTAGGATTAAGATTAGGATTAGAACCAGTAAGGCCTACGTACTAAGCCCTGTAACTGTGAGGGTCTCCCTCGAATACAATCCAATACCATAGAGTAAAGACTCTCAACAGACACAGATAAGGATTCAAAATATATTAAAAAAAAGAACAAAAATTTTGTGCAACTTACCAAAATATGAACACAATGTGTACACAAGAAACCAACGATAAGTGTTCCTAAAATACCAAATAGTAATCCGGCATTTTTAAATGCCATTGGCATTGCCAATATACCACTGCCAAGTGAACTTTTCAATAAATGAGCTAAAGAGCCCATCGTTGAATTGGAATTTTCTTGATCACGATTCTCGAACGGATTGTAATCATTATCATCTAAGTCACCTTTTTCGGCTAGATGTGTTCTAGATATGAAACGAAGAAAATCAATCAATTAATCTTATCTAATTTTTTTTAGCAAATATTTATATTTTTAGACTAAAACTATATTTACTATTATTATCTTTTTTTTTGATAGTATTTTTTTTATGATTAAATCAATTTTTGTTTGTTTTCGTTTTTTTTTTACTCACCTCGAATTGAAATCACTTAAAGTGAAAGCATTCGGTTTTTGGTCGGATGATGGCGGTGCCTTTTCTGTCATCTATAACAAAAAAAAAACAGAAAAAAAAGATTAATATTATTAAAGAAATTAAGGTTATTATCATTTCGAACCGTTCCGCATTGCTTAAAAGTTAAATATCTCAAAATGTGTAAGGAAAAACGGAATCTGTTCGAATCGAAACGGAACGGAGTACGAAATAGTTGAAGATGTTTCTATTTTTTTTTTACGAAAGTCAGTAAAGTTAAAAAGTCTAAAATATGAATTTATATTAAAAATGGAAGAATTTATTGAAGAAATATTTAAAATCTTTCTGAATTATATAAAACAAAAACGAAACGAAAGAGTGTGTCGTGGCGGGCCGGGTCGAAACGAGAACGAAACGAAAACATTTAGTTATTTGTTTAAATCTTTCTTAACTTGTTAAAATATCTTTTCTTTATACTCTCTTAATTCTGTTATATTCAATATTCAAACTCTAAATCTTTAGTTTCATCTCAAGAAGAATGAACAATTGTGTATTTTTATATGGAAATATTATCCATGCACTCACTCACTGTCAGGAGGAAGAATTTGCACTCACTCACTGTCAGGAGGAAGAATTTGCACTCATAACTCAGCAAGTTTGATTAGATTTTAAGTAATTTTGTAACTCTTAGAAACATTATTGCTAAAAATAATTGCTAAACCACAGCCTTTTAATAAATGCTAAAAAAAATATGAGAAAATGTTGCTTTCAAGATAGAAGATCTGGTTTGAAACCAGAAGAAAAATTTCTTATTTAGAAAAGAGGTTAAAGAAGTGTTCTCAATTAAGATAACTTCTGAAATCCGTGAAGTCAAAGATCAGGACTCTAAGCCTTCTGGGTTATATATGAACCGAAGGCTCTAGACAACTGGATCTACGAAGTCTTTCACTTGATTTATATTATGTCATAAATTGTTATAGTAAATATTTTTACATAATTTATGATCAAAAAAATTATATAGTACTTGAAAATTGATTTCCTTTTGCAGAAATGGGACAGAAAAACTCTCAAAACTAACAATATTTCAAGTTATTTTCTTCATAACTTTTGTTTCTTCTAATTTGCAAGTAACCTAAACCCTGACAGCATAAACTTAATCTGCAAATTTTATTCAAATCGGTGTATTAGTTTTTAATGTACATCAAAAACACTATATGAACAGGATTATTTGTTTTTCCACTATCCTTGGACCGATTTTTCTGAAATTTGACAAGATATCGTCTATTTACGTATTTAACTAGCATAATTAATTTAAACAAAATTGATTCACAAATTATTAAATAAAATTCGAAAGACCGGTCACCCTGGTTTTTGGTTAATAACTTCGCTCCCCTTCGGTGGATTCTGATGAAATGTAATACCAAATCCAGTTAAGGAAAAACTAACTCACATTCTAAATTTCAACAAAATCGGATAAGGCGTTTTTGAATTATCTTGTATACGGACGGACGGACGGACATACATAAATCGATATAACTTTTGATTGAATGATACGAGCCCCTCTTGTAACCATCCTGATATTATTCAGTTTTGGTTACGGGCCTGCAAAACAGAATCCAAGTTGGCCACTTTTATATTGTAATTTTATTTACATAGAAAAGTTAGTCGATAAAATTTTATGCATGTTTTTTTGGATATAAAGTTTTGATCACATTTTTCGTGATTTATTTAAAAAGAGTACATTTTTGGAACAGTTTTCAGTTCCTATACTCGGACTGGTACTAATTACTATTTAGTCACTTTTTAAAATACGTTTAAAAACGTTAAATCTCGTCTAAAAAAAAGGGTTTAAAAGGGTGAAATTCTTAGAATCACATTCAGTTTTCTTTTATTTGAAATTTCAGTCTTTTTAAATTTTGAAAATATAAAACAAAATACTCTGCAATACTGAATTTCTGTATGAACGGATGATAAATTTCACCATTTTGATTATCGTTTTCATACATTTCGTTAGTTAAAATTTGTCACTTAAAAGTGAGATAAATTTGTCCATTTTGATTGTCGGTTTTCATACATTTCCTAAAGTAAAGTTTGTCACTTGAAAGTGAGATAAATTTGACCATTTTGATTATCGTTTTCATACATTTCGTTAGTTAAAATTTGTCACTTGAAAGTGAGATAAATTTGATCATTTTGATTGTCGACTTTCATACATTTCGTTAGTTAAAATTTGTCACTTGAAAGTGAGATAAGTTTGTCCATTTTGATTGTCGACTTTCATACATTTCCTAAAGTAAAATTTGTCACTTCAAAGTGAGATAAATTTGTTCATTTTGATTGTCGTTTTCATACATTTCCTAAGGTAAAATTTGTCACTTGAAAGTAAGATAAATTTGGTCATTTTCACTGTCGGTTTTCATACATTTCGTTAGTTAAAATTTGTCACTTGAAAGTGAAAGTAAAATTTGTCACTTGAAAGTGAGATAAATTTAAGGTGAGAAGGATTGGGTGATTGTCACTTTCAAATAATGTTTATTTCGAAAATAATGATCAAAGTGATGCATCACATATCACTGTCACAAACAATTACAGAATTCCATTGCGTAGCCGCCAAATGAATATAGTTAGGGCCAGGGCCAGGACCAGAATCACGAGCGTGTCACTTAAAAACTATTTTTTTTATCAAATTAAGAAAATCACAAGAAAAATAAATTTCCTAGTTTTTCCGGGAAAATTCGGTTTCGATTTTCAAAAAAAAAAAAAACACTTAATTTTCTTCTTAAATTTTCAACTCACTTTGAATTCTTTTCTTTTTTTAAACTATTTTATTTTTTAAAATTAATTTAAATTAATAAACTTCTGTTGTTCGGACTGGTCGCCGTCGTAGTCGTGGTGGTTCCCGCTTTTATTATTGAGAACCAAACAAATTGGACACCGCAAATCGACTGAATTTGATGACCGTTTTGTTACCTTGTTTAATGCTTTTTTTTACGTTGGTCTTGTGTTCATATCATCGAACTTTTTTTTAATATTATTTATAATCATTTAGATTTAGATTAGATCTGATTGAAAGTTTTATTAAAAAACGTGGATCTAGGTAAAGACGTCTGTTTTTGTTGTCGTCGTCGTCGTCGAACAATACGAAAAATTTTCTTCTATTTTGTATTAATTTTCATTGAAATTCCAGCTTTTTTTTTATCATTTAGAAAAGAAAAAACAATTACTTTAAGAAATTACTTAAACAATAATTATTAAGTTTGTGTGTGCTTTCATAAGATTCGTTTTTTTCTTTTATATACAATAAATAGTTTTGTAATCTTATATGTGCTCGACTCTACTAAGTTGCGACTAAAAATGTCGCTTGATAACGCATTTGTCGAGACCTTTTCTTACAATTTATCACATATCGCGAAATCGCGAGGCAGGAGGATAATTTATAAGAAAACAAATCAATAACGAAACACCTTGATTTATATATTATAATATATTAGAAAAATAAGATTTTGATTAGGTTAAAATCCATAACGGTTTTTCAAAATAGTACAGGATGTTTCATTCGCAAAACGTATTCCGCAAGGGGTTGCCTATACCCCATTCGAACAGTTCAAAATCACCATTCAACTGCTTTTTACTTTTATTATTAAGCCTAAGTTATAGGACGATAATTTATGCAGGAAACGGAATGACGGATCCGAAACGGATTCACGGTTTTTGACGGTTTTCAGATTGTATTAAAATAAGTCCGTTGTGGATCCGTGGATCTCTATTGTCTAATAGAAATAACCTTCAATTAAAAATCCATTTGACATTTAATACGTCGTGAATCCGTCATGGATCCGTCGCGTCTTCTGTAGTTTAATTGAAAACGTATGCATTTAGGAGTGAGAATAGGAATACACGAATAAGTTGCAATAAAAGTAGTGGAGAATCTGAATTACTTGAAGAAGTGGTATCGTTTGCTTAGTGAGAAAGCCAATTTAGTTGTAAACAAAGGGTGCCTGAGTTCTCGAACTCAAGCCATGGCGATTTCACATTTTTCAGTTTCCCTCCCACATACATTTAAAATTTTAATGCGTCGTCAATCCATCATTCTGTTTGGATCTTTAGAATGAAGTGAATAAGTGAGAAAACTCACCAGTTTGTTCCGATTTTATATGCAAAATCGGTTGTCTCTGGCTGACTTGGTGAACATTTTGTCCAACTCTGTCAATGAGGGCGTTTGGATAAGAAGGCAGGAGGTTCGTAACTTCAAAGTTAGTCCCGGATTCGAATCTCTGTACGGCGTCGACCAACAAAATTTTTTTTTCTACAAAAAAGAATTCCCGAAAAATTTCCTGAATTTCTAGGTTTCCTGCGTTTTCCGGGAAATGATGGCGTTTGGATGAGAAGGCATGAGGTTCTCAACCTCTCAGTTAGTCCCGGATTCCAATTTTTCTACGTCGTCGACCAAAAAGTTTATTTTTTCTAAAAAAAAAAAGAATTCCAGAAAATTGCTGCGTTTTCCGGGAAAAATACTTCGTGAAAGATTGATTACTATTTTTTGAAAAAACAGGTGTAATTTCGGGGTAGAGTCGAACCGCTAGAGATCCATCAATTTTGTAGCACTCGCAGTTGTAGCGCTGTTTTTATATATGGAAAAATTTGCATAGCACCCTCAGAAAAAGTGACAATTGATAATATAAAATGTGTAAATGTCGGATAAACCATTAAAAGGAACCATTAGCTTGATGGGCTATCGTTAGTAGAGTAATAATTAGGCAATGACGGAAGTAATTTAAGAAAAAAAATTGGAAAATGCCAAGGAATTGCAAACAAGACATTCAAGTTTTAACCAAAGATAAAGAATATATCCTAAATACTTGTTCACTAAAGGACAAAATGATACCTCATACTTGATCTGTGATATTCTAAAGATGGTCCTTTGACTTACCTGATGACAATTGGCATTTCTTTCTATTTGGTACAAGATTGTACGTTTGTAGCTTTGTAACAGTTTTACGAGCGAGAATGGAAGTAGCTTATCTATATTAGATTTAAACCGCAACTGTCCAAAAATATGTGGCAAAGTTCTTGAAGAGGTTGTTAATAAGTCTATCAACGTCTTCCAAAAAATTTTCGAAAATCGACTTATTCTTCTCGTTTTCCCTGAAACAACCACTGACATATTTGGTCTGTCATAACTAAAATGTTGCGATGCAAGCCTTGATGGTGATTGCTTAATTCAAACCTCGATAAGCCCGGTAAATTTGTATCTAGTACTTTAAATATTCTAGGATATATCCCCTAAATGCTTAAATACAGCCAAATGAATGCCTATAATTTTTAATACACATCCAATTAGTATTGGGGAAATGAATTAGATTCGTATTATTCGTGATATAAAAATAACCTATTAGTTAAATAAATAAATAGACGCCACTTTTTTACTAAAATAAACTAAAAATTAAGTAAAAGAACACAAAACACAAAAAAAGATCTGATACAACAAAAATTAATAAAGTAAATAAATAAATGATAGAACAAAAAAAGAAGTACTCTAACTTAAATAAATACAATTAAGAAATGTTCTAATTGAGTGTTCTGGTTTCTCTTGGAAAAACTATTTTTCTTTCCACATTGTTCTGTTTTTCTATAATTTTATTAGGGGAACACTATATAGTAATCCACCACCCCCAAAAAAGGAGGGACGGAAACTATTATATGTGTAGGCAAAGAAAAGTAAAAATTATGAAGAACCGAGGTCTTGGGTTTGAAGCAGAAGTCTCATCAGTTTCTAGAAACGAGGTCTCAACCAACTAGATCATTTCACATTTTTCTTACTAGTCTGTTCAATTTGCCTTTTCTAAGCATACACCTTCTTCAAACATTAAACATTACAACTGTTCTCTAAACCTTTCAATTGTTAACGACAATTACCTGTAGCTCTATTTTATTCCTTACATAGGCTGCGTTTACACCGACAAATTTTTAGGTCACCCAACTAAAAGTTAGGTTTGGTCACATGTGTTTACACCTAAGTCTAAAACAACGCCATATGTGGGCATTTATGGAACTTGGACATTAAGAGATGAGCTGTCATCTGTCATCTTGTTTCAGGTTAACCTAAACAATAATAACTACTGCAATGCCATCTAATCAGCTGTCACAAAGTTCTTAGGTCGATTTAAATTTAAGGGGTAGGTCTGCAATTTAGGTGACCTAACCTAAGTTACTATGGACGTGTTTACACCGCCATATTTAGGTCGACATTAAGTGCTTAGTTCTTTTTAAGTCTCGATGTAAATATAGCCATATACTAATTCGGTTTCGGTTTCGAAAGTTTAGATACAAATTGTTTGATGAAACATCTTGTCGTTTAAGAAACAATACTTAAAAGAGTCCCCAAAAGAAAAAGGTGTTAATTAATCTTTATTTTTTTCTTCTCTTCTTCGACAAGCAAGTTTAACATTTCAATTTTTGAAGTGTTTTTTTCTTTTTTATTGATTAATACAAATGAATTTTGTGGGAAAAATATTATTAATGATAAAATGATGCTAAAAATGATGCTAAAAGGTGTCATATGATATTTATTTTTCGCAAAGAAAAAAAAAAAACAAAGTTAATTAAAAAGAAAAGCTAGTAAACATATAAAGTTTTTCGGTATGGTAACCTGAATAACACGGGACTAAAATAGGCCAAAGATCTCCTCGGGGAATAGAACTCCAAGAAATTCAAAGTCTTTATCAGTACTAACAAGAAGAATATAAGAGTATACTGACAGGAATACTAACAGGACACTGCAAAGTCAAAGCCTTAAATAACTAGGACTTGAACTAGATAGGACCTACAGATTCTCCGAGGGTGACTAAGAGAGCCCAATATGCATATTCTCTCTGATTGTGAAGCACCTACTCCGTAGGAGAAGGACATATTTAGGGGAATACTGCTTCTCCCCAAGTTAGATGCAATCTCTTAGTCCACTCCGGATACTAAAATTTCTAAGAGAAATAAAAACATCAGCCAATTTGAGTCAATGTTGCTCGCAAATGCATACCCTTGCTCGCTCGCTTGGTCCTGGACGCGTCTTTATGTAAACAATGCAATTGTTGTATTTTAAACCATTCAAATTCTTTTTTTCCTTACGCATAGACAAACATAACAAATGATGTCTGAGTAACTCGACTTTTTAGGTTGTTCTGGCACTCTTAAATGAACCCTTTTGGGAACCAAATGTGATCAATAGGGAATCAGAACAGATCATCTGGTTTGGACGACACGCGTGTAAAGGTTTGCAACCATCTCAAATGCCTGCTCTTGCTTGCTTGTTCGCTTGGTCTGGACACGTCTTTATGTAAACAATGCAATTGTTGCATTTTAAACCATTCAAATTCTTTTTTCTTGCGCATAGAATAACAAAAACTCGACCTTTTAGGTCTGAAATGAACCCTTTTTGGGTGAACATTGGGACCAAAGGTGATACCGTGTAAGTTTTTCTCTAATCACACAGTTTAGAAGAGACATTTGTATGGAGTTTCCTCTATGTGATTAAATCTGATGTGAATTAATTTAAATTGTCACAAATTATTATCGTAAACAAATTAAATTATTGTTTCCGGCAATAATTTATTTAATTTGTTCTTTTTTTCTAGTTTTTTACTAAATTATTCAACAAAATAGTTACGCGTTTTTTTTCGCTTCTATTTCTTCCGTGTGTTAATTATTCAATTAAATCGAAATTAATCAATAAAAAAATAAATTAGTACTCGTAATTTCATTTATTAAAAATTTTTTCATAATTTTTTTTGTTTTTTTTAAACAATTTAAAAATTTAAAATCGGTTTATACCCGATTTTTTGTTAGTCTTCAGCAGAATTGGGACTCGTAACAAATCTAAGCATAATTAACACAAATGACCGCGCTCACGAGATTTCTCATGTTTCAATGATGAGACGTATGAAACCGCGGCAACGAGATTGCTCATGTTTCAATGCTGAGACATAAAAGACCGCCGACGAGATATCTCGTCCTTTCAAAAAAGGTTTCACCTGGGCGATTATTAGGTGATATAAACACAAATGTACTCAAAGCAATTCCGGAGTAAGAATAAACCTACGAGAATTAATATGCGGCCATTTAATAATGTTAATAATGCTTTAATAGTTTTCCGTTGATAACTTTACTATGACATCTTAGTTTATACTCTAATTTGGGTATAACTTAAGTCCGGATATCATAAAATATATTCTGAAAATTTCATTCAAATCGATCAATTAGTTTTTGAATTAAAGCTGTATAAAATTAAAAGATACAATATATCAGTTTTCCTATACTATCCTTGATCGAATTTACTGAAATTAAATAACAAACCGGAGTTATGGAGTTACTAAGTTAAGTTTCATTCAAATCGGAGGAAGCAGTTTCGAGTTACGCAGTGTAAAAGAGGATGCAATCGAGCCTCTGTAGAAAAATAAAGATTAAATACATAGTTCGGACGGACGGACAGAGGAATTTTTCATACTAAAACTCCGCAATCGGTCTGTCGTGGGATGTGTTATATGTCTTAAAGGTATTAAGAGGAGAAAATGCACAGAGTTGATGGTTGATCGATAGACACGTGAATATATGAAGAAAACATATTGATTTTTGTATTCGCATTTTTACTTGGGGGAAGGTGTACCATAGAAGTCTCATAACAGCACGTTTATGCGTATACCGAACCGGTACGATTGGGTCATTTTAGTCTACGTTTATTGGTTTGGTTCGCGCATAAACGTGCTGTAAAGTTCCAAGCAGAATGACGGATTCATGACGGATTCACGGCCCATTAAAATTTGAAATGTACATGTTTTCAATTAGACTACAGAGAACACAACGGATCCACGACGGACTATTTTCAATACAATCTGAAAACCGAAAACCGTGTACCCATCGTGGATCAGTCATTCTGTTTCCCGCATAAGTTCACTGTCAAGATCAAAAGATTGCGGAGCTATACTCTATACAAGGATAGTGTCTTGAGACCATTCTCTCCGATGAATATTTTAATGCGTTCCAAATATAGTGACACTAACTAATGTAGTCAAAAATGTGTAGATACGAGTTTCCCTCCGGTAACATCCAAAAAATTGGATCAATCTTACCGTAGTCAGTTGCACGGATCTTAAAGGAACAAATGTTTGAATTAAGATGCATTTTGTCTAAATTAGAGAAGGAAGGAGGAAGCATCGATGGAACAAAGATCACATCAGCCCACTTCACGCGGTTAACCTGAACTTTGTGGTGTGCGGTGACCACATATGATATACTACTATAGGATATAATTATCAGAGACATACCATATGTCCATAATTAATTTAATTTTTTTTTTTTTGGTTTAAAAAAAGCTTTTAACATAAAAAATTGGCATAACTACTTATTTATTATATTTTGAAGATTGATAAATTTGGGTGCCCGCGACTCTGTCTGTTTGGGTGGAAAACTTTCTCTGGCCTTTGCGAATTATTCTCAGCGTGATTTTTAGGGGCCAATTTTTTTTGACATTTTAAATATTGCAATATTATTCAATTTTTATGCCCTATGGTAGGTACTACCAGAGGGTATATTAGTTTTGTCACTAAGTGTGTAACACATAGAAATAATAATCGGAGAAAAATTTCAAAGGTATGGTTGTGTAGGGAATCAAAAGTTATATCGATTTATGCATGTCCGTCCGTCCGTCCGTCCGTCCGTCCGTCCGTCCGTCCGTAGACAAGATAACTCAAAAACGCGTTATCCGATTTTGATGAAATTTATAATTTGAGTTGCTTATTCCTTAACTTGGTTTGGTATTGCATTTGAGCCAAATCGATCCACGGGGGGCAAAGTTATAAAGGAAAAACCAGGGTGACCAGAAAGTTTTGTCGTTTTTTTCGTTATGGTTTTTCGGATGTAATTGGAAAATTTGTGACCCGATTTTGTTCAAATTAATTATGTAGGTTAACTGCATAAATAGACGATACCGAGTTAATTTTCAGTCAAATCGGTCTAAGGATAGTGGAGAAAGAAATAGTTGTAGCCTAAAATAAGCCTGTTCATAAAGTTTTTCCAATGTATTTTAAAAAGTTATATACGGATTTGAATCAAATTTACGAAACGTGTTTATACTATTAGACGCCAGCCTACCTGTGAATTTGGGCCAATTTGAGAATGAAGAAACGAAGTTATGGAGAGAAAAACCTTAAAATATTCAATTAAGCAGAAAGTTCGTGGCGTTTTTTTTCCAATAGTTGGCTTTAGAATCGTATAACTTTAGTAGTTCTAATCCTATCAAGTTATGTTATAGCGCGCTGAAAAGGTGACATCTTATAGAATACTTAGAAAAAAAAATTGTGAAATTCTGGCAGAACAAATTGGGGTAATTGGGTTTTGAAAATGAGCCAAAATTCTGAAATAAATTCCCAATATTAATGCTCCATGTTTGGTACTACCGTCCGTCCGTTGACAAAATAGCTCAAAAACGCGTTATGCAATTTTGATGAAATTTAGAATGCTACTTGGTTATTGCTATAGTGGTTTTGGTATTGCATTTCAGCAAAATCGACTGAGGGGCAGCGAAGTTATTAAGGAAAAACAGGTGCGGCCATAAAGTTTTGTCGTTTTTTTTTATATAGTTTTTCGGGTTTAATTGAAAAATTGGTAAAGCAATTTTGTTTAAATTAATTATATTGGTTGACTACATTAATAGACCATACCATTGTAAATTTCAGTGATATCGGTCTCAGGATAGTGGAGAAAGAAGTAGTCGTAGGAGGAAATAACCCTGTTCAGAAAGTTTTTTTGATGTATTTTCAGAACTAATGCACTGATTTGAATGAAATTTGCAAATTAGACTTATGCTACTAGGGTCTGAGTTACTTACAAATTAGAGAAAATTTTGAAAAGGGCAAACAAAGTTATGAAGGAAAACCTCGATATATTGTTAGTTTTCACAATTTTTCTCTCCCATTTCTACCATAGGGCATCAAAAAATCGGCTATAGGGCGATTTTACATTACTTTATGTTTACTTTTAAACTTTATTACGTAAGATTTGTAAAAGAAAGTAAAAAAAAAGTTAAACGAGATAATCTCATTCGCCCAATTTTTAAAGATAAAATATGACAAAAAAGGAGAGACTGTTGTAATCTTGTGAAATATTCAATTTTAAAGTTTCCATATACTCGAATGGTTATAGTTGCTATCGCAGAAATCTATAATAAAATGGTTAGAAACTGTAAAATGTGAAGCTCCCACTGATTGGGAGGGTTCCACGAACTCAGCATCCTTGGTTTACTAAACAACTGACTTTCTTACTAAAGTCCATCGATTTTCCGCCTCTTAAGGAGCATCCAAACGATTAATGTTACTTGAAAATTGAGTCACTCAAGTAACATTGAAGGTGTGTAGGCTCCTTTAAAGTATCGTAATTCAGATGTCTCACAATTTGTATTTTAACTCTTTACAATTTCACTTGTTTTCTATTTTTACTCTTACAACTCGGCCATCCTAACAATACAGGCGTGCCCCCAGCTGACCTCATATATACAAGGCCATCTCGTAAGTCTGTAAAGCCGACTCTACAAATAATTGCACATATTCAACTTTTAGGAAGCCTTTGTGAATAAATACCCCTAAAATAGTTAGAAAGTGTAAACTGTTTGAAATCGTCACCGATTGTGTTCGAATTCAGCACCCTTGGTTTACTAAACAATTGACTTTCTCAATTAAAGTCATCAATTCCACTTCTTAAAGTAATTCAGCTTCTTCACTTGTAGATGTGAACTCTTTACAATTTATTTGTAGCTGTAGCTCTGTGTCGGAATCGGAATCCATATTAAGTGCAATGATTATCGCGATACACTTTTCTTTTCAATGAGTCTCCTAAAGGATTGTTAAATGCTTCATTGGCATTGCTAAAGTATGTAGCAGTAGGTATTAGTTTGGATAAATATGGTACTTGAAATAGGAAAAAGCCAAACGTTCCGGGTAGGCAGTTTTCTGAAAATACTCGAACTGTTGATGTAGATTTTTTCACAGGGAGGAGTAACTGAGAATTCTTTGTGTATACATTTTTACCATCATTCCAACGCTGTAAAGTATGCCTCCTTGTTAATAGTATTTGTAATTTGTATTTGGATTTTTATATCACACAGAATTTCTTTTTTAAAACAAATACTATTAATGAGATTACGTGGCGTAGGCAGATGTGCCTAAATCAGAATCCAAAACTCTCTTATTCTATGCTTTTCGATCACATAGAGTTTTTTCTAACAAGTACTATTTTAATGAGGTGGCCTGTTTTGCGGACTACAAATTTGACCAAATCAAAATCCAAGTTGAGAACTCTATTTGCTGTATCCTTTTTGGTTTTATGAACAATTTAAGGTACGGTTTCGTTGGGAGCTGTTGACGGCAATTGAACAGCGCTGTTAACTATTTTGGTTGTAGCCGTTTAAAAGCTGGTTATTGTTCCAAATCTATACACTTCAATTCTATTCAAACGAACAGCTTCGAAAGCACCGCTAGACTGGTTCAAAAGCAGTCGAACGGCAACAGCTAGCTGTTGACAACCGCTAATGAGCTGTCGAACACCGTGAACGAAACCACTCACACACGGTTCTGCCATAAGAAGAGTCATTTTCAATGTCGAAAGCTGACGGCCAGCGGCCGCCGTCAACAGCTCCCAGCGAAATCGTATCTTTATTTAGAAAGAGATGCAGAATTTTTTTGGCTATTAAAGAGATTTATTTATATTTTTTGGATATCGATTTTGGGTAAAGATTTCCTAAGCAACACTCTATTGATTGTGCCCCAACTTTTAGTAGTTCGTTTTTTGAAGATAGGGTGCAAAGCATCGATTGTTGCGTTGGCCGTGTGGGCAGTGTTGGGCCTTCCTGTTGAAAACAAATATCGTCCAAGCCTTCCTCTTCAATCGTAGGGAATAAATGATACCGCATCCATATTATATGATTTTGTTTCTTTACAGAATCAAAATACTAAAATTTTCATAGTTCCAACAGTCTCCCCTATACAAATTTTTCCGTGCAATCATCGTAATTTTTATTAGAACTTAAATTTTCTAATTATTTTTAATGGTATTTTTTAATTAACTATTCTGGAATTTTCTCCAAATAACATAAATTTTTTAAAGCATTGTTAGAAACACAATTATTTAACACAAGAAAATACCTAAGTGTAAATTCATTTGAAATTCTTTTAGGTTTTATCATCTTTATGGAATTTATTGTAGTTGAATTATTCGTGAGAACGTTTATACCAGACGTGTTCCGTTTACGTAAGTTGTTCTTAAACTTATGATTCGGCTAAGAATTCAGGTTATTTCAACTTTGATTGAAATAACTTAAAAGTCTAAACAACTTACGTACTGGCACTCCAGAGAAAACTCGAAATTCGTCTCAAAGGTCAACTTTCAAACCAAGAAAATGCAACTAAATATTAACATATCAATTATTGTTTGCATGATCTTGCATGACTATCAAATCATCTCGAAAGTATTACATGAAGCTACTTGTTGTGGAAATAAAAGCACTACTGTATAATTATAATATCGTGATTGGAGGTAGTCGGCTTTTTATCCCTTCAGAATTACTTATTTTTATGTTGTTTGCCTACAAATCTTATCGTCAGAGAGTCACGTCATTTGTCAGAAAGAGAAGTCACTTTATTTGACAAGTGATGTGGCTCGCGGAATTGCTGAAATGCTGTCGTATATAGGTAATGGCGTATATTCGATTTTGACTGTAAATTTTCAAACAATTTTCTATCCACCCCTAACATATATAGCGACATTTACATGATCTACTTGCAGACTTCGACTTCAATCTAAAAATTGTCCATGTAAACCCAAATCGACTCTTTAATTCGGCTTGAGTCAATGCGATCATAAACATCGACTTGAAATTTGCATGTAAATTCATATCGACTTCAAAGAAGCCTGAAAATTTAAAATGGAGTTTTATTAACAGCGGCAAAACCTTACCTAGAAAATAAAAATGTTTCTTTTCAAGCGTCTGTCAAACTGGACCTGATTTGAAGTCGATTTCAAGTCAATCCATTCCAATCTGGTAAAGCTAAAAAAACCCAATTTGAAAATCAAGTTTATCTCCAGTCTATTTTGGAGCGGCCATGTAAACGTCATAAGAGCTGCATATTGTATGTGTATGTGTGACACAGAAATATGATTTAATTTTACAATTTCTACGTGCTAGAATTTATCTACCAATACGTGGAAATATCAGAAAAACGATAAGAGTAATTAAAATTTCATAAGAGTGAGTGACATCTTTCATTCTCCCTCTTCCTGATACATTATGCCTATAAAAAACTGTTCGTACTCTTTTTCACTTATTGCAACGTGATTGTCGTTTTTTTACTACTTCTTTCTAATTGGCGTAATTGATTATTCACTAGCTTTGGGTGTTTTATAATTACACATACTTTGGTTTAACTTAAAGCTTGAACTACATTTTATATATAAAAATGAACGATGTGTTACTGTATGTACCTGGCTACTTCCCACACAAAAACCATTAATCCGATTGATATGAAACTTTGGCGAATTGATGTTTAAGTAGTGACGATGAAGGCTTGCGATAGGTGGCATGAGAGTAACATCAATAATTCGATCAATAATAGATAGATTTTCATGAAACTTGGAATGTAGATACTGGATAGGCCAATTGAAAAGGTGCACAATATATCTCCACTTGGTGGGTGGTTGTGGGGGATGGACAAATTAGGAAAGCCGTTAATAATTCGGTCTAATTGAAATTAAATTTATTTTCATATTCTAGGAATTATGTGAGCAAAGCCGTGGGTATAGCAAGCTAGTTGATCATACAAGTGAGATTTATAAGAAAGATGTTTTCTCTTTCTTGTCTTTATAGCAAAATTTGGAATCAATTGGTTTTATTTTTCAAAAGGGAAATTAGAGAAAGCTCAAACTCTTTTAACCCCTTTTCTCAAGTGATGAAAGCTTCAAAATACTAACCCTCCTAAACTAAAGTCTTCACCATGAAATTCATTTTACAGCTTAAGCTCCAGTTTAAGTTCAAAACCTGGGTTTACGCTCTGTGTGTGAAATTGGGCATTAAACGTCTCTAATAGACATGTGAATTTATTTGTGGACACCGAAAATTTGGTGTGATCATGTAAACGTACTCATTCAAACTTTTACCTGTTTATTCTGAGTGCAGTCATAACAAGTTCAAGTCATGACATGACGTCATTGTCATAACTTTTTTTTTTAAAGACTATTTGGTATTCTGACCCGGTCATAACGAATAATAACTGTCATAAAAAAAAAGATCATAAGTTATGACCGAAAATATTTTACATCATAATGAAATTTTATATGTGTTCTTTGAATGATTTAACTGATTTACCATTTTCCAAACATATTCGAACATATTTCTCAAATAACCATAACAACTCGCTCGAATTATAACAGTTATCAACTGTTATAAATTCATATTTTGAACATAATTATGACCCGTTCATCGCTAGAATACGGAATTTTCGCAGCAGTCATAATTTCAAAATCAGAATATTATTGTCATAAATATTTATGACCGGAAAACTATCACAAGCGGGTTAATGTGTTTTATTAATCCTGGTTTTTCGAGTTTTTTTTGGGATTTTCTATTTTTATATCAATTTTTTTTTCTTTTTTTTTTTTTTTGTTAAGTCATTCATTAAAATTTTTCATAATTCATTTAATTCATAATTTTAAAAATGTGCTCTTAATAAAATATTTTTATCGCGATTTACGTGTCTTAAAAACGTTATTTTCAAATACATAATTTATGATATTAGTCCGTCGTCAAAAAAAAAGTGTTCTTAATGAAAAAACAATTCAGCGAGTATGATTTCCCTAATTAAAAAAAAAGAGTTAATAAATTTTATCACGTGAATGATTGACAAGTCATAATTAAAAAACAATTTTCAAAAAAAAAATTAAATTAGGTTAAATTGAAATCATAGACGACATTTTATCGATTTTTAATTTTCGATAAAAATCAATTTTTTTTTATTGAAATTCAATTTTCAATAAAAGAAAAATTTGAGAGAAAATTTTCATATCTCTAAAATAACGTGTGCCATAAAATTAATGACGAAATTTTAATAAAAAAACAATTAAAGAAGAAAAAAAAAGATAATTTTTTCGAAATTGAAATTACGACAATTTTCGATTATGAAAAAAATTCGAAAATCTTAAAGAATTTTGAAATCACTATCAATACAACTTTTTGTGATAAAAAACTAATTTTCTTTGGAAATTATCAGACAAAAAACTAGCCATTAGAAAAAATCTATTACTTTTACTGGTCAAAGTATTGCTCCTAGTCGTTTTTATTAAAATGAACAAATATAGGGTATCCTAAACTTCGCGCTATTTCCGTTTCATTAAGTTAAGACAAGTACTAAAAAATCTTGACATCTGTCATCTGTCATCTGTCATCTGTCATATGTCATCTGTCATTGTTGCGATTAATAGTCATGGAACTTTGCTGCACGAAGGAACATTATTATTATTGACAGATTTGTCAAGTTTCGAGCACCTTCCTACTGTGGAACAAAACGACATTTCCGCACAAAATTAAAATCATGCGTTTCTCTCGAAGCATTCTGTATTTAATTAATTATGAAATTCCCCGTCGAATGAGATGTGGATCTAATACCTGGAGGACCAAGAATACCTGAGATATAAACGTATACCTTCATACTAGATAATTTTTGAATTTCATGTCCCTAAAAACGAATATTTTTGAAAACGTCGAATCGTATTTAATTCGTTATTAAATTGATCATCGAATGAGGTATGGGTCGTATCTATAGGATGCAGAATACCTGAGATATACACATATGTACTACAAGTTATGCAAATCCAATCTTCCGCTTTTATTGGGACTCCCTAAGAAAGAAGAAATTTTGTTTTACTGATCGAATAAGGGACATTTTTCTATCGTTTCTTCTCTCTCTCACACACAAAATTAATCGGACTTAAGAAGAGTGGGTGTACTGTAGGCGACAGGCGACAGGCGACAATCATACATTTGATGAGGTAATTTGTAAATTACAGGCGAACAACTCTGTCTCAGTCAATTTCTCAGTATAATAGCCCTTTTTTTGAAGTCATTGCTTATGAAAATAACCAAAGTCATAATCACCCTGTCGCCTTACAGAATTCCATTGTGCAGAGCTTTAGAAACTATCATTACAAAATCTTAAATACAGCCACGTAACAATAGCTGATTTGGTCAAATTCTAAGGCATATGTATGTCTGACAGTATAAATAGACCGACATCAAGATTCCTGATGTAATATTTGGTGCAGGATAATAATAAGGAAAACACTGAAAGAATAGATAAAAATAAGACTTAGTCGAAAAGTAATACAAGAAGAACAAACAACGCGGGAGTTATTCACCCCTGTTCTGAGATACGACGTTAGTAAACTTAACGCATTCGATTCCATGTGATTCGCAACTCGATCAGCGTTCTCTGTGAATTAGCTGCGTTCGCCCGTTAAAGAAACGGCAAGCATCGGATGTCAAAAATCAATTTGTGTTTGTTTCTTCATTGTAACCTATTGGATCAATAAATTGGATTTAACGCTTCCAATTTACTTGCTAATGAGACGGGAGGATATAAATTTGCTATGTGAGCAAAGAGTTCTTTTTGGGAGATTCTTCCGTTGGTATTCGTTTATAATTCTTAGCTAAGTCAGGGTGCTCTTTCATTGTATCGATTAGTATCTTGAATTGGTCAGTATTTGTACTTCGTTATTTTATATTTAAAAATACGTTTACGAAACTCTTTACCAACATTTTAAACTATCAGGCTTTAAGACACTTGCACGAAACGCAACGAAACTAAAGTTAGTAGTTTAACCTTAAAAATCACGTTCCGGCGAATCACAGAGCAACAACTATCGAATAGAATCGAATGCGTTGGCACACGTTGTTCTCGGTTGAATTCAAATGAACGTATTCAAGAACAGCGAAAATGGAGTATCGAGTACCGATCGAGTACATATCGACGAATAAACTAACGTAGTAGCGCTGTATCTGAGAACAGGGGTGATTGTGCTTAGATCCGTAGCAAAAGCTTTTCAAAACTAGCTTTGTTTAATAACCACCACCTTGTCCTTGTCTGTCACAAGTACTACCTCTAATAGAACATGCTCAAATCGAGCTCCAGATCAGATCCAATTAAATGTGAACGTTCTCAATGAAATATTATTATAATGATTTTGATTGAACTTTATTTAATTTCAAAGCCAATTGTTTTGTTGATTTGATTAAGTGCCAATTGTGTTACAATTTGCAATTTTTTGCAAGGTAAAATTGGATTTTCTTTTCAATTTCTATCAAAAAAGGTAATTTTAATCGCAAAATTTTTCTATTTTTTAAAACAATTATAATTATTAATCGTTTAGGCTTTATGCTTTGTTTTTTTTTTTGTTTAAAAAGCTTTAAGTGTTTTCTTATCTATCTTTTATTTATTGATTTTGAAAGATTAAGATATTATATTGTGGGTCGAAAAAATTGGTGCTACTACTATAAAAATGTGGAAATTCCATGATTTGCGTTTTTATAGAAATAATTTTGATAATTCTGTCCACTTCTCGATTTAAAGATTTATTTAAGAATACCAAAAAAAAAAAAACTGATTGTATTATTATATAAAGATACACAGTACAAGTTTAGATGTGTTTTTTCCGGCGGTCACATAAAAAGCTAGTTTAAAAAAAGGAAGCTAATAATTATATACGAGCTTTTTCAGCTTGTTACTTGTTGAGGAAAACGTCAAAAACCGATACAGCATTCAAATTTGCCTCGCGTAACATCCTGGACATTGGTTCATTCCTCCCGCCGTAGTCAGTTCGTTGAAAATTGATTTCAAACAACTTCACGGATCTCAAGGAACAAATGTTTTTGTCAAAAACACAGGAAGCATCGAGGGCACCATTAAAAGACCACCACATCAGCCATTTCACGTCGCTTTTCTAAGGAATATAAGTCTAAGAATTTTAGCCTATTATTGTAAGAAGGCAGCAAAAAAGGGTCAACTCAGAGAAGGTTGTGCAACGCGAAACGTAAAAATCTACGTTGAACGGATTCCAAACTGTTGACATGAACTTTATGGTGCGCGATGACCATAACTGACTAACGTATTCCAATACTGGTCTAACAAAAATGATATAAGGGGATTAGTGATATGTGGGTCAGAGAACTCTTTATATATTCCAAACTCGAATTGGCTCTATGAACCACTAAGTCGAAATGTAGCTTAAAGTTGAGCTCACTATCGCAAATAACTCACAAGTCAGTTATTCTACTAATTCTTTGAAGGGGGGCACAATTGACAAAGTAAATTCTGGAAAGAGTTATCACGTTTCCCAGAGAAGATGATAGATAGTCTTACACTTGTCTATGTTGAGTGTTAGGTTGTTTTTAACATATCAAATATAAAGAAACTGTTAAAATCTTCCTCGAGATGGACAAAATCAATAGTGTTTCAGTTCTAAAATAGCATTGCTTAAAGAAGTGAGTATAAAATGTATGATAATCGTACTTATTTTTGCACCAAAAAAATGCAGCTACAATTTACAGCGCGTATCTAAACCATATATCCGGGAATTCATATCAAAGAAATAATTCTCATGATAATTTTTCAGATTATTTAAGAAGCGTTTAAAGTAGTACTAGTTAGATAACATAAAATTTAACCCCAAGAAGAAAGAAATAAGTGTCACTCGCTTATGAAAAATTTGCCTAAAATTTCGTCATAATATTTTTTGAGAGAGGTACTCGCCGCACTCTTTGATAACATTGTTTTTTTTTTGTTCTAAGAATAGCTGAAGATAGCACAGTTTTTTAATTAGCGGTGCTATTCTGTAATACGACAACAAGTGACAATTGTCACTTAAAAGTGATACATTTTTGTCACTTTTAAATAATGTTTTCAAATAGTGATCGACTTATTTTGAGGGCAGAATACTGCTGCTCTCCACGAGAGCACAAACATTTTGCGCGTTTGGTGGAAACGCAGCTTAAGGAAAACATAAATGAATCTTACGAAAGAGGACGTGTTGCAAAGCTAAGCATTAATCAAGTGAAGCATATAATTACGAAGCTCTAACCAGGCAACTCCATTAGGCTTATGTCAACACTTATTTTTAGTCGGATTGAAGCAAGTCCAATGGAGTCGTGGGGTAAGGAACCGGCGATTTTTTTGGCGTTAAGGAAGGAAGATGATTATTCGCTTATTATCTTCGTTTCTACGATTTTTATCGAAATATTTTATAAATAATTTTTGATGTAAAATTAAATTTTACATCCTTTTTGTGTTATGACTTTTTTTGTATCTTTGATAGTTTTTGTAAGAAACTTAAATTTTGGTTGAAATAAACTTCAAATATGCGAATTTTCATGCCAAAAAAAGCTTCTTTTTTTTCATCTTAAATATTGATTTTTCGTATTCGAAAATCAATAAAATCTAAAAGCATTTAAAATTCAAATAAAATTGAATTGTATTTTCTTAAAAATGTAAAAAATCCAAAGAAATCTTATTGCGTTTTCTTTTTGTGGGTGGAAAATTTATATTAAAAAACCTTGATCCAAAAATTAAGTTTCAAATTTTCGGCTATTTTTTTATTAATAATAAAATTTTTTGGAGAAAATTATAAAAATTTCAAAATCAAAATTTTCCCCAAAAAAAGTGATTCAAGGAAAATTCACGTAGAATTAAAAATAATACAGTAAAACCTCACCAAAGTTGGGCACT
The DNA here is from genome assembly GCA_963422695.1 of Xylophagus ater. NCBI lineage: Eukaryota > Metazoa > Arthropoda > Insecta > Diptera > Xylophagidae > Xylophagus > Xylophagus ater. Next base: position 1,380,697 of record OY730480.1, on the reverse strand, counting down.
CACAAAAGAATATAGTACAAATCTCTTACATAGCTTTGGTTATTTTTTTTAGTGTGAAACGAAGCAAACTTTTACTAATCTTAAGAGGACTGGCCCCCAAAAAGTAATGTATTTACGCGACAAAATAAGATTGATACTGCATTCGGGTTTCTTGTCACTTTATTTTATAACAAAATAATGTTTCCGAACTCTTGTAGATCAAGAACTTGTATCTTTTGATCAGCCAAGTGGGTGGGAGTGTTGTAATCATTCTTTTGATCAAGACAAAATATACCTATACCTCGCTTTATGACCTAGATACGTTTCGGGAAAGTTGGCCGTAGAGCAAAAGCTGTAGAAGAAATCAATATTTTTTTGTAGCAGTGGGAGAATCTGAAACTAAATAGAAAGTATATCGAAACATTGTGGACTATAAATCGAAAAAGTGCCATAATTAAAAAAGCCCCTTATAGGGAAATGTCGTATAAAGAACGGCCATATAGCGGGATATAGGTGTATTAAGAAGAAATGAAGTACGTTCAACTTTAATAGATCAACGTTTCTAAGAAAACTATATGACTATGAACTCGGCAGAATGCTGCAATCTATGCAATATACGCAGAGGCGTATGTATTATCGTTTATCCGGTTAGAAAGATTACTGAGATGAGCAGAACATGTCAAACGAATGCTAAAAGAGCGGATACCAAGCAAAACACAACAAAAGGGAGAAGGCCAGTCAGCAAGCCACGAAACAGATGTGAAGACACGCTAATGGCAGATGCTGTGGACCAACAATTGGAGACAAGCAGCAAGCTGCAGAGACGATTGGAGGTGGAAGATTGAAGAGACCAATGATCGATTATACTGGGCTGTAGCGGCATAATAAGAAGATGTCGTGAAGGCTGTCCAAGTTTACATGTTTTACTGTATTTTTTTCCCATTCATATGCAATGCAACATATTTTCTTCGTACGCCATTTCAATGCTGATTTTTTAATGTTACTTTTTTATGGAATAAAAATAGTTTAGATATGAAATGAAATAAAATCAATAACCTTCTCGAAATAATTTATAATGTTGACATTTTCTGATCTCGTAAAAAAAGTTTACATTAAAAAAGTTGTGCATTGTTTTTAATCACGTTTCCAGTTGGAAACAGCAAAAAACTTATGACAAATAATAATTATTGGAATTTTTCATGAAAATTTCATTTCATTTCATTAATTTATGAAAAATAAATCTCGTAACGGAAAAATTTTCAAGTTTAATTTCCTCATAAAAAAAAAACATATTAAATTGGCTTTTGTAGCCGCCAAAGAACTTTGTAAATTTCTCACAGATAGATGGCGTAATGATGTGTAAATTTGAGTGTGTGTATGTAAATTGGTACGTCTTGTTCATAGAACTCTTTAAGTCGTTTAAAAATATGACTAGCGGCGCACGTTTATGCGCAAAATAAAGGCCAATCAAAATACTCTAATTGAACCGATTCGGTTATGCCTGAACTAAAATGGTTTAGTCGTCCGATTGGCGCTTAAATGCACTGTAAGAGACTAAAGACTACGAAGACATGCAAAGTATGCTTGACTAACGTTCAATTTCCGATCAGTTTGCTCTCAGCAACATCATGTCTCGTAATTCAACTATATTTATACAACATTTGAAGCCGATCATAAAGATTTTGCTGTGTTTACATGCACGATTTTTAGATTGAAGTTCATTTCAGGCGAAATAACTGAAGAGATCGATTTATACACGCTTTTTCTAAAACATTATTTTAAGAACTAAAAAAAGTATGAGGACAGTTCTAAAAGTTCGTAGCCCTTACATAGCAACAATTGTTCAGCGATGTTGCCAATGGTCTTTTATAAACCGATTTCTTAAAATCTGAAAAATAAGTATTTACAACAGCCATGACCTTCTCATTTGGCTCAGGAAAATGTTCAGTCAATCAAACAATGAAAGAAGTTCAGACCAAAATCCTGTCTGTCAGTTTCTCGAGTAAAGATTTCTGTAGAAAGTTAAGCTATGAGCAGCAGAACGATGGGAATACTATCGAATTGTATTTTCAAAAATCGGATAAATAACTTTTGAAATTTTATGTTTCAATTTTAGATTCTTAAGTAGGACTCATATTGTTCAGGTTTCCATCAGCTTCATTGAGCAACTGAGAGAAAACTGACACAGTGTGTAAATGTAAAAACTGATGGTTTGTCAGTCAAGCTCAATAATTATTCAAAATTTTCGTGAGCAATCAGTTTTCTTTCAAACACGACTGATCAATGTGAGAGCTCTACTTTAGATGAACATAAAAATAAGTTTCCTATTATTTCAAGTACGGTTTCTTCAAAAAGAATCAATCTGCTATAAAATCAGGTACAACAAAATCGATCAAATCAAATCGCTATTGCCTTCTTAAAAAAAAAATCGATTGTCGAAAATATCGATCTGAGATCATCATTCCTGGAAGGGCAGGTTGCGACTTTATTCTTTTATCCACAGGCTATGAAACTCACAGTATTGATTTAAAAGAGCAGTTTGTAAACAAAACATAAAGAGCGAGATGGCAAAAGTTTGAAAACGATAGAAAGATGTGATCAAAAGTGGTTCACTAATCAAAAAGACACTGTTCTCACAGATTGTTAAAAAGAACAGTTAAAAATCACTGTTCTTTTTAAAGAACAATAACAATCTATTTGAATCATTTCTACCCCATGTCCACTGTGCGTATAAACACATAGCCTAGTATACCTAAACGTCCAAGCCATATTGAAGGTAAAATTGAAGAAGAGTACATTAAAATAGCTTTAGTGTGTAGGGATATTAATGTACAAGAAGAATTAATTGTCGGAAATATTTACAACTAGCAGAATACCCGACGTTGTTTGGGCTTTCTTCAGGACTTTGTTGAGCATGAGTTGAGGTTGAGTAATTCAACATTTTCTGATTACTTTGCAAACGATGCTCCGTCATAAGATTTGCATAAGCCTCCCCGACAATTCGTACATTTCGAGTATTTCTACTGATGTTTCCTCCTATCAAACGTCTCGACATCCATTTTTTCTATTAACTAAAATGAGGAAAATTGAAATTTCTTGAACGCAGCGACAGCTACCGGAAAAAAACTTAAAACAAACCTAGCTTCGCCCGGACATATGGTCCAAATATGGTGTCAATACGTTTAACTGTTCTTGAGTTTGACCGCAGCGCCCCCTATCGGGATACAACATAATATAAATCTAGCTCGGCCCCGAACCAACATATAGTCCAAATATGGTGTCAATACGTCTAGCCGTTCTTGAGTTTGACCGCAGAGCCACCTACCGGAATCAAACTTAAAACAAACCCAAAAATCAAAGTAGCCTATAACCAGCACGCTGGAACAAAGAATCGGTGGAGATATGTTTCATCAAAATCGGTGCAGCCGTTTAGGAGCCAACTCGGTACATACAGACAAAATTCCACAAATATTATAAAGATTAGTTTATAAATTCAATAGTACAGCTCTTCTTCTGCATCTGATCGGGTTTATCCTTCAACTTTAATGAACTTTAAAGTATCGAAGGCCTAAGGTGTGACAGCCTGTTGAGACGGAAATACATATAATAAGTACCTCTAATCCGTCTTGCCAAGGTATAATGCGCTCGACATCGACAATCTCCATTATTTCCTTTGATTTAATAAATATGCACTTATCGTGGATTTTGTTTTTTTTTTTTTTTTAAAGAAAATCAAAAACAACAAAACGCACTCGACTTCATGCGTCTTAAAAATTTTATCATCTTGGAAATTTGTGATAAGGAAAAATTTAATAACGCAAAAATAAGATCGTCGTTTCTTTTTTTTTTGCTTTTATCATATTTGATGCAAAAGTTTAGATCATGTCAATTTTTATCAATAAAACATTTTATTGTTTTTGGATTCTAATTAATTATTTTTTATCGATTAATTAAAAAAAAAAGTGCAACTTGAAAAAGAAAAAAAAATTTTCCGACAATTTTTTTTTTTTTGGTGTCCATAAGGTCGCGAATTTCATAGAAATTTCTACATATTTGGTACGAAACTTTTTTTCCGATGACCATCAAAAATTTCAGAAATCATTGAATTTCGGAACAAAAGAAACGAAACAAACATAAAGAAAACTTAAAATTGGCTAATAGCAGGTTTTTTTCATTCTCTAACATTCCTATTCTGGAGACTTGTGACTCACACAAGCATTTATGACATTTATGATAAAATTATGACTTTTAAGAAAATTCCGATTCTAGCAGTCGAGTCATAATTTTGTAATGTTCCAAAATGTGGCTTTGTGATACAGTTTTTGAACTGTTATTATTCAAGTTTTTATGGTTGATGTCATATGACTTAATTTTGCAGCATGACAACGCTGGGCGATATGTTGCTAAATCAGTTCAATCAAACATTGTAAGCGCTTGACTTAGAAACCTGAAGGAATCAGAGGATTTATCAGAGTATCTACGGAATATGAAAGCACTCTTATCAGTTCATAATACGTTCCTAAAAAAAAAACTCCACAGGCTTGTTTTTATGTTCGTCGGCAAAGTTGAACCGGCGATCTACGTTGTTCGAAACATTCCATACATTTCTAACGCAAACAAAGTAAATCGCCGGTTCAACTTTGCCAACGAACATAAAAACAAGCCTGTGGAGTTTTTTTTTTTAGGAACGGTCCGGTCACTTATGTTTCTTCCAACCATCTAATTTGAATTTACTGCTACTTTATATGGAGTAACAGATGTGCTTTTTTGTCGAATAAAACGAACAGAGCCTTCATGCTCAGTTGTGACTCCATTTCTACCAGTTCTTTTCAAGTGTTCCTAACTCCTTTACTTTTCTCTATTACTATATAAACAGTCTTCTATGAAATTTGATAAGTTTCCGCAATTTCAGCAGCAGAAATTTGTTACAATGGTCGAACGGTCTTCGCCACACTGATTTCTCTTGTTTTCATCATTTTGAAAGTTCAATGTTTATTAAAATACCAAAGATTAAATATCAGAAAATGTTTTTCTTTAATAATTGTACCCTTTAAACGGTACCACATCACTGATCAAAACGTAAGACTTCCGTAACAATACTTATGTGCCGTACGCCAATAAAAGTTTATACTGCCCTGTGTAAAAAAGAAACCTCCACTCCTTTTCTTCGTATTGTTACATCTCCAAAAAAAAAAAATGTTGCAAATTCGAATGCCAAACCAATAAAGTCGGCATCCAAAGAAACGCTTTACAAAAAAAAATTCAAATATAAAAATACTTATGCCGCCCCCTGTATTTGTTAAGTACTGTATTTAATTGGAGAAAATCCGTTTACGCATGCGCAAATCTGATTCAAATATTTCTTTGGCATATGTTTTAGTATAAACATTCTAGCACGTTTATATCGGTTGCCTGAAAACTCAATACATATTTAGGTAAGTTAAGTTTTTGGGTAAATATCCAAACATGTACATTGTACTACCACTTGGATTTTTGTCTGACACTGACACTGCCACTGACACTGACACTGCGGTAAAATAAGTATAAGTTGATTTATTAAAATTTCACAGAAGGCTATTTCTTTCATTAAATTTGCGATAAGATGGTGAAGGCCTCAATATAAGAGAGACATTATACAAACTAGGAACTGAAGAGAAATTGGGTACCTCTTATCTAATACTTCCTTTGAAAATGAAAGAAACAAAAAATAGGGAAAGAAAATTAATATTTTTCATTAGAAGGAAAGCAATAACCTAACCTGTAAACCAAGTATAATCTATTTTATACCACCTTCTTCCTATAGGAAGAATTGTAGCAGGCGAAAGCATAAATATTCTTACGGAATTGATGCTAACAGAGGAATGGGACAAAAAAAAACAAACAAGATTGGTGCCCAATATTATTTGTGTGTTAATATGCTTAAAATTATATGAAAAACCCCAATTATGTAACAGATAAGGTCAAGAAACTATTTTGGATACCACGTGACTTATTTCTGTAAATGATAGATAGCTCAAGAGAAGTGGGTTTTGAATTTGTATATATAGTTCTATTGAGAAGTACCACTCCATGCATTGTAAATAAATGAATCAGGGCGGCAACGAAATGTCGAATAATTCTAAAAATAGATGCAAGATCAATCGTCAGTTTTCATATCTTCTTAGAAAGTTATTTTACTGTACACTTATCCTGTGGTAAAGGCAAAGAAGCACACACATAATTGTAAAAAGCCAAGAGCAGGGATCAAACCTGATTCTTATTAGTTAGTAATTTAAAAATGAGGTCTAACCGACTGCGCCACTTCATTTTTATACATTGAATACCGTTGCCAATCCCGTTTATTTACACTAAACACCTGAAACCTTCACACCAATTTTATAACATCACCGTTTTGGTAGGATTTAGTAAAACTAATTTAAACGCTCTGATTTATAATCATAAGATACATTGATCTCTCAGAATCTATGTTAATTTTGTATAATTTATTGCAAATCGTGATTTTTATTAATTATTTTTCCTGTTGTTATTATACGAGAGAGGTTCTTAATCGCGGAGACTCGGTATTCATTCTTGTTAAGTTAAATTTATCCTATCGGATTCGAAAATTAAAGTGTCAGGTGTAATTCAAATCGCTGTCAAATGTAAACCGCACATCTTGTAATATTAAAATTTAACATGAATATGTTGCTTGAGACATATTCTGTCTGTCAGGAGTAAAAATTATTCGTTCTTATTTTTTGTACAATGAACCTTAAACGAAATTCAATTGTTGCGCTTCATTTGATTGGAAAGTTACCATATTCACGGGATCTGAATCCGTAGGATTATTCAATTTGGGGAATTTTGCAACTAGTGGGCTTGCCGAAAAAAACACACAACTTTGGACGGTTTAGAAAAAGATTTGACTCGTGAACGGTGGAACTGTTTAAGCCATTAAGACAACGTACGAGCATCGTGCGAGCATCATTTAAAAAGAGATTGAAGATGATGGTAAAGGCAAAATGGGGTTACATACCATAACTATGTATTTGTAAGAATTAAAAATAGGATACAACTGAATTTGATAAAACAATTGAGAGGTTTGACAAAAACAGTTGTAATGATTTGAAAAATATTGTTGTTAGTAGAGGAAAAGGCAAATGAACAGACTGGTAGATACAGTGTAGAATGGTCTAGTTGGTTAAGACCTCGACCTCGCCTTATGAGACTGATGAGACCCTGGTTCGAATCCAGGTCTCGGTTCTTCATTTTTTCTCTACTTTTCTTTGCCTTACATATTCTAAACTATCATTTCTATAAATTTTAATAAAAACGAGCAATAAACAAAAAAATTACAGCGTTTTTAAATCCACACTTCAATTGCTGGACCTGGTAATTAATTTTAATATCACTGATTTTAGATTCTTCAATATTTTAGTAGTACTCTTTTACAACAGTACGTATTTTTTTTTGTAACTTTTTTCAGCCAAAATTAGTAACCAAAAATGTTTATAAACATTTTTACCTTTGATTTTTTAAGCGTTTTTCTTTTTTTACACAAATATTTAACACTTTTTTTTTTTAATCTACACTAAAAGAAATAACTTAACTTTTTTATTAAAAAACAAAAACATTTATAAATTTAGTAAATTTAGCTTAAAAATGTTGCAGAAAACGAAAGAATCTCGTTGTTACTAGTTTCGCGCTCGATTAAGAACTGATGTTGAAATGATTTTCTATTTTAATTAAATTAAAAACAAAATAAGACACGGCAAAAAACAAAACAAAATGAATTAAAAAAATTTTGCACGGTTTATAACAAATTACAAATACACTTAAGAAAATTGTAGCGTATTTAAGAGCTATTTAAAAACGCTTAAATTGTTGTTTTTTTTTTAGCTGCTCCTCAAGAATACAAATTTTTTATGTCAACATTTTTAAAATTAGATTTGTTTTTGTGTTTTTGATATTATTGTAATAAGAAGTTATTAGGTAATAGCGAAATGATCCATAAGACAAAAAAAACATGGGAACAACCCAAAAAAAGAAGCAACAAACAAAAAACGATAGACTCAAGCCAGAAACTTAATTTTGTTTTGACTTACAATCAATCCTAATATAAGGCGGTACTTATATAACCTAATTTAGATATAAAGCGGTTTAGAAATTGTGGTATGTCTCTTTCATGCCAACTCTTCCCTATGTGTTTTCCTAGTTTGATAAATTTCGGCTAAGGTTCTCAGTAAACCCAGCTGGATTGTGCAACTAGTATTTAGTGGCTAGTGGCTAGTAGCTAGAATCTAGTAGCTTGTATCTAGTAGCTTGTATCTAGTATCTTCGGTACTACTATCAAGTGTGTGGTGTATAAGAACTAGTAGCTTGTATCTAGTAGCTTGTATCTTCGGTACTAGTATCTAGTAGCTTGTATCTAGCATCTAGAATCTAGTATCTAGTATCTAGTAGCTAGAATCTAGTAGCCAATATCTAGTAGCTTGTATCTAGTAGCTTGTATCTTCAGTACTAGTATCTAGTAGCTTGTATCTAGTAGCTTGTATCTTCTGTAGTAGTATCTAGTAGCTTGTATCTAGTAGCTTGTATCTTCTGTAGTAGTATCTAGTAGCTTGTATCTAGTGGCTAGTATCTTCAGTACTAGTTTCAAGTATCTAGTTTCCAGTTTTCTAGGGCTGATATCTATTTGGTTTCTAGTGAAAATAACCAGTTATACGTTTTTTTTTATCTCTAGACTAGAAATAGACTCAGGACAGCTTTGATTCTTATATTGTAATAACTGTTTTTTAGTAATTTTCATCAACTAGATTATCTTGATGAGACACAAGAAGCTGTAATAAATAGAATTGTTGCATTTGGGAGCAGGAACTTCACAAATTATTGCACAATATTGCACAGCCCGAAATTGACATGAAAACTAAATGTGGAATGAGGATTGTACAATTATCAAAGCAAGTTTTTAGCTGTAATCTAGCTAGTACTGCCATTTACGGTTTATCCTATACTACAAACTAATGCCAATCTAGTTTATTGCCGTACTAGATTTCTAGTTTGTTTATTTCATATATTTCTATTCTTGGCGTTATTGAATCTGACTTTAATAACGTAGCTTTCAAAGACAGAGTCGCTATAATTAGAAACTCACTGACTATTATGAAAACTTTTTCAGATTTTTGTTAGACCTAGTCTGTTTGCATAACTGGACATAACTAAAGAAACTTAATTTCGAGTTAAACTAGCTGGAATCAAATTTCAGAATCTAGCACATTTTGGTTTACTTGAATTAAATTGAAACTATATTTTTGTTGGAAAGAAAATGATTTCGAAACCTTCTAACCCTACTTTTCCTATGTAATCCTGAGATCCCTAAATCCCGTTTTATATAACGCAGCATTTGTATGGAACCATCACTTTCGCATTATAGGAGGAATGACTTTATTATGTTGAACAATTGTTTCAAAAACACAATCTAAACCTATTCTGAGAATCGTCTCGTTTGGCGAAGAACCTCTCGCAATAGCTACTCGATCCTGGAGAAATGACGGAATTTTGGACATTATGGAGGTCAATAGAAACCCCTTCCCCATCCTAATATATACATCAATTTATTCAGTTAGTGTCGTAACCAATAAAACAAATTATATATCTTTACTTTTTATTGCCTTTGACGCTTCTTCTCAAAGCGCCTGTTTAATTGCATGTAGTTACATTCGGGGATTTTTTACGGCTATATGTAAATTAGAGGACTTGAGGATACCTACGTCAAACAACAAATTATTTTTGTACTGGGATTCCCTTTTGGTTTTATGTCAATAGAGTAATAAAATAATTAGTTCCTGGTACTGCGGTTAAGAGTGATTTAAAACAGTGTTACAACAAATAGACAACTGGGCAAAGATAGGCTAGAGCAAATGTAATCATTTCTAGCAATGGTTCTATCGATTGGCCACCCTCTAGATCTTGTGATATCACTCCGTTGGACTACTTACTGTAGGGATATGTAAAGTCACTTGTTTAGGTTGTGGTAATTCAAAAATAATTGGAGAATTATTATAAAAAAAAAAAACATAACTTATGTTATTGATGGAACTGGATCAGGGGGGCCCTATTACGGAAAACAATCGTAATCGTAACGTTAACGTAAGGCGTGTTGTTGTTATTGTTTTCCACTAACAACAACACGCCTTACATACTAATGATACGATTACGATCGTATTCCATAATAGGGCCCCTGATTTGTGTGAAAGAGTTGCGGAAAATTGGGTACTACGAAGAATTGTATTAAGTCAAACATAGTCGTGGTTAGTCGTGCTGCATATTTACAACGGAATCGAATTTTAAAGTTATATCACTCTTGTTGGAGAGAGCCCCGCCACACTTCCTAGTTGAGGAAAGTAATTGAAGTTGCAACAACCTAGGAGTGGCATTATGTATCTCCATTTGAATTAAATGATATCGAAAACACAGATTGTAAACGATCCCATGCCAGAATGCACTGTACTTAAACTTAAATAATGTTTACGGAAATTTAAATCTGTCCTTCGGAAGTAACTAAACCAATTACTTTTTCATAAACGTTGTTCGCGAATAGCGGACTTTATAAAACCTTTTAAAATATTTAATAATTATCATTCATTATTCACATGGAATAATTAGGTTTCCAGAATTGTTCTCAAAGTGTATCCAGCCGGAAACTCAAAGATCAGATGATTCTACTATCAAGATTTCTAAGTACATATTAATAAGTATGCCTGAAAGTATTATTACCGGATCTTACACTTCTTGGGACTGAGATGATATCACATCAAAAAAGTGCATATAAACTTAAGACTCTGTAATCTTACTCGTGTCGTGAGTCATTTCGAAGGTTATTTTATTGCATTTTTCGTGGCCTACGGCGGAACCCAGGCTGAAGATCACATGCAGATGCTTAACTCTTTTCCACAGATAATTAATGCTTCAACGTTCCGAGTTTGTTGGCGTAGACACGACTTTTAAAGTCACCCCACAAAAAGAAATCCAACGGCGTTAAGTCGCATGATCTTGGTGGCTAGTTGACGCCACCAAAAAGTGAAAATATGCGACCTGGGAACTTTTCACGCAAAACATCCAACGTTGCACCAGCTTTGTGGCAAGTTCCGTCGTCTTCTTGGAACTACATGTCTTCCACATCAATATCTTCAATTTCGTGGTAGAAATAATCGATTATCATGCGCCTATGTCGCTCCCCATGGACTGTTATTGATCTTTTTACAAACATTAAGGTCCAATGACGCCGCCTGACCACAATACGCACCAAACGGTTACTTTTTGGCTATATAATGGTGTCTTGTGAATCTCATGAGGATTTTCATCTCTCTATATGCAGCAATTTTGCTTATTAACACACCCAGAGAGGTCGATATGTATGTGCCTCATTAGAGAAGAGGATTTTCGTTGAAAAATCATCTGCAGAACAATTGAACAATTTTAACGCGTTGAGCGGTGGTTAAGCGATTCATTTCGTAAATGTATTGTTGCAAACTGACATTTGACACTTTGAAACCAAGTGCTTATCAACAGCTGCTTGATTTACTATGCTGCCAAAATAGGAACCCCAAATTGGAACACCCTATACATTCGGGATAGTCCAACTGGCTCTACTCGATGGTCGGTTGCCGAAGGATGAAATAGATTTTCCTTCAAAATAACGCCAGCAAAACCGCGGGTCCGCCATCATAATTAATTGATATACGCCGATTTTAAGTTTCTATATGTTCTTTTTCTTTTTTTTTTAATTTATTCTTGGGGAAATCAATGTTGTCTGCCAGTTAATTAAGACGAAAACAAAACAAAACAAAACTTTTACGGAAGTTTGTAACAATAAAATCCTCAACAAGACATGAATAATTGATTTCTTCTTTTTCTAAATCAATAATAAAACTAATCAAACAAAATCCGTGTAATTTAAAGAAGAAATCTGATTCACCATTTTATTTTGATGGTATGGTTGTGTAGAGAATCAGAAGTTATATCGATTTCTGCATGTCCGTCCATCCGTCCGTCTGTATATGGTACAAGATAACTCAAAAACGTGTTATCCGATTTTGATGAAATTTAAATTGTTAGTTGCTTCTTTCTTAACTTGGTTTGGTATTGCATTTCAACAAAATCGGCCAAGGAGAAGCAAAGATATAAAGAAAAAACCAACGTGACCAGAAAGTTTCGCCGTATTTTTCGTTTATGGTTTTTCGGATATAATTTGAAAATTTGTGAAGCAATTTTGTTCAAATTATTTACATGGGTTGACTACACAAATAGACGATACTATGTTAAATTTCAATAAAATCGGTCCAAGGATTGTGGAGAAAGAAATAGTCGTAGGGCAAAATAAGCATAAGCAACATTTTAAAAACTAATACACCGATTTGAATAAAATTTGGAAGAGCTATTTATGCTGTTAGGCCTCAGTCTGCCTCTCTGAATTGGAGCAATTATTATTGTTACGTTTTGTTTTGGGTCTGAGACTTGAGCCGAGCATTGTTCACAGCCGAACATGTTTTATCACACATTTTATTCTTTACCAGATCGCAGGTAATAGGCACCAGTATGTGTAGTCCGAAAAGTGTTCACTACGTTTCCTCAAGGTCACATACATCAACGTCACGCCTTTTGCTACACTCCGCTTTTGGGCTCAGGGAAAGGGGTCGTGATGCTGTGCCGGACGTAAGGCCACGCAGCGTTAGCTGTACGAAAACAAAAACCAACTGGATCTCAGATGTGGAGAGAGACCTCACACCACCCGCGATGGTGCAGGGTTCTTCGCCATATTCACAATTACCCGCACACATCTATCGCCCTTTTTAAATACGTATCGCTTCCCTTTCTTTTTACGAACAATTTTAGAGAATTTGAAGAAGACAAAACTCCTTGAAATATTAGTAGTTTTGGTGCTTCTCTCTCGGAATTAATTCATTGAAGTACCTACGACTCCCATAGGGCATCAAAAACTCGGCTATAGGTCGATTTTACGTTACTATGTCGTCATTTTTTTTTTAAATGTTTTATAAATAATTATGAAAATTAGAAAAGTTCAATTACTTTTTCAATGTCTTCTTGCTTTGAAAGTTCTTTTTTAAATGAATTTTTTGAAATTTAGAATTTACATAAACTTTGTGTGGCCATCAATTCATAAAATCAATAATTTATGCCGATTTAAAATGAAGTCATGAAAAAAAGCGTGCTATTAAATTAAAAAAACAATTAATTTAAAATCTTTAAGACATTGAAACAATTTCTTATTTATTTATTTATTATTATTTTTTTTCTGCATATTTTTATGAATAATTAATTAATTAAATTACAAATTAAATATTTTCAATTACAAGAAAACCTCGATTTGCGTCCTTTTCGAAGTTTGGATTGTTTAAAATTCTTCATAAATTTCAGTGGTTTCAAAGTTACCTCGTTTTTGAAAATTATGTCATTCAAATGTTACCCGCAGCTAAGCTTTAGAGGTAGTCCATTCTATAGGTCTAATTTTGAATCATTTGATCGAGAATTTGGCCAATAGAGCGAGTAATTTTTACTTCCAAGGCATCAATCGTAGCTGGCCTATCTGCGTACGTAACCCTAAAGAAAATAGTCCAGAAGTATGATATTACACGATCTAGGCGGCCAATTCACTAGTCTGAAACATGAAATCAGCTGCTCACTGAAATTATTTCTTAACATGTCGATTGTTTCGCGTGCTGTGTGCCTAGCAGCGCCACCTTGTTGAAACCAGATATCACCGACATTACGGGCTTGAATTTCAAATAGCAATGTCCATTATCATGACGCGATAGCTGTTGGCATTGACGGTTACGTTACGGACATCCTCTTTTTTTGAACAAACATGGACCGATGATTATGCCAGCCTATAAACTACATCAAATCGTGCATTTCTTTGAATGTTCACGGTAGCTCTTGATACTCTTCGGTTTGTTCATCAGACTAAATACAGAAATTTTGATTATTGACGTATCCATTTAGTCAGAAATGGGCCTCATCTCTAAACAAAATTCTGCGAGAAAACAGTGGATTATAATTAAGCTGTTCGAGAGCCCATACTCACTGAAAACACGGCGCGAATTAAGGACTTGCGACTGAAATGGTATTCACACTACTAACTCAAAGTGCAATGATAGCTTTACACTATTATAAGTACGTCAAATTCCATTTACATCCTTTTCAAATAATGACACAAATCGGTGTTATAATAATTAATATAAAATCAACAGTCCCGCATATACTGTTGCCCGCAATTTGGAGCTAAATTTTTTATGGCTTCAGATATCGCTTATAATTGAAAACATCAAATATGTAAACGGTCCATCAGGTGGTGACAAGTTACTTCTCAGCACGTCGCATCAAGCCCACAGCATCAACAACTGACATTGCTGGAAATCTTCTTGATGATGGCAGGATATACCATTTCCAATTTACAATACACCTGTTCCTGTATTTGAAAATTCTGTTTCAAAAATGATAATGGAGAAACTGCGATGTCGAGATTATTAGGAAAGCTAAAATTTTTGATATTGGACAAAGCTACAATGGCACGTAATAATGGAGTTAATTGTATTAATAAAATGCTATAAAAGATCGTGAATACAAGAAAACCATTCTGATTCTTGGGGGAGATTTCCGACAAACATTTCCTGTCGTTCCCAATGAAAACAGGTCCTGAACTATAGATTAGCTAACTACGAATTCCATCTCTATCGGGCTACAGGCCGATTTTACGTTACCATATTGTTTTTAATTACATCCAATAACATGTTCGAGAAATATTTTGTGAACTAAATTTTAACACAAACAGACAGATAGATGTACAGGCAAGGGTTTATTTCTATTCTTTACAAAATTTAATTGATGAGATCTCATTATTCAATTGCGTGTGCAGGGCCTTCAAACATCTAAATACAGCCTTACCTTTCATAAACTGTTATTTATATAATAATAAAAAGAGTAGAACATATCTCATCTTGTCCCTAATTTACTAGGGGTACTGATTTGACTAGTTTTTTCAACTTTTATATCCTAATCCTTCTTTTCAAAATCATCTTCGACCAGAGTCGTCGGGCTTATCTGTTTGATGCACTTGAGTTTGGGCAATCTTGCCGTACCAGAAACCTGCGTGCACTTCTTGTTTTATCGCTGGCAATGGATCGTTCTTTTCGAGCCAGGGATGTTAGACTCTTGGGAATTGTTTGCCGAATCCAGTCAAAGTTTGTTACCTGCTGTTTAGCCAGTTTTCAAATTCATGTGCAGCAATTCATGCTCTAATGCGTGCTCGCTTTCTTCTCTCATTTTGTTTTCTTCATCTCCTTCTTTTACTTCTTCTTTTTCTCCTGCCTTGTTGTCTGTTACCAGTTTCGGTCCTATTTTTATCTTTCTTTTATATTTCCTTGCTTCGAAGTTCGTTTTTGTTTCAAAGATCGAGCTCCTCTCGGATCACGCCACAAATTACATGCATTTTTATCTTTTCTAAAGTTTCTATTCTTGGGCATTAGTGGGAACGACGAAGTACATGGAATTTGTGAGGTTAGTCTTTTTAATTTTTATTTCCTTCTTCTTTCTTTTAACTATGTAAATAATATTGCCTGAATTTTAATTGTTTGCTTCTGCTCTTGAATTCTATCTAATATAAAATTTGTAAAAGAATTTGAATCCTTTTTTATTAAAATAAATAAATAAATAAAAGAAATAATTAAAATTTTTTTTTAAAGAAAATAACAACCCTAAAAAAGACAATCATTTGAAAGGTTTAAACTGTGGTTCATGTATTAGCTTAAACAAAAACGAAATACTGGGTAAAAATCTGAGATATTGTTTGATTTGTAATCGTTAGAGAAGTGTCAGAAAAAACTTTTTACAAGGCGAGTGAGTAAAAATTCATTTTCGGAAAGAATTTCATTTTTTATTTTTGTGTATTTATAAGAATTCCAATAAAAATTACAATTTTTGATTAATTATAATAGTGATGACATAATTTAGGTTTGTTTGTTTTTTCAAAAATTCATTCAAATTAAAGAATATATTTTGGCTAAAACAAAATTAGGATTTTCCTAACCTTGTTTTTTTTTTTTTGGGTTCTGTGGCTTTTTTCGTCGTCTTATTGGATTTTCTTTTCTTTTCTTGTTTTTATTTGTTTGTTATTTCAGATTTCCTCGAGAACAAGAAAAACTAAAACAAATTTTTTCAGTCATCTATTTCCAATCAAAAAAAAATTTAATGCCCTCAAAAGTTATGCTACATCGAAGTTTTCATATTGTTCGAAATTTAAGAATTCGTGATACAAATCTGTGCGGCGCCTCATCTCATAATAAATTAATAGTTAAGTATTTTTCTCTAAAAATGTTAAAAATAATGATTTTTCCTTTTCTAGGATACAAAATTTGATGTAAGAAAATTCTCAAACGATTGTTTAAATAATGCAAAACTATTAAAAAGGAAACTCAATGAACATCGAATTCTTTATTATTCTCTAACACGAGATTTTGTTTCAAAAGAATCTAAAAATAAGGTATTTTTTGTTTGTTTTAAAATTCAATTTTGTTGTAGCACTTTGCTTAACCCATTAGCGCCCACCGTCAGGTCATGTTTTGACCTGTAGTACAGTCTTATCGCGATGGGGGGGGCGGGTTGTGTACTATTCTGTATTGATTCAGTTGGCATCTGTCTGCTTAAGTGTAAGCGGGTAAGTGTAGGCGAGTAAAAAATGCTATTCCTTACTTTAAGGAGGTCTAGTTGATAAAATATGTCGAGATAGCATAATTTCGGTGCTAATGGGTTAAGCAGAGCGTGTTTAAAACGAGGAAGGTAGCATGTTGTTACACCGTCTCGGTCGCCTCACTGTCATGATTGACTAGATAGATAGATAGATAATGTTGGGAGTAATGCGTATTGGCGCTCCCGGCACTTTGACCACGAATTGGGTCCATTGTGCACACTCTAGAATGAGTCTTTAGATTGTTGGATTGGCTAGCCTCCTGGAGCTTACAATGAAGCTGGATATCCGACTGGCGTAGATCTCATTGATGACATTTGGTTCGACAAACCGGTC
Source organism: Xylophagus ater (assembly GCA_963422695.1). NCBI lineage: Eukaryota > Metazoa > Arthropoda > Insecta > Diptera > Xylophagidae > Xylophagus > Xylophagus ater. Next base: position 1,363,641 of record OY730480.1, on the reverse strand, counting down.
GCCGAGAAAGTTTTCAGTCTGCGGTTTTGAAAAGCTGGACAATGATAGAGAAAGTATTCCGCTGTCTCTTCCTCTGCGTCAGAGGAATCGCAGGAAGGGTCATCCATCATGGTCATGGACTCTAAGTGATAATAAAGTCGGCAGTGCCGCCCAGTTAGGACACTTACAAGAGGCTGAATTTTTTCTTTACTGAGAGCTAGCAGTTCTTTCGATCTCTTGATGAGTGGCTAAGTTTTATCGTTTCTCTAATGAGTTCTATCAAAAAGTATTGTATTGGAGGGGTCTTAGCACGTTGGTTTTACTGGCTTATTGTACCTTTTCATCCTAAAAGGTTGGTTTGAGAGGCTAAGGCCCGCTGCACACTTGAGTTAAGATATGCAGGCGAGCCTCGCTGTAGTTAAATAGCTTAGCTGGGGGCTCGCTAATTCCGTTCCAATCCGTTGAACTAAGCTATGCGTGGATATTTTTGGGTAAATTCATTCCATCAGTTCTATTTGAGCCGACGACAGAGAGATATAAAGTGCGAGAACAGTAATGATGAGTTATTACTAGACCTTCGCCACTTGACAGTTACACATTTGTGTCGACAAGATATGTACCATCACAAAATAAAGAAAACGTACTACACTTTTGCATGCATCGATTCTACACTGTATAATACCGAAAGTACGTATATGTTATTGTCAGTGATGCCAGCGAAGCTAGTTCGCTTAGTTGAGGTATGAACTACGTGTAAATCTCTTCCCCGAATCGATTAGTCGTTCTAATGAAGGTTAGCATCGTGTTAGGTCTAAGTTAACTAACTCTTTCTTACTCAGAGTGCATGCAGCACTCAGTGTAGCAAGTCTCGTTCAAGAAAAGGTCGGGTATTCATACAAAAAATGTCAGACAAGCTCCTCATATCGGACTCTCAGCCATCCCTATTTTCCAAATGTGTTCGTTTTAATAACCAATGCCATGTCACAATACCCATACTGGTTCTAAGGGTTTTAAGCTCGAATCCCATCAATATTCTAGTCCTATCATCTTCAAAAAGAATACAATACAAAGTGTTTCCAACTTGCATTCTGATTTGGGCACGGGTTTACACAAGCCATCTTCTTATTAATAGTATTTATTAAAAGACTATGTGATATAAAAAAGACTAGGCTTGCTTTTTGCAGCACTGTAATTGTCTCAAATTACGTACGGTTGTATTCACACATCGTCTACAAATGGTTACCGAACGAAATCAAAACGAGGTTTACTTGGAGGTGGTGGCGTGGTCAACAATAGGTTTGACAACGTGTTTGAAAACGTATTTCCTTGTTTAAAGGCTGTTTTAGTTGAAATTTTTTGGGTTGAAACATCTTAATTGACTTCTACAAGTCTTAAGTAGTCTAAGTTACTCCCCACAAAGTCCTCCAACTTTCCGTTAAAGTCAGTTCATCGGTTACGAAGATTAGAAGGGACAAACAAACAGACAAAAATGTGTTTTTGAGATTTAGTATGGTCCAAATAAGTATATGAGCTTAGAAAAAGGCAGTTATTTCTGAATTTACAGACAGACAGACCTTAAATTTCCGAGTTTTAATGAATTCAAATTAATCAATTTTTTTATTTTTAGACAATAAATCAAACACAACCGTCCGCTAATGCATCACAATCAATAGTTCCGGGTGGTGGTGATAATAATTTAAATGAAAATGAAGTAAAAATTAAGACACCATCAAGTTCACCAGATATTTCCGGTGTTGATGGAACAATTAATCAAACAAATACCTTTGAAGTGAATACAATTAAAGGAAAACTTGTGGTGACAGCAAATTTTGAAGATTCCAAAGTTAATGATGTAATTTTTGAAAAAGAAATTCAACCAAAACCAATAGTAACAGTTAAGACAGTACCAAAAACGATTACACTGGAGGCAGCAAATGAAAAATCTCAAGAAATTGTAATTTATTTTAATGAATTCGTAAGACACATGGTTTTCTTATTTTCCTTCTTTTTCTAGAAACGTATAAGAGTTGATTTTAATCGTTCATCATTAGAACGTAATTTTATAACACCAACTCGTGCAATGTCAGATTTCTTGCTAAAAGCATCTGATTTAGAAAATTTACCAAGAATTAAACGTCGTTCACCTTACGAACAGGAACCACCAATAACAGTTTATTGGCGTAAAGATGTTGAAGCGAAAGCAATCGATGTATGGGGATCACGTGAAAATCTACTTAGACAATGTTTAAAACGTGAAATTGAACGTAAAAAACATCAACAAAGTAAGATTTAAAAGGAAGGGCGTCTCAAAAAATTCACACAAGAAGTAATTTTGATAGAAAACACTCTTTTTTGTTGAAATTTTCCATAACCGCCTAATTTCTTCCGCCTTCAAGGCGCCGGTGGTCGTGGGCTTGTTGGCATAAACTATATATAGTTCAAAAAAACCCCAAAAGAAAAAGTCCAACGGCGTTATAACGCATGATCTGGGCGACCAATACACTAAAATGAGAAATTACACGACCAGTAGTACGACTCATGCAGTAATTGAATTGTTTCTCGGGTTGTAATGCATGTAGCATGTGTCTTGTTAATCCGACATGTCGTCCACATCCATATCTTGTAATTTAGGCAGAAAAAAACTGGATTATCATGTCGCCGATTAACTGTTATTGCCTGATCAGGCGCCTTTTTGGAAGAAGAATGGTCCGATGATGCCATCAGCTCAAAAACTGTACCAAACAGTGACAAGTTGTGGATGCATTTGTTTCTCAACAACCACACTCGTGGATTTTCTGAACCCTAAATCGATTAAACACAAGCCATCAAGATGAAAATGAGCGATGAGCGCTGAAGATATTGCATCCACTTGCCTAACAATGTTGTTCTTTCGTGTAGCGCTCTATTTTTAATAACTCTAAACTGTCAGCTCTGAGGCTGTCTTTTTTTTTTCGTTGGTAACACGTTGCGTGAATTTTGGGACACCCTAATAAGTCGTCCAATAAGGAGGCCACCCAATAATATTTTCTTTTTCTTTTTAGATATTTTCACTGTAAAACGTCGATTAAGAGATTATCGCCGTGAAATTGGTAGTCGTGCTGTTGTTGTTGATGAAGAGCCTGGTCTATTTGGTAAATCTGGTAAAGTTGTATTAATTGCAATTGGAATGTAAGCGTTTTTTTTTTAATGTCGTGGACCAAAATGGAGACTAATTTCATGTCCTTTTCTCTTCTATAGTAATACAATTAATTTCATTTTTAAATCATACGCTTGGCTATACACCGGTTCGCATAGTATGTTCGCTGAAGCTATTCATTCCTTAGCAGATACAATAAATCAATTGATTTTAGCTTATGGTATTCATAAATCAACTCAGGTGATTTCGGTTTTTCTTCTTTTTTCTCCTGTAACGTTTTATAACAGACTCGACGTTTGTTTCTTTCTAGATGGCTGATTCAAATCATCCTTATGGCTATACAAATATGAAATATGTATCATCTTTAATATCTGGTGTTGGTATATTTTGTGTTGGTACTGGTCTATCATTTTATCATGGTATCACTGGACTTTTACACCCCGAACCATTACAGGATTTCTTTTGGGTATTGTAGTTGTACAAAAAATAGCAAATTTTAGAATTATTTAATCTTATTAGAACAGTTTTTTTAAAGGCTTTCTTCATTTTGGGTGGTTCACTTGTTTCCGAAGGTGCTACACTATTGGTAGCTGTTAATGAATTACGTCGTTCAGCGAAATCTTCTAATATGACATTTAAAGAGTATGGTAAATTGAGATTAAATACGTTTTCAATCTAACCCGGAACAGTTTAAATATAGTACAATTTCATATAGATTCATCCGTCGCTGGTTTTGTGAACATAACATAAGGCTTCTCTTCTCAAACAGCAAACACAAAATGAACACTTTTTTTTTCTTCGTTCAAGATTTGTGGATGCTTTTTGTCTCTTGTCTGAGATTTTTTTCAAGTTTCTTCTTAGTTATGCTGTCTTTCGTGCATTTCAAGATGAAATCCTCTTGAATACGCTTGATTTGACATATGTAAGAAATATTATGGAGGTAAGTTATTTCTTGTATCGTCAAATTTTATTCAATCTGTCCTGTTGGAGGTGGTATCATTGATTGTTCGTTCCACTGTCGCCAGATATAACGAAGGATATAAAACGTAACAGCTGCTGGCCGAGCCAACTCGGGAGGAATTGTTTTACCGGTCAAGTCATTCAGATGGACGTAGTGCCATGCTGATGAAGATGATGATATCGCCGGTTGTTCGTTCCACTGTCGGATATAACGAAAGATATAAAACGGAAGAACTACTGGCCGAGATAACTGGAGAGGAATTGTTTTAGCGGTCAAGTTCCTTAGATGGACGTAGTGCCATGATGATGACGATGATGATGATATACCCTACGGAAAGCCAATTGTTATTGAGTTAGTTGTACACTCGGATTGTTTCTTATGAAATTGTTATATAAAAACTGGTCCAAGAATCGATTTAAAGTATATTATATCAACGCTTTCTTCTTCTTTTTTTAATAATAGTACTTAGAGGACAAGATCCATGTGTAAATGTTGTTCTAACTGAAGATGCTGCTGCTGTAACAAGTGTAGCTGTTGCTGGTTGTTGTATGGGTTTATCCACGTTTACTGGTTCACCAATACCAGATGCATTTGGTTCATTACTTGTTGGCGGTATTTTAGGTAGTGTAGCATCATTTATTATTTATACAAATGTTGCAGCACTTGTTGGAAAGTAAAGTTTTTCCTATTTTCATTATTTTCTTATATATTTTAATCATTTTCAATCTCTTCCTTCATTTTATTATGATTTAGATCAATACCAGAAGAACATTTGAATCGAATTAATTCTGAACTTGAAAGTGATATTATGATAAGAGCTATTCATGATGTTAAAGGTATTGATATGGGTAATTCACTTGTTCGTTATAAGGCTGAAATGGATTTTGATGGTAGAGAATTGACAAGATCATATTTAGATAAACAAGATTTGAATGAATTAATGGAGGTACGTCGTGTGATTATTATACATTCTCTGTCTAATATAAGTATCGGGAATTGTTCATTTAATTGTTCATCAATGTACGTAATTGTCGCGTAGATATTTGGTGTAATGGAAAAGGCCTACTATGAGTCAGGTATATCGAAAAGGCGATTATAAAAGTTGTATAAAGCATTCAAAGAAGGCCAGTCTGGAGAAGATATCCTTCAGGGATATCTCTATCTACTCAGACAACAAGTCAGCTATGAACGCGCTTAGCTCGGTAGCTGTAAACTCGGGACTAGTCAATAGCTGTCGCAAGGTGTTGAAGACACTATGCGTTCAGAATAATGTAAAATTATGCTGGGTCCCAGCCCATTGCGGAATCGAGGGAAATGAATCGGCAGACAGGCTGGCAAAGGAAGAAGCAGACGGTTCAGAAAACGAAATCACTGACGTACTGCCTTCTCTATCTGCGTTTAAAGCACGTATCAAGGATAAAATTCTCAGGGAAGCCAACACGCGCTGGTGCAATCTTAGTGGACACGAAATGTCAAAAAGTTTGTGGCCGAAAATGAATCAAAGGAGGTCGAGTCACCAAAGTCGTTCGAAAATCAAAGTCATGTTGATTGTTTTCTTTGACTATCGTGATTTTATCCACACGAAATTACTACCGAAGTGGTAAACAGTAAACAATATTATCTCTGGGCGTTTGAGAGAGAATGTTCATCGGAAAATTCCAGATTTGTGAAAGGAGAATTCTTAGATTTTGTACCACACATCGATCTTTGTACACGAATTTTTGATCTTAAGCTCAACAAATGTCTTCAACCAAGCACAGTATTCGCTAGATATGCTTCTGTGTGACTTTTTCCTTTTCCTCTGATTGAACAACTTTGTGGAGAACGTTTTGAGTCGATTGAAGTCGTCATAAATCAATATTCGCAGAAGCTGCTGAAGACTGTACCGGAAAATCCCTATGAGAAGTGTTTCGACGACTAGATTAATCGTTGGTATATGTGGATCGTATCAAATGGGGCGCCTATTTTGAAGGCTTTCAACGATTAAAATCAGTATTTTGTATTTTATTGAACAATTCCTGATACTAATTTTGGACTGAATGTATTTTTGAAATGTAAATAAATAAGGGACTACTGATATATTTGTGAATTTTTGGTTTACAGACGGTGAAATCGTTCCAAACAATTGATGAATTAGAATTGTTTCTATTAAAACATGGCGAAAGTATTGTGGATTTGATGGGTGGTGAAATTGATCGAATCGAAATGAAATTAAGGGTATTTTTTGTGGTTTTTATTATGTACATAGGCTGGTATTTATATTTCGGGAATGTGCCACATATGGGTATGCTACTGTATGGGTCTTTCAAGACGAGCCAAACAGACGACCAAAGTTGTTTGCGCACGAAGTAACTCGAAGCAAACGTTCGCTTGTTTCTTCGGAATCACTGGACATGTGCAAACTGTACTGTTAGAGCAATGTAGAACGATCAATTCTGAATGGTACATCACCATTTGTTTGCCAGATGTCTTCGGAGAAATAATGAAAACCTCAACCGTCGAAGAGTGATCATTCTTCACGACGATAATGCGAGCTCTTAGACATCTCGTTAGACAATTGATTATTTAAGCACTCAAAACGTTGATTTGATGTGTCATACACCGTGTATTCCGTGACTTGGCGACCCCGATATCAAAGATAAGTTGCGTGCACAACGATTTTCGATGTCAGAAGAAGCCGTTGATGCGTTCAAAACCCATGCTTTTGGAGGTACCTCAATCGGAATGGAAAAATTGACAATGGCTCCAACGTCGCATGCCAAAGTAAAGTGGACTGATCATTCCCGAAATATGGATAGCAACCCTCGTATTCAAAGAAAATAGATATTAACAAAATTTTTTTTATTCCATTTTAGAAAAAATTCCCAGAAATACGACATTGTGATTTAGAGATTCTTTAAGAATTCTTACAAAAAAATAAAATACAGGAATGCGTAATCATTTTGCCTTCAACTATTTTTTTTTTTTTTTTTAAATGATATTAAAAATATTATGTAAAAAAAAAAGAAACCCAACCAAGTGATTATGAATTCTTGAGTTTAGATTTTATGATAATCTTAAAAACAATAAAAGTATTCATTTCTTTAAGCTAGATGTTCCCTGTTTATACCTCTTTTAATCCTGTGTCTTGTTTCGCTCTTCCTCTTCTAGCGCGTGTTCCAAAAGTTAAGAAAAGTTTATTGTTCTATAAAAAATTTCCTAAGAAAATGTAATATTTTTGTAATTTAAATATTTTTTTTTTCTTTTTTTTTGTAAATTGTTCAAATAAATTATTAAATTCAAAATTCTTTTTTTTTTCTCATATATTTCCTTCATCGGAATTTTTTATAGGCTGGCAGCACTGATTCTCAACAGACCCGGCAAATAACGAGCATGATATGGTAGACGGCTATACTACCCACTCTCAAAATTCTGAAATCCATTCGGAATTTGGAGGCATCAGCAGGGCAAAATTCCAAAACAGCGTCTCCCCAGGTACAACCGAAAACTTTACCATAAATTCAAATACTCCAAGAATTTTGAAGTTTTAGACCAATTAGTTTTATACCAATTAATTGGTCAAAAAAACTTCAAAATACTATTTTCTGAAAGAATATAAAGATTACGCATTGCGTATGAATTTCCTTTCAAATAAATAGTCTTGATTTTTTATATAAAACAATGTATTTCATGTCTCGTGTGACGTAGCAAGTGCACAGAAAAAACCAATTTGAAATATTGGAAAGTGTAGTCTATATATTCTTTCAGTCATGCCAATTAATTGCGTCACTGAAAAGTTGATGATGACTTGGACAACGAAAGATTGCTTTTAGCGATGAGAGGGAGACCATGTTTTGGGAGCTTTTCTGTAAAAGACAAAATTAGCATGCGAAAAACTTTAGATAAGTTGTAGATTTTTTTTTGCAAACATACAAATAGACTAGACTCTGGGAATTATTCCAGAGTTCGTGCGTTTTGTTTATCTGATGATCATGATTCCAGGTTTATCCAAAGTTTTTCTCTTCTCCGTTGAGTTAAAAGCGTATTTAAGATCAAAAACCTTGCAGGATCAGCGCTCAATAATATTGTCTATCTTGCATGCTTGTTCTGTCATCATTACCGACACAAACTCGAATTGGAGAAACTGTTAAATGAGTTTATTTTGCGCAGTTTTTGAATTTCAAAAATAAGTTTTTGTATCCAATGTACCTCGATCAACTACCCACTCAGGCTTGACGTGATCATCCGGGCCTGGTTCTAAAGAAGAAGAAGAAAATAGAAATGTTTAAAGAATTGCACATACCCTGTTGGTGTAGTAGATATTAGAATCCATCAATCACCAAAATAATAAGAGAAGAAACTGCTTTCAACAACTGCAACAGGAGAAAGGAAAAATTGATATGAAAAGCCAATGCGATGGAGTTTCTTGACACACTTTTATAAAAACTCTATTTTTAGTTATTTTTTTAGGTCAATCCACGGTCGTACGTTGCGACCTGTAAATTGCCTACATAGATCTGCAAACGACGAATGGAAAAACGGAATTTCACGAATCGTATGGGTACTCAATTTGTAACTACACAAATACTTCATAGTTTTGTTGTTTCCTTAAAATAGTCCTAAATATGTCGGTAGCCAAATATGAAGCAAAACACTCACCTCTACTCTGGCGAGTGTACATTTCATTAGAAAAAGAAGAATTTGTAGAAGACTCCAGGAAGAAGAAATGGGTTAGTTTGTTGTAAAGTTTTTTCTCGTACGGCCGCCTTTCAGGAAGAAAGTAGAAGAAGACGGGCTCTTACCATGTTGATTTAAAAATAAAAGAAGAATTAAAGTATGTAGTAATTATTGGCGTTCAAGATGTAATCAATTGATTTTGGAGGTAATTGAATCAAGATTCTAAGAAATTTAAATCAAAATGATTGGCAAGTTTTTTTTTATTTTTTTGTTTAACATTAAAGATGTTGCATAATAAAATGACTATTGGAAATTTAGACCTCTAGCTGCATGAAGATTTATGAATTTTTATGGAAAAAAACTGGTCAAGCATCTTAACTTAAAAGAATTCAATATCCGGAAGACATGTAAGTTTTGTTTCATTGGAATTTATTTATAAGAATATAAATGGAGATTTTTTTAAGCCCCTAATTCTGTATTCAAATATTACGTTGGAGGGAAAGTTATGTCGTATTTTATAGAAAACATTTGAATCATTTATAACAAGTGGTCGTCATTTTCCAAGTGGTAAAACTATCAATTCCTCTTATGTAAAAGTTCTGGTCCTTGATCCTTGAAAATAGTCAGTAACTGCCTTAGAAACGCTTTCGAGAAAGTATTAAATAATTTTGCAGGGATCTGAATAGGTAATAATCTCTTATAGAACTACGTCCGGTACACTTTATTTGTGTATTGCAGTTGTACGTTAAACCCTGATAATATGGTTATTAAGTTGGACTAACTAGCCCTGGCGCCCGTACAAACGATCAGATTTGAACGTCGTCTACGAATGCCTCATTGAGACTACTCTCCACTACGACCTCCGCTATCACCAGAGCTAGCTGCCCCCTCTTCTTTTAGAGGCAGAACATATCTGCGATCCTGGCTATATGTATGAGATGGATTTTTATCTTGTGTCATGTAATTGAACAGGATCTTTCGGTATATGGGGTCTAGCATTATCATGGTGAAATACTATTCCTTTTCTGGACGCTAATGCTGGTCTTTTTCCTTGATAGCTGCATGCAATTTGTCGAGCTGGTTTGTACACATTCAGAATAAATTAAGTGTGACTTCGTCGTCAAATAGAAACGTAGTTGTGTGACTTACCTGTAGCTGTAGGTCACACCGGGTTAAACGTGTTAAACATGTTGAATGTGTTATTTCCGTTTATGTTAACAAGTTGGCTAATAACTATTGATGCTTGTTGAACCTATCAATAAAATTAAGGAATGAAATTTTCTATAATAACTAAGAGCATCCTGTAGTGGCATTATGTAAGGCGACAGGCGATTATCACTTATAATCTATTTGAAAGTGATCACCGCATATTCCAGCATTATGGAAGGCGATTAAGTTCAAAAATTATATGAAAGCGACATGATTTCATCTGTCACCTAAAATTCTTCAATATGCGGCGATATCACCTTGCAAAATATCGAAAAGCGACAAGCGATAATCGCCTGTCGCCTTATAGGATGCCACACCAGATTTTCAAATTTGAACGAAATTTGGTCAATTAATAAAGCTAAGATTATTCTCTATCGAAATCTATATGAACTTGAAGTCATGCAGAACAGTTTCTTTTTGGTATTCAGGTTTGGAGTACCTACCTTTACAAGTATTGACGTTCCGAGAAAGTAACACAAAAAAGTTTATTAATTGATATTCAAATGAATCAAAAAGTAACAAATTCACTCGTGTTTTGTCTACAAAATACTATTTAAATGAGAAGAGAATAGCAATTTTGTTGTTATTAGGTTTCCAGAGAAAGTTTTTTTCTTTTTTGGTACGCTCAAAAAACAAGTCGCGGTTATGATTCCAATTCACTAGTATAAAGGGTGATTCATCGTGAAAATATTTTGAAATGAAACTCATAAAAAGACATAAACGTGATGATGAAAACTTTATTAAGAACAAAATTATGTCATTCAAATGTTAGCCGCAGCTACGCTTTAGTAGGTCCATTCTATAAATCTAGAATCACTTTCGCCGGGAACATTCAGAAATTCAATTTAGACTCATTAGAATGCTCCTCTCTACGGAAATCTTTAGTAGTAAAAGGTGAAAGATTTATTCGACACTGAAGAGGAGAAGCCACTTGTTCGAACAATACGACTTGAATTTGGTCAATAGGGCGAGTACTGTTTGCTTTAAAGACATCAATCGTAGCTGGGCTATCCGCATAGACTTTAGACTTCACGTAACCCTAAAGAAAATACACGATCTATGCGACCAAAACGGCACAAAAACATGAAATCAGCTGCTCACCGAAATTATTTCTTAACATGTCTATTGTTTCACACCCTGTATGACTATGTGCGCCGTCTTCGTGAAACGAGATACCATCGACATTACAGGCTTGAATTTCAGGTAGCTAATATTTCGTTATCATGGCACGAAAGCGAGTGCCATTGGCGATTACGTTACGGCCATTCTCATTTTTGAACAAATATGGACCGATGATTCCGCGAGCCCATAAACCACACTAAATCGTGCATTTCTTTGGATGTAACGATAACTCTTGATACTCTTTGGGTTGTTCAAAAGCCCAAATATGGCAATTTTGTTTACTGGTCTCATCGCTAAATAAAATTATGCGATAAAACAGCGGATCATCATTAAGCTGTTCAAGATATTCATACTGAGTCAAACTGAAATGACAGCTTCACAATATTCACGCGTGATGTGTAAGAAATCTCCCGATTGAAGAAAGCACCTCTTGATGAATCACCCGTTTATATCGCGAAAATATGCTAATTTTTGTTTACTTCAAATAATAGCCGGCATTTTTTTGGTGATTTTATTTCATTAATTCCAGTTATTTAAATTAATTAGATTTAATTTGTTGCTGAATTTTAATAAACTAGCCGGTATCCGCGGCTACGCTCGCGTTATTTTTAGATTTTGATTCTGACGAATTTATGTCTTCCAAAAAATACAACTACTCTTCAAGTAAGTTAAGAACGGAAAATGTAACTGGAGCTTACCGATGGATGATGGATTTCAATTGGTGAATTTTAGTTTAGACGATTCCAAAATGCAAAACCGAATATCCATGAAAAGAAGAGGTATTTGGTGAGACCAGAAGGGTGTCTGGTCTAGCCATGAACTTTCGAAAACGGATAAAACAGTTACTGCTGATCGTTACAGACAATAACTGATCAAATTGAATCGCGCTTTAAAGAAGAAACGATCAGAATAGCATCGTAGACACGCTAAAATGATTTTGTAGTAGCATAATAACGCTAGGCGACATGTTGCTAAAACGGCCCAGAAAATGTTGGGAGCACTTGGGGCTCGGAAATGCTATTCAACCCGATGTATTCATCAGACATTGCTCCCTTCGATTGCCATTTGTTTCGGTCGATACAACATGACCTGAATCTTTAGGAAGCACGAATATGACTCGATGACTGAGTTGGCTCGAACGATGAACAATTCTTGCAATCCGGAATCTGTAAATTACTCGAAAGATGGGCAAAGGTTGTAGCTTAAGAAAGGAGTGTACTTTGAACGAAATCTAAATATTGTAGAATAGTTAAATAAACGTGCATTCTTCCCAAGAAAAAGAATCGGAAAAACTAATTCACACTCCTAATATAATATAATCATGTGATTACAGTCAGGTCTCCTATAACGCGATTAATTCCTACCGCGTCCATAAATCTGATATGGTGCATATCCCCGTTTATCGATAATTTAAGGGAGCTCCATTTAAAGGTCTCCATTGAGGCTTGTTCTCCATGAAATTTGATGCTATGCAAGGAGTACCTTTTTTGTAGCTTTTGTAACCGACCTGTGCTTGTAGTAAATGTATGGATGCGTATGGCTCTGAAGAAGAAAACGCGTTATAAGGAGAAGACCGTGTTATAGGGTAGCTCCGTGTTATATGGAAATCGCGTTATAGGAGATTTGACTGTATCTAATTTTAAAAGACAAATGCCTTCAACACTCGTACAAAGCGGTACTTACATAAAGCGGTCTACTTGTATAAATTTCCTAATTTTTCAGAACAAAACTTAAAAATTCAAATTTTATCTTCGCTAAAATTTGTACTTGCCTAATTGATTATCGATAAATGATAATTGAATAACCAATAATCCATTACTAGTACTTAGTAACGGTTACAATATCGGTTTTTTGTATTACAGTACAAGTGTACAGTGCAGTGTCGGTGGCAATATTAGCCTAGATTTCAATGCCAAATAAATCGATAAACGGAAATTCGATCAATTGAAATTGACCTAGACCTCAAAAATTCGTTCAATAATATTAATCGATGTGAAAATTTATTGATAATAAAATAGGAAGCAAAAAAGTTCTGATTAGGGAAAGCTTTTCCGCTATTACGAGATGAACGAGAGATCAATTTTACTATGCGGTACTATCTCTTCAGTAACTCGGAGCACTTACTTATCAGTTTTAAATTCACAATATTGTTCTTTCAAACATTATTAGTAAGCTTAAATGAAATGAAAATCGGCCTAGAACCGATTTTCTGATGCCCTATGGTAGAAATAGGACTCTTAGTTAACAAATCTATACTTCAATGGATCGAGTCTGAGAGGAAAGAACCAAAACTATTAATATTTTAAGGTCTTTCGTCTTCTTCAAACTCGCTCCAATTCAGAGGGGCAGTCTGGAGCCGCCTAATAGCATAAATATTGTCTACAAATTTTATTCAAATCGGTAAAAACTTTATAAACGAGCTACAACTATTTCTTTCTACACTTATCCTTCGACCAATTTGAATGAAATTTAACACATATTGTCGCCTAATTATGTACTCGACGAATGTAAATAATTTAAACAAAATTGATTTACAAATTATCGAATTAAATCGGAAAAACGATAAACTGGTTTTTGTTTTATAACTTTGCTCCAGCTGCTGTCGATTTGTGCTGAAATGCAATACAAATCGAGGAATCTAAGGAATAGCCAACTCATATTACAAATTTTATCAAAATTGGATAACGGGTTTTTGAGTTATCTTGCGTATACGGATGGACGAACGGACGGGCCGACCTGTAGAAATCGAAGAAATCTTTCTAAGATATTTATTTCTATGTGTTACAATTGTAGTGGGCAAACTAATATACCCTCCTCTGGTAGTACCACTTACTATAGGGCATAAAAATGAAACAGAAAAGATTATGAGTACGGTTTGTTTATGGTACGTAAAAAGTTGTTGCTCTTGGCTTATAATTGGGAATAAAGTTTCGTGTATGCAAAAAAAAACATAGGATTTCAATATTTTGATGAAGACGTCGGACAAGATTAATTCCGTAGACATGTACTTGACTGGAAGTCGAGATGTCGATTTCAATAAAGATTTTTAAAGGATATTGGCTACATCGTCGGCCGTAATCATGGAACGAAGTTGTATTACCTTCAAAAAAACCTCAGTATTCATTCGGTAGGGGATTGATTGTGGGGCAAAAAAAAATGTCCCCAAATTTACTGGGCGAATTTTCATGAAATTTTGATTTCCAGATCAGCTGGGATACTTAATAGGAAGTTGTCGGAGCGAAGAAAGATAATTGTCCCTGATTCTCTCAATAGTGAGAGGATTTTCATGAAACTTGGGGCGAATATTTTGGATAAGCCTATTTCTAATATCTGGAATTCTGGATTTTTCCTAAATTTGCAACGTACATGCACTTAAAAGATGTCTCCATTTAGTAGAGAATAGAGAATCGTCCCTAGCTTGCTGAATATAGTAAGCGGGCGAAAATACAATAGTATACGTACTATCACGCCATTCTACCAACAACTAGTTGTGGGTACCAGCTAGTATGATCTGCTATTCCAATAAATATCGATAAATAACTGGAAATACAACTATAAACCTGACACAAGAGCACATACTTCTAGTTTACCCATACTGGATAGTATATTTATTGTTTACTTCTTCATTATAACTTTATCGTTGGTTGAAAAACGCGCGTCAAACTTTATTTTAATCCAGCCTAATTCAGTTCCTCAGTTCTCAATCAGTTACTTAAGTGTAAAGAGTGTTTTTTTTTTGTAGTTATTTCTATTTTTGTTTATCGAGAGTCTTGTGTAAATCTTATTATCTTGGACTTCTTGGACTGAATATTTAATATTATCGATTTATTTTTTTTTCGGGCAATTTGTGCAAACCGTTTATGCCAGGCGCTCGTTCTTCTAATGAATGTGACTTTCTTTTGTTCATCATAATAAAATCATCTCATAAAAATTGTGATTGTACTTGCTTAGTAGTGACTCTTTAAATATGTTTAAAAATGGTAATAATTATTAGAGTTAATAGGTTCTGTTAGTTGAAACTGTAATTCGATCCTAAATAAATGTGAAGACAAGAACAATTTTCTGTGAATTTCTGTGAACTCTGACGCGACAAAATTAGGAAGTTCATAGTTTTGGTGATTCCTTTTGTAAAAAGAATGAATGAGAAGATTGGGCTCTCAATTCTATAATATGTACAAAGAAATTGCAAACAATCGCGGTTTGATTAATTTATTTTAAGATTTCACAATATACGACATTATAGGACAATAAACTCTAAAAATAATTCTTTGATAACGTATCATGAATACTACAGTAGTTATTGATATCATCTGTTACCGTCGTATACAGGGTGACCGGACGAATTTAGAGATTATTCTAGAGTGGAATCGTGTAATTCGATTGATACTAAATCGTATCGAAAATACATTGGAATTCCTATATTTTTTCGATACGATTTAGTCAAGAAAACAAGTTACACGATTCCACCACAGTCATTGTGATTTATTGCCTAAATTCTGTAAAGGAAAATATTCTGGTAAAATGGAATTATCCTAGTTTAAAAATCATTTGGTTTAATGTGTGCTTAATAAACAAAGCTTTATTTTGTGTAGCTACGCAACACTATCAGGGAATAGGTGAAAACTTAGAGATTGAAAAAAAAAATCGACCAATTAGAACGAAGTAACAATAATTGCATTGAATTTTAAGCACATGGAAATTACGTCATCACTCTTATTGCAGCTCGAATTAGTCTTATTGGTTTCTTGTGTTCGTGAATTCATATAAATGGGAATGTATTTATGTATGCGTGGTTATACATTTTTATGCATGGTATTATTACATGTAATTTTTAACGTATGAATTTTTGGTACCATTACAGCGCTGCAAAACGTGTGCCTCCTTTTTAATAGTATTTGTAAAAAAAGACTGTAAATATATGCATTTTTATATCACACAGAGTCTCTTTAACAAATACATACTATTAATAAGATGGCTTGTGCAGACATCCTCAAATCAGAATCCAATTTAGAAACTCTCTTTATGGTATGCTTTTTGATGGTACATTGATATACGTATGTATCGAAATTCATAGTAGGTTTCCATACTTGACAATTACCTTATTCTTTGGCTATTACTATAGAGTACGCTAAATAGAGTTTCCTAACTTATATTAACTGTTGGTCACAGTCGCCTGTCTGCAAAGCATGCCGTCTCAATAGTATAATAACATGGTATGGCATGGTTTGCAGCCTGCAAATGTGATCAAATTAGAATTTATGTTGAGAACTCTGTTTGTTGTGTGTGTGCTAAAATTCCAAGAGTTGAGATTGATTGATTGATTGATTGTTGAGATTGAATCGTATGATTCCATTTCAAGTTTAATGTGTTTAGTAGAAAAGACTGCTAATGTTGTGAACGCATGCCTTAGTGTGTTTCACGATTGTAAACCAGCAAATTGAGGTACTTAAGAGCCGTCCAAACGCACAGTTTTTTACTCAGTTTTGCATGCGCAAATCAGATTTGCGCAGGCGAAACTGAATAAAAAACTGTGCGCAAATAAGATTTGCGCAGGCAAAACTGAGTAAAAAACTGTGCGTTTGGACAGCTCTTTAAAAAAGGTAGAGTTTTACAAATTTTCCATATCCCTGGAGCAGAGCGCGCATATTTTTACATTGAAACCGAAAACAATAACGTAGCAAATCCTACGCTAATTTCATATCAGGTGTAACTTTTTTGCACCAGAAGTGAGTTTACTTTTTTCACGTGTAGAGTGCGTTAGTTACCAACTACCAGAAATATTGATAGAGGATTGTTATTTTTTCTTATTTGGAAAACGCTGGAAAAAGATAACAAAAACAAAAACAATATAATTTATAATTAAAATTATATTAGTTTTTAGCACGAACGATTTTCAACACGTTCCATTTTTATTTTCCATAATGCCTAATTTACATCACCGAGGCATGCAAAAAAAAAAAAAACCAGGGCTGTGAATGAGATAAACAATCGCTTATGCAAAAATCAATTAGTATAAAAAGTACAGCAAACATTCAAGGCAAAATTATACCCGAGATATTTTATGAGTGCGTGTGAATATGTGTGAGGTATATCGTGCGCTTTTTCTGCCGCATGTAAATTTGAATTAAACTATCTCACTCACATCGCTGGTTTTTTTTAGCATGCTTCGGTGATGTAAATTAAGCTTAAATGAAATTTTTTTTTACAGTCCCAAATGCTCAACGAATTTTGAAATCTTCTTCAATCGAAAAGTTAGGGTCTGGTGTGCATTTCCGGACTCAAAACAACAAAATTGTTGTCATATATTTGCAAGTGAGGCTAGTGAGCAGAGCGCTGCAAAGCGAACATTCATTTTAAGTCACAAGGAATAACTGAAAAATAAAAAAAAAAATTTTGGATCTGGCAATTTACACTAGACCCGCTAGCTATTTCCTGGGAATTGTAATTATTAGGAAGCAGAACTCCAGCTAGTATGAAAACCGGCTGAAAAAAAACGATCCAACAATTCCACATTTCCGAAAAAACTCTTTAAATTTCTAAAAAAAAAAAAATGTGACTGAAAAGTGTTCAATTTTGTGTGACAGAGTCATGTGGACAGAAAATAAGTCCTGTGGAATTGCGCCAAGTTATCTCATTTCAATATAGTTACTAGGCAGTAGTAGTGTTACCAACATTTGAAAATTCAAAACTTGTAACTTGTTTCAGACCGTGTGTTTCGACTTTTCATAAAAATAGCAGCACGTAACTTGTTTCAGTCATATGAAAATCCAAAGCTAAAGTTGAAACGACTTACTGTTTGGTCAAATCAAAAGTGTGAAACAAGAGTTACGTGCTAACGAGCCTGCTTCTGTTTCTGATCGTTTTAAAGTCGACATCATATTCTGATGAAAGTATGAAATACACTTATGCAAAGTTTGGTTAAACAGAAAGGGAGAAACAATCATCCTACTACTAATTTTGTCGGCTTCTGCATTTCTCATTTCCCCATCGAATTCTTCATCTGCCAGATGATTCCCCTCAAAAACAGATGAACATGTTTATCTGATTTATATGGCACTTCATCTGCGTTTGCATACTCTCACAATAATCTTACACGATACCGTCATACACTACCAATTTTTCTAAATTTTGTGTGAGGAGATTCTGATGTTTTTATTCGATCAATCCTAGCGAAAAGTACATCTCTTTCTAGTTTTCTGATTTTTCCGGTCAGAATAGGATGCCGTCTGTGTGGAGATTGGCCTTTATTTGCCATTTGCTTTGTTTTGAAGCAAATATAAGTGATGCTTGCAATTAAGTGCTTGCTGAAACCATATGCCGGGATCGGGACTACAAAAAACTACCATGATATCCTAAAATAAAGGAAAACTATATCATAATCTTCTTTCATTAAATCCATAAGGAAGAAAACCTTCTTTTATGGATAATTTCTTCTCATTACACTGAATTTTGGAGAAAATAATAAAGGTTTAATAAAGTATAAGTAATACACAAAAAAAAAAACAATTGAATTTAATACAATCGGAAATACATAATTCTTTCAATTACCAGACCTTGACATCAAAAGTTTTTGGGTTTGTTTTGGGTTCATATATGCAATTATTTCAATTAAACCAACCGAATTCCAATATGGTGTCATAGAATTTTAATCAAAAGCTTAACAAAACCAAAAAATGTGTGAATCTATTAATTATAAATGCGACGATTCAATCAAACACTATTCGAAACAAGTGTTTTTTAATGATAATTTAGGTCATATGACAAAAATAAGATAGTTTTTACATATATCTCGAAGAGGTGTTAATTGTTTAATTCAGTAGCGTAGATAGTATTAGATATTCTGAGGATAGTTAATAAAGGGTGTCCGAAGTTATCTTTATGTCTTTATACTTCTAGTTCGATCGCTGTAGATTTTGATAACACGATACGGTTTCGAATAATTAAAGAATACTACAAATAGAAAACTACTTCATTTTTCCCATTAAGAAGGTATATATAATGTGGTATGAATCAAAGACTACAAGCGATTACGCATTCAAATGATGATTTATTTCAAATGTTAAATCGGGGCACTGATGACGTATATGCGTAGAAAAAATCAATTTGAAACATATGAAAGCGTAATTTTTCTTTCTTTCGTTCATGGCGCAATAGCCCAGAACAATTTACGATAGAAATGACAACATTCGACAAGAACTTGAAATATCTTCTAAAACAAGGCTGTCCAATCCGCGGCCTGAAAATTTTTAAAGTTACTGAAGCATGTTCATTTTTCTGAGGAATGTTTTGTGTGTTGTGAGCGCTCTCGTGCTGCGAAGTGACAAACAACAGAAACAGGAACAGAACAGAAAGCTCTTTCGTTCTGTAGTAAATTCTCTTTCTGTTTACGTTGCTCGCTCAGCTACACTGTTCTGTTGTTTGTTACCTGGTAGCTTAAGTGATATTTTTCTTACCCCTCCTTAAACATGAAAATTGTATATTTTACTTTTTTTTTCACTCGCCAGCTATAGTAGTATACTTGTGGCCCAAAACACCATGTCTTCTTCTAATGTGGCCCAGGGAAACTAAAAGGTTGGACACCCTTTATCCAAAATATCCCAAAAACCGACAACCATTTGAGCGACGTACTGTTCATACATTAATCCCAAAGGAACAACTATAATAATGATTAATGATTCATCAATTACGTCAATATCCCATCGCATTATAGATTCTTCTCTTTCTTTCACATTAAATCTCTTTTCATGCATTCTTCTACAAATTTACCTGCAATTGATCTGAACATCACGCTGCCCATATATGGTTTGGTGGACATCTGTTTACACTAGTCTATTACTAAATATTCCATCATACCTTTGTAAGCTATTTTAATTGAAGTTCTTTTTAGGTTAGTGTAACATTTTGAAATCCTATACATAACTCCAGGCTCACATTTATTTCGAGAATATCCTGGTTTTTTGAACTGTTTCTAATCCTAGAAAGTTGTTGAGATTCTTGATAAAATGGTAGTCAGTTTGAGAGTTAGTCCGGTGAGAGTATGATTGGTAAGGTTTAGACTAATCTAATTCGTTCTGCAGCGTTTTTTATGCGACGTGTGGCCGGGAAAATATCAAATTTCTTGACAATATTTTCAGAATTTTGTAGTTGATGATGCCGGCACTAAACCAACCCATTAGTCACCAATGATTTTCTTTTGATCTAACTTCGTTTTCATAGAATGTTCCCTGATGTGTCGTGTGTCTTTTATCGTAAAGAATCCAAATCACAAATAGTGTAGAAATGGAAGTATTTTTGATGCAAAACAATTTTTAGGTTAGTTCTCATTCATTTCATCGACTACGAGACGCACCAGACTTTTATGTTACCGGACTAAACAGACTTGCGTTTCTCGCTTCTGAGCTTATTATTTCAAAGTTGACCTGAACTAGTTTTTATGCACCAACCTAGTATTTTGTAAAGCTCTTTTCTTCACGTCGACTCGTACAAAATTCCAATTGATGATATGAAAAAATTTCAATTGATTCTTAATGAATACAAAACAATTACTATTTGATATCCATATATGAAAATTGCACTTGATTTTGATTCTCTTTCAGGCGCATATATTCTTTTAATATATCCATTTTTTCATTTTTATGAATGGTTATAATACCTACTATGTATACTACAGGGTTTTTCAATAAGAACATATCTCTCTCATGTCTCTGTACCGGATTCTATTGACAGTAACAGCAACGCGAGCTTCATTTTCGAGAAAAAAAAAACACTCTCCAATGATTCCACATAATCATAATCATCATAATCATCATAATCATGTCAAACAGTGACAAGAGATGAATGTAATGATTGCTCAACAATTGCTGTTGGATTTTCAGAAGCTGAAATTTTGCTTATTATCGTAGCCATTCAAATGGAAATGAGCTTCGTTAGAAAAGATTGCTTCTTCCGAAAATTCAGCAACATGTTCATCTAATCAGCAAATTGTCGACGTTGGTGGCTTTAATTATTGCACCAATTGGACCTTATAAGTCTTTAGAGCCAAATCGTTTTGCAAAATACGTCATGTGGTGTTTGTGGATAAGCCTAATTGTTGGGAACATCGTGGAATCGATAGATTTGGGTATTCTTCAACAATTCCATTCATAGCAGCAATGTTTTCAATGGAACGACCAGAATGAGTACATGTTGTTGTTGATATATTATGTACTGAACCAGTAAACTTAAAATTTTTCTACTAAATTCTTAGCTGCCAAGCTCTGATGGATGAATATAACGTTCGAAAATATCAAAACCGGTAATTGAAGTGTCCGTATTTAAAGACGCTGTAATTTTTTTGTTTATTGGTCGATTTTATTAAAATCTCTGGAAATGATAGTTTATATAATACGTAGTTAATGTTACAATAACCGCCTTTTGCCCTAATCACCAGCTTCAATCTCTTTTTAAACGATTCACACGATGCTCACATGATGTCTTGGCTTAAACAATTCTATTCACGAGTAAAATCTTCTTCTAAATTGGCCAAAGTTGTGTGGGTTTTTTGTTGCAAGCCCGCTGCTTGTAAAATTCCCCAAATAGAATAATCCAATGGATTCAGATCTGGTCAATACGATGAATGTTTGACTTTCCAATCAAATGAAACGCAACAATTGAATTTCTTTCAAGGGTCTGTAAGAGTTAAAAATACAACTGAATTTGATAAATAATTGAGAGGTTTAAGACAAAACAGTTGTAATGATTTGATAATATTAGAGGAAAAGGCAAGACTAGTGTAGTAGATACAGTGTAGAATGATTGTCTATCTAGTTGGTTAAGATCTCGACCTCGCCTCATGAGACTGATGGGACCCTGGTTCAAATCCAGGTCTCGGTTCTTCACTTTTTCTCTACTTTTTCTTTTCCTTTTACAGTCCATTGTACAAAAAATAAGAACGTGTCTTTTCACCAACAAATAATTTTTACTACTGACAGACAATATGTCTCAAGCAACATTCATGTCAAATTTTAGTATTGCAAGATGTGTGCGGTTTACATTTGACAGCGATTTTGAATTAGACGGATACTTTAATTGGAATTTATAGTGCTTTTTGAGCGATATTGAAGTCTCTATAATGAAATGAGGATTTTCTACTGCAATTATATCAAGAAATTGAATGACACAAATCTCTTACAACTCTATTGAACAAAAATAATGTTCTTATTGATAAACCCTTTATGTATACTCTATTTTGAAGAGAAGAAGAAAAGTATTGTGCTTTCAAAAAATTTACTATATTATTATATTTCACAGTTTCAACAATATCGAATAGTGGAGCCCTTTTACTACTACTTGGATTTACTACACTCAGCCTGATTAGTTCCGGTCTAGCGACTAATGAAGTTTTCCGTCCACACATCATATTTATTTTGGCGGATGACTTGGTAAGATAATAAAAAAAACTATATGAATATGAAAAAAAAAAAGAATATATCCCTTAGAACAGTCTCTCTATGTACGAAGTACTCGTACTATAGATGTAATTTGATAATTCCATTTAGGTAGTTACTGCTATCAAAAAGAATGATGAAGAATTATTTTTTCTTTTTTCATATAAAAAAGGGCTGGAATGATATTGGTTTTCATGGGTCAGCAGAAATTCCAACACCAAATATTGATGCGCTTGCATATTCTGGAGTTATATTAAATCAATATTATGTTAATCCAATATGTACACCATCAAGATCAGCATTGATGACTGGAAAATATCCAATTCATACAGGTATATATCTTTGTCGTCATCATATAGTCTCTCTTGAATAATATGATGATGATAATGGAATTCATTTCGTTTCCTTTCAAGGAATGCAACATACTGTTCTTTATGCTGGAGAACCTCGTGGACTTCCGTTAACAGAAAAACTTCTTCCACAATATTTAAATGATTTAGGGTTTGTGTGATTAGAATTATGGATTTTTATGAAATGTAAAATGATGGAATTTTTTATTCTTTATTTAATTAGTTATTCATCACATATTGCTGGTAAATGGCATTTAGGACATTATAAACGTGATTATACACCACTTTTTCGTGGTTTTAAAACTCATGTTGGCTTTTGGACTGGTCATCATGATTATTTTGATCATACTGCTTTTGAAAATCCATCATGGGGACTTGATATAAGAAGAGGTAAGTGTAAAAATAACCGATTTAAGATAGATTGATTGATCATGATGGTAACCAATTACTTATGTACAAATCTATCTATCGTATAAATAAAATTGCAGGGTCTGTTTGTCCCTAATCTCTCATATACTTATTTGGACGATACTAAATCTCAAAAAAACACGTTTTTAAAGTTTTTGTCTGTTTGTTTGTCCCAGCTAATCTTGGAAACCGCCAAACTGATTTTGACGGCGCTTGCACAGAAAGGTAGAGAACTGTGTAGGAAGTAATTTAGGCTGTTTTTTAGCCGGATATTTACCCGGGTTCTCTGCGAAAATTGAAAAACCTGTCAATTTGGGAGTTTATCTTCTAAACTTTGCTACTTTCACTGCTGATAACTAAAAGGGAACTGTGATAGGATACTGACATTGGTGAAATTTGTATCTTTACTTATATAATAAATATGTAACAATGTTTGTTTGCCTGTTTCTTTGTTTCCTATAGACTCGAAAACCATTGAACCGAGTTTAATTAACTTTGGTCTTTTCAACTTAGGATATAGGGTTCTTTGATTTTCGATGGGGAGTTGCAGGGGCGGGAGGTGGTTTTAAAAAACTGCCCTAATTTGGTTAATAGGCAGATTTTCTTGAAACTTGATATATATATTCTGGATAGGCCAACTGAAACGATAGGATCTGTCTCTACTCGGTAGGGGGGCTCCGGGATGACAAAATAGAAAAGCGTCAATAGTTCGTTTAGTAATCGGCGAATTGTCATGAAATTTTAAATATACATTCTGAAGAGGCCAACTGAAACGATAGGATCTGTCTCCACTCGATGAAGAGTTTCTGGGGGCCAAAATAATAAAACATCAAGAAATTGGGAATGTATATTTTGGATAGGGCAATATAGAAGATGAAATATGTCTTTCAAACAGGTATTTTAGATTCTTAAATCTTATTCTAAAAATGACGCGAGCAAAGTTTGCGGGTGTGGGTACCAGCTAGTTTATAATCTATTTGGTCTTACAATTTTTTGGTTGATAAATTAAATAATCTATTATTTTTGTTACAGGATTAGATATACCATATGATCTACATGGAAAATATACAACTGATATAATAACGGATGAATCGAAACGTGTAATTATAGAGCATAATACAACGACATCACTTTTCTTATATGTTGCTCATGCTGCAGTTCATTCAGCAAATCCATATAATCCATTACCAGCTCCAGATGATACTGTAGCCAAAATGAAACATATTGATGATTATAAACGTCGGAAATTTGCAGGTATGTGAAAAACAGAACGGAAATTAATTTAATTATAAAAAATTCTCCCAAAATCTTTCAAAATCCCAATTAGCAATGGTTTCAAAATTGGATGATTCAGTTGGTGCAATTGTTGCGGCATTAAAAAATCGGAATATGCTAAAAGATTCAATTATTATCTTCAGTACTGACAATGGTGGTCCAGCAAATAATTTCAATTTAAATCATGCATCAAATTGGCCATTACGTGGTGTTAAAAATACTTTATGGGAAGGTGGTATACGTGGTGCTGGTCTAATTTGGAGTCCATTATTGAAAAAATCTAGACGTGTTGCCAATCAAACGATGCATATATCTGATTGGCTTCCAACATTATATCATGCTGCTGGAGGTGATATTAAGTGTGTAGATTTTTGATTTTTATTTTTTATTCTTTTTTTTTTTTTTTAAATACTTAACATACATATTTCGAGTTAGAAATCCCAGAATTGTCAAGTTTTTTGATGGACTAGAATGAAAATGGGAATCGTAGTTAACAAATTGGTATTCAATGAATTGACACGAGAGAAGAAATTACAAAAATATTTGATGCATTTCGAAATTGATTACTGACGGAAAGTTTCCAAAACGAAAGTAAACCAGGACGGTTGCGCAACTTAGCAACGTTTCTGTAACTTAATTGGAACACTTGGTGCAAAGTATGCAATTTTATAGCTATAAAAATGCTGCTTTGAATAACCAAAAGTCAAACGGGAAACGGTTCGTGTCGGGAAAAATGAAGTTAAGAAAACGTACAGTAAGATTCCGTAAGAGAGGCACGAGAGTTATCTGTAGGGATTATTACACAACATTTGGCGCAGCCGGTAAGAGCGTAGATTCGAATCCTTTTTCATCAGTCTGGTGGGTAAAAAAGAGAATGCAATGTTAAACCATGAATAATAAAAATTGAGAAATCCGTTTTAATATTTTTTAATACTCTGGTTTAATAATTATTTCTTTTTTATCCTACGCGAGGAAAACAATTTGCCCAATTGGTGGAAACGCACCTTTACAAATGTAGAATATTCTAGCATGTCAATTGGGTATTCTATTTTGATATTTAATTCTGCAGTGCAATCCTGTAAGGCGAACGTTATGATTTTGGTGATATTCAAAAGCGATATAGCGATATATCGCCTGAAAGTGACAGCTCAAAAGCTGTCATCTCAAATTTAATATTTAAAAAGGTGACAATTTGTTTACCAACTATATATTTTAAATGAAATTTCTGTACAAATGATTATCATTTTATGTATTTTCAAAGGAATAATCGAATATCACTTGAAAGTGACATAGTCATGTCACCTTAAATTTATCATTTTAAAGTGACAAATGTTGACAAATCATTAATTCATAAATTTCTGGTTATCTGTCTAGACTGAAAGATCTTAAACGAGCAAATCGTTACGAGGGCTGCTCTCTTTTACTATTGCCATCTTATTTTGTATACACCCTGTACAAATAATTTCTTTGCGACAATATTTCGCTACTTTTGAACCCAATCTGACTGCGTAAAATGAATGGACTGAAAATATTCGCCGGGTATTTTGGAAGATATTAAGTTGATTTACCAAATTAGCTTTGATTATTTCGGAACACATCGATTAACATATTAAAGTCAAGTTTATTTTTTAAGTAATTGATTAAATCACGTTCGTGTTCGTTTTGGGGTCTCTTCTCTTGGAACTTGATTTTAGAATCTCTTCTTTCTGTTGTGGTTGTTTTAGTTGTGTGATTTCAATATTATTTTTAATCAAAATGAATAAAAGACGAAGAACGAAAGTTCTTATAGCACGAGCCAACGACGAGTATGTTAATTTATATAATTCCAGACACAAGTTTTCTTTCGAAAGATTTAATTACTTTTATTCAAATCAAAAAAATTATATATTTTCAGAGATTTAAATACAAATTTGGATGGTATTAATGTCTGGGAAGAATTATCTAATGATAATATATCACCACGTAAAGAGATTCTACATAATATCGATGATATTTATGGTAGTTCATCATTAATGATTGGTGATTGGAAAGTTCTAAAAGGTACAAATTATAAAGGCGCCTGGGATGGTTGGTATGGTCCGGCAGGTCTACGGAATGAAACTTCATATAATATAAATCAAATTTATGAAAGTCCAAGTGGTAAAGCAATTATCGATTTAAATATGATGCCATCACGTGATGATATTATGAAGTTACGTTCGAATGCAATTGTTCTATGTAAACTCTCGAATCAGGAATATTTCGAGAAATCTCTAGAATGTCATCCATTACAATATCCGTGTCTTTTTAATATACGTGATGATCCATGTGAAAAATATAATGTTGCTTCAAGGTAATAAACGATTTTTGTATTGGTTTTTTTCTTACCGCACGACTCCATAGGACTTATTTTAAGACTTTTTTTTTGTTCAGTCGGATTGAAAAAAAGGCTTGGGCCTTATTATGGAATACGATCGTAATCGTATCATTAACGTAATGCGTGTTTTTGTTAGTGGAAAACAATAACAACAACACGCCTTACGTTAACGTTACGATTACGATCGTACTCCATAATAAGGCCCCTGTTGAAGACTCTAAAAATTGGACATATTTTCAGTCGAACTGAGAAAACGTCTTGTGAAGACTCTAAAAATTGAACTTTTTCATCAGTCCGACTGAAAATAATTCTTGAAATAAGTCCAATGGAGTTGTGGGGCTTAGTTTTTAATAATAATTAATTTGCTTCGTTTCTCTTAAAGATATCCGAAACTTTTAAAAACACTTTTAATCGAATTAAGTAAATATAATCAAACTGCAGTACCTCCTGGGAATTTACCGATTGATCCTCGTGCTGATCCACGTTTCTGGGATAATTCATGGACAAATTTTGGCGATTTTAGTATTCAAAGTATAGATTTTTAAATTAATTAATTAATTATCACATTTTTTTTGTTGTAAATGAAAAAAAAGATGTATTAATAAAATTCTTGTTCTTTTCTTTTCTTTTTTTCTCTCTTTAAGGACTCTTTAAATTATATTTTGTTATTCCGAGTATTATTTGCCTACTATTTTTGCTTTTCTTAATTTTCATGTTTTTATATATTATGAATCATAATTCTCCGGGCCCGAAGCGTTCAGTTGGTCTAAAATTGAAATCAGTCCATTTTGACTTAGAAGAAGAACAAGAAGAACAAGAAGAAGAAGTAGAAGAAGTAGAAGAAGTAGAAGAAGTAGAAGAAGGAAGAGAATTACAAGTTTAGAAAGTTTAAAAAAAAAAAGTTGAAGTAAGTATATATTTCAAGTCTAAGCGTTTTAGGTATAGAAGGTGATCTACTCCAGTCCACTTCAATGTAACATTGTGTTGATGATCTCACTTTAACGAAACTTTTTTAGATACCCCTTTCGAAATATTCCCGTAGATTAGATTAGATTAAGTTTTAGGGTGTTCTTGTACTGCGAGCTTCAAGATCTATTGTACCCCCTTTTCTTCGGTGCAATAATTAGGTTAACTTCCTATTCTACAGCACCTCCTCCAGGCCTATTTCTCTTAGGAATTTTAGTATCCCAGATGTTTCTTTCTCCTACGAAGTAGTGCATTACAATCGGAAAGAATATGCGTCGGGGATTCTTCGTCCCTCATGCAAAATCTGCGGGTGCTACCTCGTTCAAGTCCGAGTTTTTAAAGGTGTGCTTTTAGTCTGCAGTGTGCTGTTAGTATTCCTGTCAGTGCTCTTATATTCGTCTTATTGGTTTTGATAAAGGCTTTGAGATCCTGGGCCTGCCTTAGACCTGGTTGTATTTCGCAATGTTTGGTTCTTTTTGCTGCCTCTTCTTTCATTCAAATTTCTCGGATTATGTGTGGTACGATTTCAGAGAAGTGTTCTGGGCCTATGAAGAGTGTTTCTGCCCCTGCCTTCATAATGAATTAAACACATTACCATGCTGGGGCAATAATCTTTTGAAATCATATAAAATTTCAACCATTTTTTCCTTTGTTGTTTCGTCTTTGGGAAATCGATGATATGTGATGTTATTGCCCAATTTTTCGTGCAATTCGGAACACTACAATTTCTATTCATCACTTTTTTCTTTAATGGAATCACAAAACCCAGAATTTTCATTTAAAAAGAAGTACAAATTAAGCAAAACAATTTTGGTTTAAGCTGGGATGCGGTGCACCAATGACGTCAACATAAAACACACATCTATCACCTTCTATAGTTAAAACGCTTTGATTTTAAGTATTATGTATATTTTGAACTTTCTTTCTATCTTAAACTTTACAGGCGTATTTTTGTTTATTTCTCATTTTTAAAAATTTTGTTCCGTTCCGAAACAGAACAATTACTTCGTTTACATGACGACGACTTCAAAATATTGACTTGAGATCAATTTGAAACAATCAATCCGTGTTTTTTTAGCTTTACCACATTTAAAGATTGACTTGAAATCGACATCACATTAATATCAATGTATGAAGCAGCCTGATGACGTGTAAACAAGGTTAGGTTAGGCTTTTGTTCATATTTCAATTTCACTTTTCAAGTCGATCTGAAGTCAATCTGGAGTTATATGCAAATACCAATTCGATACGGATCGAATGAAGACGAATTCAAATCGGGTTTATATACACAATTTTTGGATTGAATTCGACTTCAAGTACAGATCAT
This sequence comes from Xylophagus ater, assembly GCA_963422695.1. Classification (NCBI taxonomy): domain Eukaryota; kingdom Metazoa; phylum Arthropoda; class Insecta; order Diptera; family Xylophagidae; genus Xylophagus; species Xylophagus ater. Next base: position 1,334,470 of record OY730480.1, on the reverse strand, counting down.
GTAAGTAAACGAAGTAAATGTTGTTCTGTGTCGGACTAGAATAATGTTTAAAATTTGTTCTATTCCGGAGCGATTGACAATTGAAACATCGGCCTTTTTATGTGCTAATAAAATTTTTGATCTCATTTGACGACTAAGAAAACCTTTGTATACAAACCTTGTAAATATTTTATACCATTTGATACCATAGTATGTAATATAGTATGTAAGTAAAAACCAAAAAAAAACTACAAATGTTTATATTATAAAGTCGAATTTAATTTAAAAGGAAAACTTAAATAAATATGAAAATAATTAAAATATACTAAAGAGGTTCATTGTACATCGAAATTCCTAATATTGATAACCAGCCGAACCGTTTTGACCATTCCGTCCATTGCCGTTTCGACCGTTCTCGCTGTTTTGTCCAAATCCATTAGTTGGTTTATCATATGAGTATCCTTGTTCCCCACCATCACCACCATTAGATCCACCATTTCTACCATTAGATCCACCATTTTTACCATTAGATCCGCCATTTCTACCATTAGATCCACCATTTCCATTACGTTGTCCATTTCCATTACGTTGTCCATTTCCATTTGGTCGCCCACTTGAATAGCCTTGCCCATTTTGATTATCTTGTCCATTTTGTCCAAAACCATTTGGTTGACCACTTGAGTAACCTTGTTGACCAAATTCTTGACCGTTACCGCCTTGACCACCGTTACCACCTTGACCACCGTTACCGTTTGAAAATCCATTAATACCTTGTCTTGGACGACCATCTGAGTAACCTTGTTCACCTAATTCTTGACCATTACCACCTTGACCACCATTACCGTTTGAAAATCCATTATTACCTTGATTTGGACGACCGTTTGAGTATCCTTGTTGACCGAATTCTTGACCGTTACCACCTTGACCGCCGTTACCACCGTTACCACCTTGACCACCTTGACCACCATAACCGTTTGAAAATCCATTAATACCTTGTCCTGGACGACCGTCTGAATAACCTTGTTCACCTAATTCTTGACCGTTTCCGCCTTGACCACCGTTACCGTTTGAAAATCCATTATTATCTTGATTTGGACGACCGTTTGAGTAGCCTTGCTGACCTAAATCCTGACCATTCGAACCACCATTTGAATATCCATTTGATCCGTTATTTCCATTTGCACCATTTCCATTTCTACGATTCCCATTTCCTCCATTTGATTGCTGTTCATAATTATAACCATTTGAATCACCGTCATTTCCATCTGTTTGACCACCGCCGTTTCCATTTTGATCATAACCATTATTTCCACCAAAACTATTATCATTTGCTTCACCTTCATATCGAATTTGTGGCCTATATCCATCTGTATCAGCTTCATATTCGACAACCTGAAAATTATATGAATTTCATATTTATAAATTCGGGATTATTAGTTTGTTTCTTCTTCTTCTTCTTACTTGTTTCCTGCCATCTGGTAATAAGACATTGTATTGACCAGTTGTAAAATCTCCGTCACGTTTTTCTGAATGCCCAAACGATAAACCACTAGGGGCATCATCAACTTCATAACTAAATTCATATTTTGCTGGTTCCTATAAAGATTCAATGTTTAATACCAGATACGGAAACAAGTAAGTTGTTGCTTCTCATTGTGAAAGCAAATGCTTACATTACTGTCATTATCATCTCCATTTCCATAAGAACTACTACCATCATTATTTCCAAAACCATTACCATTCTGACCACCACCAGATGAATATCCATTTTGTCCACCATTTCTACGATTTGTTCCTTCTTCTCCCACATTTGGTACTCCATAATTACTTGATGGTTGTTGTGTTTGTCCACCATTTTGTTGTTGTTGTTGTCTTCCTTGATTACCATTAATACCATTATTTGATGGTGGTCCATAACTATCTGAAGGTTTTCCAGATGATCCACCATTTGTTTGTCGTCCTCCGTTTTGTTGTTGTTGTTGTTGTTGACCTGGTGGTCCATAATTAGATGATGGACGATTTCCATTTCCTGAACCTGGTGGACCATAACTGTCAGATGGTGATTTACCACCATTACCGTTTTGTGAACCTGCTGCTGGTGGACCATAACTTGATGTTGGTGATTGACCATTCTGACCACTATTAAATCCATTTTGACCTCCTCTACCACCACCACCACCAGAAGAAGATGATGAAGATGGTGCTCCATATGATGATGATGGTGATTGTTCTTGCTGTTGTCCTGGTGGTAAATAACCGTTTACTGGTGGTTCTGGTCTTGCAAAAACCGGTGACATAATCAATACGAAACACAAAAACTAAATAATATGATAAATGTTAGTTTTTCCAGCAAAAAGACAGGAAAATAAGGATTTTTCTTTGAACGAACCTTGATCATTTTTAATATTCCTTTTTATCTTTCTAAATTGATTGAATCTAAATTTTTTTAATATTTTTATATTTAGTATTATTTTTTGTTTAAGATAGAAAAACCTAAGAGATTTGAAACCAAAATTCTGACTGTCTTAGACTATCAAATTTTCCTTCTATTTATATGAAAAAATTGTTCGTTATTTTTGAAAATAAGTAATACAAAAAAACGAAACATTAAAAATATGTCTCAACATATAACAACTCATTGGAATGGATGGATATGATGGTTATAGAAGGTAACACATATCACACATATGTATATAGCGAACAGCGGAACATACATATCTAATACAATTGGAAAATACTACAATCAGAAGATGCTTCATAGAGACGGCGAGATGGCGATATATTGCATATGATACAATAAGTCTTTTTCTTTTGAGGATGATTATATTTGGTTAGAGTTCTTTTTTTATTTAGTTAGTTGCCTAAACTCTATATTTTACTATACTATATATAACTACTATATCTACTTTAGTTACAGATGCATTCGATTCATGTTAATCGTGCTCTTGTAAAATGGTGTACCACACATATTGGATACAATTTATAAGAGTTACAATCTTTCTAGAAATCCAAAAACGACAACAAAATAAAATCGACATCGAAACAATTACTACTTCCATCATATGGAGGAAGAAACAACAACCAACAACAAATAAAATTTTGTGTGATGACACTTTTTTCTTGAAGATGATGCTGCTGCTGCAATCCATTCTCTCTCTCCTCCAGCAAAAAAAAATTGTGTCTCAAGGTAAGTAAATGATTAAAAAAATATGTTTGTAAACAAAAAATAATATTAAATTCTATATAAAAATCCGCGAAATTTTTGGTGCGTTGTGAATTTTCCACGCATTCACGCATTAGAGATAACTATACCGTGTCCGGCAATTGAAGTGTCCCCGTCTAATTCAAACCCGCTATCAAATGTTAAACGCACATCTTGCAATACTAAAATTTCACATGAATATGTTGCTTGACATATTAGGTCTGTTTTAATTGCCACTTGCTCCGGGGTAGAGCAAAGTTTTACATTGAAAACAAAAACAACAGAAGTGTAAATCCTCAACTACTTTCAGAGCAGGTGTAAACTATTGCATCCTAATTAGTTCAGTTTTCTACCATAAAAAGTGTATTAGCTAAAAGCTTCTCATTTCATTACAATATGGTTGCTAAGCAGCGCTACAAACATTTGAATTAAAACTTTCTCCTACTCCTGCTCGTTTTATTTGCCACTAACCCTGCTCCAGGGTAGGGTATGGCAAATAAAACAGACCTATTGTCTGTCAGTAGTAAAAATTATTTGTTGGAGAAAGAAAAAAGATGCCTTTTTATTTTTTGTACAATGGACTATAAAAGGTAAAGAAAAGTAGAGAAAAAGTGAAGAACCGAGGCCTGGATTTGAATCAGGGTCTCGTCAGTTTCATGAGACGAGGTCGAGGTCTTAACCAACTAGACAATCATTCTACACTGTATCTACTACACTAGTCTTGCCTTTTTTCTCTAATATTCTGAAATAATTACAACTGTTTTGTCGAAAATCTCTCAATTGTTTACCAACTTCAGTTGTATTTTTAACCCTTACGGGCCCTTTAAAGAAATTCAATTGTTGCTCTTCATTTGATTGGAAAATCAAACATTCATCGTATTCACTAGATCTGAATCTAGATTAGATTATTCCATTTGAGGAATTTTACCAGCAGCGAGCTTGCAAAAAAAACATACACAACTTTGGCCGGTTTAGAAAAAGATTTGACTCGTGAATGGAATCGTTTAAGCCAAGACATCATGCGAGCATCGTGTGTTTAAAAAAGAGATTGAAGTTGGTGATTAAGGCAAAAGGCGCTTACATCCCATAACTATGTATTATATACTATCATTTTCATAAATTTTAAACAAGAAACTTAAAGCGTTTTTAAATCTGGACACTTCAATTGCTGGCCCCGGTATATATACCGCAGTATTTCTATTACACACAACCCATTGATTGACATTGTAACATTCACATCTCTCGTTTTTTCTTAAAGATATTAAATGATTTCTACAAGGACCACTTGTAATCTTCCAATATATCGTGTCATTTTGAAATTGATTTTGAGTGTTTTCTAGCAGCTTCTCGTCATTCAATTTTGTACTGAAAAATGCGTTTTGAAAAGCTTTCGTAAACATACTCTATATTTGAACTTTTGAAAATTATATAATCTGTCTGTCCTGTGAAAGGTTAATGAATTTATTTGATTTTTGTATGTAATTTTGAACAAAAATTGCCTCTAAAAGGCTCTTCTATTCGGGAACATTGACATTGACATCTGAAACGGAGGAAAATATAAAACTTTTTGACTATTATTTTGATAACAATCAGCAGGTTCATGCGAATACCAAATCGGTCCATGCATAAATCAAGACCGAATTGGTCCGAACTGATTTGGCTCCCGCATAAACTTGCTGAATGGGGGTCGATTCTACGATTTTCTATATATTATTTTATGTTATGTTATGTTATGACATTGTTTTCTAAATATCATATTCTGGAATAATCATTTGATCCTTTTATGTCATCAAAATTGAGAATTCAACTAAATTCCAATAACACAAGTGTTTAAATATATCTCTTTTTTTACACAATGCTCGTTCAAATTTCTGAAAAGAAATTGTTCTTAAAATATTGTCACAATATCTTTTCAGATCATTTTAAGTTTACTCTGTCCTAGACCTTAAGAAAATAACATAACATAACAGAAAATTCTATTATAAAAGCAGTATTTTATGTAAAATTTAACATAACATAACATAAAATGTGCAATTCGACTAGGCACGATTTAACTTGGCACAATTCGACTGGACACAATTCCATTCGGAAACAAAAAAAACAAGGTGGAATGAGATTCCAAAGGGATCAGGTGCGGAATTAAAGAGAAAAATGTGTCCCACAAAAAAGATCTTTCCGAATTCTTAATGAATAATTCAATGCATTTAACTCGGCACAATTCGACTCGCGCACAAGTTAAATACATTGAGATTGAACTAAATTTTTCCCTGGTCGAATTGTTCCCTAGTCGAATTGTCCCAGTCGAATCCTAATATCCGAATACCCAAAATTGTATAACTTTAATTACTTGTAAAAGAAATTCTTCAAATGTTTTGAGAAGTTGGTAATTTTTAGGTACCCAATCTCAATTATTCGGTAATTTCTGAAATACGTATCTTTAGTTTTGGTTGAAATTTTTATGTAGAGGTAACTAAGAAGGACTTTTTTCCAGAATATACTAAATTTAATTCGGTTCAGGAAACATTTGAAATGTTTGCGACGTCTTAAAAGTGACGCGTGGTAATTTTTAAGTCATTTTAACCTACTAATCTCATTTATGGACAATTTCTTAAATTGGGCGTTTTATTTTTGGGAAAAATAAGCACGGGTTATCATACATTTTATGCGTTCCATCAAATAATTTTAGGGATTCCAACATTACCGGAATTAAAAGTTATAAGAACATAGATTTTGAAAAAGTCGCTTGTTTGAGAAAGTGGGATAGTGGCCGATAGAACTCCAAAAAAAACACAACCATGCTTATTTTTCCCTCAAAAAGCACGCCAATTTTTAGTTTTGGCTAAAACTTGATCTTGGCATAGCTTGGAATATTCTTTTCCCCCCGAGTTTTACGTGTGACGATTTGAATTGGTAATCTAAAGTAATTTATTTGTAGTAGATTCGATTCGATTAGGTTTTAGGGTGCTCTTGTACTGCGACCTTTGAAATTGTTTGTAACCTCTTTTCTTTATAGTGCAGTAGTTAGGTTAAGTTCCCATTCCAGAGCACCTCCTCCAGGCCTATTTGCCTCTTATGAATTTTAGTATTCAGAGTAGTCGCTCAAGAGCTTATGTATGCATCTCAATTGTGGAAAGCAATATTCTCTCAGATGTTTTTTTCTCCTCCAACGTAGTCCTTCGCAGTGAAAACGTTTCCGGTATCAATTATTTGGTTGACGCATACTCTCTCTTTTATAAGATTAAGATTAAGTTATTGGGGTGTTCTTGCACTTCAATTTTTGAGATCTATTGTATTCCTTTTCCTTAGTTGGTTAAATTTCCATTCTAGAGAACCGCCTTCAGGCCTATTCGCCTCTTATGCATTTTAGTACTAGGAGTCGGTGTATCTGAGTTGTGGAGAAGTAGTATTCCCTCAGACATTTCCTTCTTCTACAGAGTAGTGCTTCCTAGTGCCAGAGAATGTGTATTGCGGGGTCTCTTCGTTCCTTCCCTCGCAAAATCTGTAGCTGTACTATCTAGTTCAAGTCCTAGTTTTTTAAGATATGCTTTGAGTCTGCAGTGTCCGGTTAGTGTTATTAGTATATTATTGGGTAGCAAAGCGTTCTAGGCCTTAAAAATTCGAAAATTTATATAAATTTTAATAGAATTTAATGGAATTTAAATTTTTAAATATTTAACACTTAAAGTAACCATCTTTTACATAATTCCGGTGATTTTTTCTTTTCTCCTTTTTTAAAACAATTTTTGTCATATAAAATATTGAATAATTTTTATTGTTTTTAACCAATTATAAAAAAAATATTGATTTTTTCGCGCTTTCATAACAATAGTTCTTCCTTTTTGATTTTATTCACAATGAATTTCGATTGAAATAAATCAATATGAAAATTATGGTCAGATTATTATCAAAGAAAAAAATGCTTTTGTAGGAAAATGTATTTTTTTAAATTTTCCAACAAAAATAATATTAATTGAAGAGGAGTCGGCGGGATTTGTATAAAAACCACCAACGACACTCTCGATTTTTTGCACAATAATCCAATTTTTTTCTTGTCTTTTTAAAAATCATCTCAACTCATAGAGCATCTTGTCTTTCGGGTTAGTTCACATCTAGAAAGATTTCCACACAAAAGTTTTCCTCATGAATATGCTTTCTTATTCAAAAAGGTATTTTGATTACGTCAGGCTTCGCCTTTTATATTAGTATAGCTTGTCATTTAATTGCAGGGTTTCTAATTGATCCCCTAAACTCACTATCGTATCATATATGGCGTTTCATTAGGGCTATTTCAGTTTAGAGATTATCTTGATTAAAACACCGAAATTTAATTCAACAAAGGTGACGAATTTCAAATACTAGTACATAGTACAGAACTGGGGTTCCCATAACATGGCTCTTTAGGGCCGTATTTAGAATCTATAGACGCCTAGGATAAACTTGTGATGCGTGCCCTATTGGGGAGGATATTTTTGTGTTTTCATTCCTTCATTCCCTCATTCATCATTCATTCATTTCTTCATTGATTCATTCATTCATTCATTCATCATTCATTCATTCATTCATTCATTCATTCATTCGTTTATTCATCATTCATTTATGCATTCATTCATTAATTCATTCATTCATTCCTTCATTCATTCATTTATATACTCATTCATTCATTCATTCATTCATTCATTTATATACTCATTCATTCATTCATTCATTCATTCATTCATTCATTCATTCGTTTATATATTCCGTCATTCATTCATTCATTCATTCATTCATTTATATACTCCTTCATTCATTCATTCGTTCATTCATTTATATACTCCTTCATTCTTCCATTCATTCATTCATTCATTTATATATCCATTCATTCATTCATTCATTCATTCATTCATATTTTGATTAATAAAAATATATATTGTTTTAGAAAGCGCCAGAATGGTGGTTACCAACTCGCTTTTGGTGACACACCACTCACCAGACCTTGTGGTCCTGTTCTTATGCAAATATGTACGAGGGCTGATTAATAATTAATTACTTAAGTAAACAAGTAAAACTACAATTTCGAGTTGGTTAAGTTATTTTTATTCTTCAATCAATCAAAGTCTTGTTACTTCGTCTCCAACTTAGCCCAAAAATATTCGTGGGGTCATTATGCCAAAGTGTATAAAAGTATTTACTAAATTTTTCGTCTTTCTGTGTCCTCATTACTTCGGTTTTTCTTTCATCTCAGATTAAGTTAGATGTTTAAAGAAAACAGCTCTACTAATGCATCTTGAAAATTTGATACACCTCTGGTTAGAATCGTGTCTTGAATTTTCTTTCACATCCAGGCTATGTTTGTTATTTTCAAGAGGAAATAGATGACTCTTACCAAAACTTTGTTTACTCTACCATCTCCTAAATCTGGTCTAACTGATTATTTCTGGTCATTAAACCTAGATTGTTATATTGCTATGTCTTCGTCAGATTGTCGAAGGACTAGAATACTGCTAGGACTATTGTAGGTATTGTGACATTGCTCCTAAAATGAACATACATGGAGAAGGAGGGTAGTATAGAGTCCAAACGTGTAAGGGCTGTTTGGAGGAAAATGAGCAGAACATTTTTTGTTTGAGTTCCCGGTCTTTCTTAGAACCAAACTGGCTACACGGGGTGCAAACACCCTGAGTAAAGAGGAGTTAGCAGCTAACTTCGACCTCTAACTACAATGATGATCTTCATTAGAAGGACTAATCGGTTTGGGAAAAATGATCTAGGCCGTCAACCATATTTTTGGCGGAGGGTCCTACGCTTTTAATATCTCCTATAAAATATCATAGCGTGTAACGAAATAAAAATTGAATTCATTTAGGTGTAAACTAGTCATTAATATTGAAGAAGAAACTCTCGTGAATATGTTTTGTTTATTATATTTATTCCCTATGGTAGGTACTACCTGGAGGGTATATTAGTTTTGTCACTACATTTGTAACACATCGAAATAATCATCGTAAACTGTAGAGAATCAAAAGTTATATCGATTTCTACATGCCCGTCCGTCCGTCCGTATATAAGATAACTCAAAAACGTGTTATCCGATTTTAATGAAATTTGCAATGTGAGTTGGTTCTTCCTTAACAACTTGGGTTGGTATTGGATTTCAGCAAAATCAGCCCAGGGGATAAAGTTATAAAGGGAAAACCAAGGTGACCAGAAAGTTTTGTCGTTTTTTCGTTTATGGTTTTTCGGGCTTGATTTGAAAATTTGTGAAGGAATTTTGTTTAAATTTTTTATATGCGTTGATTACATAAATAGACGATATTTTGCTAAATTTCAATAAAATCGATCCAAGGATTGTGTAGAAAGAAATAGTTGTAGGAAAAATAAATTTGTTTATAAAGTTTTTTTTCGATGTATTTTAGCATATTTATGCTGTTAGGGCTCAGCCTACATGTGAATTAGAGCGGACTTGAAGAACACGAAACACCTTAAAATATTTATAGTTTTGGTGCTTCTTTACCTACGAGTCCCATTTCTCCTATCATAGCTCATCAAAAAACTCGGCTCTAGACCGATTTTATGTAACTATTTTAATTTTAATAGAAATGTGCAAATATCGAATGCATTTTCCCGTCCATATTTATTTTATATTTAACTTTTGTTTGAATTTAAATGCATTTCTTGTGTTGTGTCGTCGGTTTTTTAAACGTGATACATGAAATTCGTTTTGTAGCGCATCTGCACTATAAAAAGAAAAATGGTTTATTCAAAAAGACTCAAAGATCTAAGACTATAGAAAAACAAATAATATATATATTTTTAAAAGACTTTTTAACTACAAAACTTTTCAAAAGCGGCACAACATAATTTTTGTTTGCAGATTTCATCTTCTTGCGAAGGAAAAAAAAATAGATATTGAGATTGAATTGCATCATAAAAATTTATATATTATTTATTGTATAATATATGTTTTATGGGTTTTCATAAAATAATGGAAAATATTGGCGCGCTAGGAGTTACGCAGACCAGATCTCGATGAATCGATCAATCTTTGTGTATTGAATATCCGCCTAAAAATCTTATTTTTAATTCTTCTAGATCAAAATGTTTCATCCGTTTTCATAATCCATATTTAATATGATCACGATCCATCCATCTCTCACAGAAACTTCCAGTAAGATCACTTCTTGCAAATAGTAGTCCAAATTATGGCAAAAGCTTTTCATTTCCGATATTGTCTAATAGTTTTTTTTTTATTTCCTTTTTCCTTGTTTAGGTGAGAAGAGTTTTCTTCGATTATGAAATTTTCTTTGATATATAACAATTCGAAAAGATCTCTGTGGAATACTTCAGAAATACTTATTACAAGCAATGCAAGATATCATTCATTACACATCGAATAAACGATGAATCGAATGTATATGCCATCAAAGACATAAACGAGCACAAAGGCATGCAAAATCCCAAACCAGTCCCCACCTAATACTAGCAATATGAGCAAACCACACTAGGTCCCTTGGTAAGACCTCATAAAAGTTCCTCACAAAAGATCCAATGCAGCGCACTCATGCCATCCATGCGAGACGAAAGCCATCCAGAACCCTACACATCCCAACACTCATCCATGTCGTTGATGTTATCCTCATCATTAGTGTCGGGAGGGTGGAGTAGGATAGAGGAATATTAGTGCGGTAGAGAGGTAAATTAGTGGAATCAACTGATTGCATACATTTCGATAGTTTGCCTATTGTTTCCTTCCCATTTGTATTGTATTGTACTGAAGGGGTCCGCGCAGTTACGGGCCTTAGAACGTAGGCATTAGTGGTCCATTGTACCTTCTCCTTGGTTTCTTCCCATATAGAATGGGTGATAAGAAAAATATGGTCTCTAGTTGCTCATCATCAATATACGTTCCTTTGAGGTGTGTGAAAATTTTTTTTGGAAAATAATGTATGACAGAGCACAAAGGCTACGAGTCGCAGTTTCCCCTCGAATACACTATTGCCAAGTAGTGATTTCTGTTCGTGCCGGATTCGCTTCAATCGAATTCGGATGAATATTACTGGACTTATTGAATTCAAATCCCGCTAATTAAGAATGTAATCGTTACAAACTTTGAGTTCAGATCATCAAAATGAAAGTATCTGCAAAGTGAGTGCAGAACCAACGAATCTCGTTAATTTCAGATGTTGTATTGAAGTTGCAATGTTGCAATTGATGGCAATAATATTCGTCAAATGAGAAGAAACTAAACAAATTACTAATTACTAAACGAATTCGTCGCAACAAATCTTGAATAGGAGTCCAGACTTGATTAACTGAATCCCAGAAAAGAATGCTTTTGGCCATCACAACATAGCAAAGTTAACACAATTCTTGTGTTAATTATATAATTGGTGATTCCATTGTGAGAGCTTCGAGATAATATTTTGAAATGAAACACATAAAATTAAACGTGATGGTGAAAGCTTTATTAAGAACCGTAAGAACAAGATTATGTCATTCAAATGTTGTCCGTAGCTACGCTTAAGGCTATATGTCCAATTTTGAACCACTTGTTTGAGCGTTACGACTGGATTCTGGTCAATAGAGCGAGTAATGTTTGCTTCCAACACTTCAATCGAAGCTGGCTTATCCGCGTAGACTTTAGAATTCACGTCAACCGAAAGAAAACGATCCAGAAGTGTGATATCACACGATTTAGGCGGCCAATTCATGGGACTAAAACTTCAAATGATTTCTCAACATGTTCATTGTTTCACGTGCTGTATGACTAGTAGCGCCATCTTGTTGAAACCAGATATCATCGACATTACGGGTTTGGATTACAGGTATCAAATACTCTGTTATCATGGCACGATAGCAGCTGGTGCCATTGACGATTACATTACGGCCATTCTCATTTTTGAACAAATATGGATCGATGATTCCGGCAGCCCATAAACCACACCAAACCGATGTATTTCTCTGAATGTAGCGATAGCTCTTGATACTCTTCGGGTTGTTCATCAGCCTAAATACGACTATTTCGGATATAATGAAGATCCTTCTAATCCTCCCTAAATTTTGAACGATCGATTTTTATACTTCAGATGTACTTTCATTAAGTCATTTGATCTCGAAAATCATTTTAAACAATCATTGATCATATTTTCATAAAAGAGCCATCAAATGATTAGTATTTTTTTTCGCATTGCTTTGCATCTTTGGATAAAAAATTCAATTGACTTCAAGTGGATTTTATTGGATCAATCATAAATTGATATAGTTTTTTTTTCTTCATATTTTTCTCAAAATATAAAATAGTAATGGAAGTTTTTGTTGGAAATCCAAGTCCAAGACATTGAAAAATGCAGCAACGGCAGCAGAAAAAAAATAGTGACAATGAAAAAAACTCACATATCTTGAAACAATTTCACGGACATTACATTTTCAAATTGAAAACAAAAATATATCAAGAATTGTAATAAGAGAAGTCATGACGAAGAAATCGTTTTACGTATATGCAAGCGAGTTCTTCTTCTTTATATCAAATGCGAATAAAGTAAAAGTAGTAAGTCCATTAATCATGTGCTGCCTGCTATTACATCAAATATCATCGTCGTCTCTTATTGATACGCGAATATGAAGTAACTGCAACCTTTGAGCTTTGACATCCATGAGAATAGGATGAATATATTCCGCGATTCAGTAGTAGCAATTTTGTACGTGACTTTTTAGTTATAGATTATTGATATTACTCTGTCAAGGTAGTTCGTCGTTTTTAAATTTTAGGTCAAGATCGAGATTGAAATAATATATAATAGTTGGAACATTTATAACCAACCCTTTTTCCTTGATTTGCGAGGAAAATGTATGTTGAGAACTAATTAAAATTTGTTTATTTACGATTATTTCAATAGTATCTGATATATTAAAGTAATTAACGTGTTTGTTGTAGGTTAGTGGCGATATCATATTTCATTAGGTCATTATAAGTTAATTACAATAGCATTATTAATATTAAAAATGCATGGTCAAGAGCTCTGTTAGAAGGTTGATCTATTCGATAGAATTGTGTATTACATATATGTCGCATTATGTATCTTGTAACTTGTATCTTGCGCCATGCATCTTGTAACATGTATCTTGCATCATTCATCTTATAACATGTGTTTTGCATCATGCATTTTTTGTCATGCATCTTACATCATGCATCTTGTAACATGTGTCTCGCATCATTAATCTTGCGTAATGCAGCTTGCACTATGCTTCTTGCAACGTGCATCTTACAATATGTATCTTTCATCTCGTATCGATGATAATAATGGTATCAAAGTACTTTTTGACAGATGATCAAGTTCGTTTGTTCCCATTGTTACGTACATACACATCGTTAAATACACAAGAGCTGTTAGAAGGTTGATCTATTCGACAGAATTGTGTATTATAGTACATATATTTCGCATTATGTATCTTGTAACTTGTTTCTTGCGCCATGCATCTTGCATTATGCATTTTGCATCACGCATCTTGCGTCATGCACTTTGTGTCGTATATCTTGCATCATGTATCTTGCGTAATGCATCTTGCATCTTGCATCTTGCAACATGCGTCTTACAACATGTCTCTTTTTTATCTTGTATCAATGATAATAATGGTATCAAAATACTTTTTTAACGCATAACCATTTGTGACCATTATTAAGTATACATCGTTAAATACACATCACCGGGAGGAAGGTGTTACCTTTTTAATTTAATATTAAGAGGTTTTGATGTACGTGTATGTATTTTCTTCGTGACTAAACTATCTTTTCTTTTGAAACAGCCCTAAAAAGGTATCAAATTAGAAGACATATAGTTTTACTTTGCCTGCCAACACACATTACGATACGATATTTGCAGATGTTTAATAAACTCGAATTGAATTGAAGAAAAAAACGTGCCCTTTTTAATAATAAATAATAAATTCCGAGATATCTTTTAAAAAAATAGTAAATCGAATGAATATGCTTTTTACCAATAATCACGAATTCGAATTTTTTTTACGTGCGATTGTTATGTGATCCTCAATAATTTTTTGTCGACTTTTATTTCTTAGGTTCGAAAGAATCTCCAACGACGAGATTACATAAAAATCATTTGAACAGCGTCGCGATAGTATGTTGTATCTTAATTATTATAATTTACGATCGTAACGAATGTGTACTGTAGTAATAATATCCAATATAAGCGAAATTAAGATATAGTTGCTCGCAACATCATCATCATGATCATCAATGCGAAAGATAATCGATTGATACAATTAAGTAAGTTTGATGTATGTTAGTTCAATTTAATAACACGTTCTATCTGATATGAATTACAGGTTGTCTTTCTAGGTTAGACAACGAATTATATCATTGAATCCAAGTGGCTGAGACAGTTGAACATAGAGACAACTTAACCTAGCAGGCAATTGAATCAACACGAACGTTTTTTTTTTTGTAGGTTAATCGAACACAGGCCGTACTTAATTCGTATTACTAAAACGATATTTGTTTTATCGAACTCTTCTTCCACAAATCCTCAAAGAAGAAACACATTTTACTGGATCCATTCCTGATGACTCGAAGTAATTATTGTATAATGTTTAATCACACCCATTCCTCACTTTACAACGGCCTAGATACGTTCCGGAAAAGTTCTGGCCATAAAACGAAAAGTTGTATAATGAAAAAATTATTTGTTTTTTTCAGTAGCAGTACTGCCTAAAGGGAGAAGCTGGAACTCTAAACAGAAGGTTTCTAACAGTAGGTACAGAATTCTTTTGTTTGCAGTATAATGAAACATTGAGGGCCTTAAATTGAAAACGGGCCATAATTAGAAAAACGGAAGTGTGCTTTTGACCACAATGTAGAAGTGAAACAGAAGCTTTTTTTGAATACAGCGCCGAAATGGTGGGAGATAGAACTATTTGGTCTTCGACGGAAATAATCTTCATTAAAACCTCCACAATATTGTCGAACATTGGAATCATCTAGGACGTCCAAATAATGAGATTTTTTTTATAATGTAACGTTTCGTTACAAAAAATCGTGATATAATTTTTGCTAATCGCCCTCATAGAAGTATTTCACTTCAAAAATGTCGTTATAGTGAGGTATAGGTGTCATATATTGAATATCTGTGAGCATAGTCCGTGTGCGGGGGTGCTTCCCTAAAAATGTTATCTCCAAATGGAAAAGAAAAGCAAATCTTGTTAAATCTATTTTTTACACGAAATAAACTTTCTTCAGTCTCATTAAGATGAACAAAATTATATATTGCATACATCTGGGCGCTATATTTTATAGAAATGCAAATAACGTACTTCATTTTCTTTTAAAAAAAAACAAGAACTTATAATTTAAATATTTATTTATTGAAGATTCGAAAAAGGACATCTTAAGCGAAGGAAAGAGTTTCTTTAAAAGTTCAAAAGTTTCTGTAAAAGGGAAAATTCTGCTATATCGTAAGTCTTATATAAATTCAATGTACTTACGTTATTTAGCAAAGACAAAAACCATTATAACTTTTTTTTCATATATTTTTTATTCAAAAAAAATTCAAATTTTAATTAAATTTTTCTTTTTTAGTTTTTATAAATTAAATTTTTACTTTTTATTAATTAATTATTAAAATTAGAAGAAAAAAAAAAGAAAATGTTCCTTTTAAAAACAATATAAATCAAATTTTGTTTTGGTTTTTCTTTTTAAAGTATTAAAATCAAAAAAGAATCAGTTTTCAATTTATTTATTTTTTCTTATTTTTTCTTATTTTTTCTTATTTTTAATTAGTCCCGCCATTGTGGAAAAAGGAGGAAAGAAAGATGATTCAAGTTCGTCAAAAAAAAAGAAACACAACAAGAAGATAAATTATAAATGGTAAGACATATTAAAAGCATTCTTCTTCATCTTGAGAACGGTTGAGGAACCGTTAACAAACTACAAATTAACATAAAATTACAGTTGCCCAGACATCAGAACATAGAGAATTTTCATGAAAAACCAAAAAAAAGAAGAAGTAGAAGAAGAAGGACAGTTGGGTGGTAGGCAGGCAGAGAAGAGACTGTCTGTTGATCTTGTATCGGTGGGTGTGTGAGGGATTTTGTGTAGACTTGTGTATGAGATGGTTAGCTCGGATGTTTTAATATGATATGAAAATTTATATAGAAGATATTCAGCTTTGTCCAAGTAGTATAAATATACAATAAATCTTCGAGATTATCGTTCAAAATGAGGATACTCAACACAATATCCAACGCAACACAGTTTTGTATACATGGATATATACCGGGTCCGACAAATGAAGTGTCTGTGTAATTCAAATCGCTGTCAAATGTAAACTGCACTTCTTGCAATACAAAAATTTCACATGAATATATTGCTTGACATATAAGGTCTGTTTTATTTACCACTTGCTCTGGGCTAGAGCAAATTTTTATATTGAAAACAAAAACAACAAAAGAGCAAATCCTACACCAATACTTTCAGAGCAGGTGTAACTATTACACCCGAATTAGTTCAGTTTTCTAACATAAAAAGTGTATTAGCTAAAAGTTTCTCATTTCATTACAATATGGTTGCTAAACAACGCTACAAACATTTGAATTAAAGCTTTCTCCTACTCTTGCTCGTTTTATTTGCCAATAACCCTGTTCCAGGGTAGGGTATGGCAAATACAACAGATCTATTGTCTGTCAGTAGTAAAAATTATTCGTTCTTGTTTTTTGTACAATGGATCTTAAACGAAATTCAATTGTTGCTCTTCATATTTGATTCGAAAGTCGTGCATTCACCATATTCATCAGATCTGAATCTGTTGGATTATTCCATTTGGTGAATTTTACAAGCAGCAACTTGTACACATAACTTTGGCTAGTTTAGAGAAAGATTTGACTCGTGAATGGAACCGTTTAAGCCAACACATCATGCGAGCATCGTCTGAATCGTTTAAAAAAAGAGATTGAAGTTGGTGGTTAAGGCAAAAGGCGGTTACATATACCATTCGAATGATTGTAAAATTAACTACGTATTATAGACTATAATTTTCATAAATTTTAATAAAACCGACCAATAAACTCAAAGATTTACAGCGTTTTTAAATCCACTTCAATTGCTGGACCTGGTATATTGTAATGATAACAGCCTATGTAAAACCGAATCTAATTTCATTTAATACTCAACCAATACAATGATTTTATTTATTTATTTATTTATTTATTTTAGGCTAACGAGAATATAATGTTTTCGGGCGGCAAAAAAGGGATAAATAACCAAAAAAAGAAGAAGTAGAAGAATTGAAATTTATATACGACGACGATGGATGACGACGGACGACGAAGGACTATAATTAATATCTGTATCCACCACCACCACCTTGATTGGAACTACTACCACCACCACCACTACCACCGAATGGTGATGGTCCTTCTGGATATACAGCTTGTCCTTCATATGTTACTTCAGCATTAAAACCATTTCTCCAATCGGCTGTATAACGTACGATTTGTGTTCGTCCATCTGGTAATTGTACACGATATTCACCGCGAGTTACATCACCATCACTTGTAGCTTTATGTGAATAATCATTTGCTGTATCCACGTCATTTACAGAATATTGAAAATCAAATGGCATTCCTGGTTCATGATGATGATGCTAAAAAAGAGATAATAATAAGGTGAGTTCGATATCTTGTATGATTTCTTGTTTAAATCAAATAACTTACATCTTCATGATGTTGATGATGATCATGAGATGGTTGTGTTGGTCCTGGTTGTGGTCTTGATGGACCAACTGGTGATGGATAAGATGGTCTTGATGGTCCTGGTGATGGATATGATGGTCTTGTTGGACCACTTGGTGATGGATAAGATGGTTTTGATGGACCACCTGGTGATGGATATGATGGTTTTGATGGTCCTGGTGGTTGATATGGTGGTGTTATTGGAGGCTAAAAAAAAGGAATAATAAGTTTAGTTAGTTTCTTTCAACACCTTTATTGTGGACTGTCACTGTTTTTTTAAATAATTCTTCAAGATAAAACTTGGTTTTAAGGGTGCGGTTCTCTTGTACTACATTTTGAATATTATAAATTTTCTTATTTTATTATTCAATTTTTTTTGTAAAAGTTCAAGAAAAATTTTTGTAGCGATTTGATACAGGTTGGATAAAGTTTTTCTGATTCTCTTTGCCGATACTCGATTATGGTATTTGAAATATTTATAAAGGGTGGTTTTTTTTAGAATTGACAGCACCTCTTTCAGCGGTAGCCAATTTAACAGCTGGTAGCTAAGTTATGCTCCAGTTTGGTTTGCCATTTTATCATCATGAATAGATTTACGCCAGAACAACGCTTGGAAATTGTGCTAAATTATTTTGAAAGTCGTTGTTCAGTTCGTGAAACTCAATCGCTTTATTGAAAGAAACATTCGAAACACGTATTGGACCTGTGTATTGGCTTCCAAGATCGTGTGTGATTGAATACCTTTGGGTTATTTTCTCTGAGGGGGTATGTGAAGTCGCTAGTCTACGCCGATAAACTAGAGATGATTGACGATTGTTGGAAGCCAACATTCGCCGCTGCTCCAAAAAGTATAGTTCAAAAGTGGACTTCCAGATTGTTCTTTATTCGAGCGAGGCACGGCACCCATATGACCGACTAATGACATACAATTATCTTTCCAATGAAGCCAATATCATGGAGATTCCCACGTTTTACCATGTTTTATTTCATTTTAAAGTTCAATCCCTCTAAAAAGCACACCCTTTTCTTTTTGGTTCTATGTTTTTTAGGTCTGCATATTTACCACCCACTTTTATGTGTCAGATGATAAACTTTTGCAGATTTTCCCATATAGTTTTATAGAAGATATGTTTTGGTTATTTACGAAACAATTTTCTATAATTTGAAGACACAAGAATCGCGTTTAAAGAGTTTTCATACTTGACTTCTTTTTATTGGATGATAGTTACTTTCGAATTCGCGCGTTATTCTAATCGATATTGTAGTTGAATTTAGCGATTTTTCTTGATAGTGTTTTTTATAAGTGCACTTAGAAGAAGAAAAAAGAAATGGAAATAAGAGATAAGAAAATCATCTTGGAACAAGAAGAATCGCGAACAATTTATGATAAAAAAAAAGATTAATTTTCTTTTATATACTTTAGTTTATATTTTGATAATGATTAAGGATGATAATATGATCCCTTTGGGAAATAATGAGATATTATATAATATTTAAATTAGTTTATTATTTTTAACTAGATGAGTTTTAGAGGAGTTGGTTTTTGCTTTCACAAGTGAGTGTGTTTTGACTTATATAAACTTGACAAACTAGGGTAAAACTATTGAAAGAGGCTATCATCTACCTAAACTATCGAAAAAGTATAAAATTATATTTCTTTTTCTAAAAAGTGCATTTATTAAGAGCCAAAGAATAAGTAATTCTAAAGTGCCCCAACTTCCTATGTACTCTAACCGTTAGAGATAGGAATTTGAGGTACGTCACGTTAAGGTCAATCTCCAAACAGCCGACATTCTACTATAATTCTGATGTAAGTATGGGATAACATTATACAAAGATTGGTTAAACAGAAAGAGAGAAAACAATTATCCTACAAATTTTGCTGGCTTCTGCATTTCTGATTTCCCCAACTGATTTTCGATTTGCAGATCATTCCCCTCAAAAACAGATGAACATGTTTATCTGATTTATATGGCACTTCATCTGCGGGTGCATTTTAAAAAAAATTTCAGTCTCTCTTTCTTCCTCATAGATTTTGCCTTTGAAAATCGCCCGTGCTCTTTTGCACAATAGTTTTTTTTTTACTTTTTCTAGTTGTTTCGCTAGCTTTGTGTATTTTAGAATTACTCATACTTCGTTAAGAGCTTAACAAAAAGCCTGTACGTGAGAGAGTTTTTTTTTCGATGCATTGAGTTGTATTGCATTTTCGATATATGACTTAATTCTTGGGGAAGGAATATCAAATTTTCCATCCTCCGGAAGTTATTGCTTAGTGGAACCTTATGGACAGTTGTATCTATTGACCATATTTATCAATATAATCGAAATGGAAACAATGGAATAATTGGCTCCCACCGGAATGATATTTGGAATTAAAATTTTCGTACTTATATTAACAATAGTATCAAGAAACAGTGAATTATATACCAATGCAAATTATTTTTAGCCAATATTCAAACCATTTCACAATTATTTTTGAAAATCTTTTTCTATACCTATAAAACTGAAATTCTGTTTGTATATTTCTTTGTTTGTTGACTTGAAAACTACTGAATCGATTTTAATGAAATTTAGTACATGTTTCTTTCTAACTTAGAGTATATGATATTTGGATTTTCGATTGAAGTTACGAGGGAGGAAGGAGAATATAAAAACTTCGAAGAAGATATAATATGATTCCACTCGGTGGGAGTTAAGGGGGCCGAAAATAGAAAACTTTCCTAATTCAGCCAATAGTAGTCGGATTTTCATAAAATTTAGAATGTACATTCTGGATAGGTCAATTGAAAAGATAGAGTAGGTCTTCACTCCGTGGTGGGTTGTGAGGGCCAACAATTTTAATTATCAAGGGGCATATAGAATCCGGGGACCACGAGCAACGTCGAGGAATTCAGCTAGTTTAAAATAAAAAAAAACAAAACAATGTACCAATACCAGCGACGGGTCGTTGACGATCCCGAATTTGGAAAATACATTGTTATTAACCAGATGCGGCGTTAAATTGAAACACAATAATGAAATCATGAAATTATTCAAAAAATAAGGAGGATTTCAAAAAAAGTAAGATCATGAATTCTGTTCATCGTATTTGGTGAACATTTGAAAATGATCTATCAAGTGACTTTCGAGATATGATGCCTTCCGACTTTGGAAACAGTATTTTGAGAAGAATATATTTAAATATGGTTCTTGGATTTGTTGCTGCACCCAGAATTCCATAACGTGCTCAATTTTCCAGATATTGATGTGAAAATTAGGAGGACAATTTAAAGTTTATTAACCTGACTCAGTACATCCAAATTAATTGGTTTAGCTAAGCAAGAGAGAAACCATAAATTTGGCTAATTCTCGACAGACTTTACAAAATAAAGCTAGTTAAGTTTAGTCCTTTAAACTTGTATAAATCCTGTAATCTGTCGTTGATTTTTATAGGATCTTGATTCTATAATTTTCCGACTAAGAACTATGTTTTTAAAGCTGTTTTTTCCTTCTTCAAGAAACCAAAATTTAAACTAAAGTTGAATAAATCTTGAACCCTTAATAGAAACAAATGTGCACCCTCATCGACATCCAGAGAGAGGCATGGGTTTTTTAAACTCTAATCAAATGTTGTATGTTTTCTGGGCAAAATTTTTATATCATTGGCAAAAAATTTATTGATGGATAATAATTTATATTGTGAAACAACTGGCATCATAATTTTTTTCCTTCTACTAAAGTCGACTACTTTTTATGATTTTTATTGCTTCGAAAACAAAAGCACATTTTTATTGAAGCTATTTAAGATATTTTTCAGTGTTAATAACAAACATTTTGATGTTTAATGTTCATTTATGATGGCAACAAAAGGTTCAGGAACTTAACAACCATTTTAAACAACCATTTTTTAGCACTTTAAAAAAATAGCTTTAAGTAATATTGCTTGGCTTTGTTAAGGTACTTCTACATATATGGTAATTTAAACCATACATTTTTTTTCCATTTCAGAGAATCGATTTGCTGCTAGATCTACGTTAAAATTTGGGTAAGTTTAACTGCAATTTTGTTTAAAACTATTACATTTTGTAAGCAAACGTCGATACTATATATTTGGGGGTTTCCTATTTCGATATTTTGAAAACTTCTCGACGTGTTGAAGTATTCTTGAAAGTTTAGAAATGATTCTGTATTCATAAACCCACAGCGTTTTAATATTAGGTGTGTGAATGATGTGAGATTAGATTGCTTAAGTGTGAACTGGCATTACATGTATTCGAAGATTGAACATTTAAAGTTAAAGTGTAAAAAACATTGTTTTTTGTTCGATTCAAAATGGAAAGTTACATGCCAAATAAGCAGAATTTTGCGTGATGTTTTACTTTTCTGTCTCAAAAACAACAATTGGAGATGAAAAATGAATCTACTTTGAAAATTCTAAACGTAGGCAACAGCAAAAGAAAAACCTGATCAAACAGTTACATCAACACCAAAACTAAACATTCATTCAGATAAGGTTATGCTCTGTATTTGGTGGAATCTGGGATGGAATCGTGTAAGTCGATTTGGGTCAAATCGTATCGAAAAGGCATAGGAATGGTAATGTATTTTTGATACAATTTACTCTCAATCGAATTATATGATTCCAGTCCAGAAAAGTTTGATCTATTATGAGTTGCTAAAACCGACTGAAACTATTACTAGTGTTGTTTACCGATGAGAACTAATGTCTTTGAAGTGAGCTGTAGAGGAAGGAAACGAACAGAATGGGTGAATAAACACAAGAAATTATTTTTTCAACTCGACTACATGTCGTTCAACTGGTTAAAAACTACTTAGAAGGACAGGACTGGGAAGTGTTATTCCACCCACCGTATTCATTAGACATAGCTCCTAGAGATTACTACTTATTTCGGTTGATGCAGTTAGACCTTACTGGAGAGTGCTTCATTTCTTATGAAAATATTAAAATTTCTCGGGGTAATTGGAGCGCCTCCGAAGACCCGGATTCTTTCAGAAAGGGAATCCGTAATTTATCTGAAAAAAAATCGAAAAAACTCATTCACAGTGGACGGAATCTTATTGGAATTCCCTCCTTTTGTTAACCTGGTTGCTTCTAGACAAGTTTGCTATGTTAGTTGCTGTAATGAACTCAGTATTTTTTTAAAATCAATGTGCCCTTTGCTCTTTTTTTAGGAGTTCCTTTGTGCCGGCTCTTGAGAAACAGAAAGCCATCCATATATCAAATTTTCCATCAAAAAATTGCTTTTTAAGTGAATCATAACGTACGTGGCCTAGCTATATATCTGCTATAAACATTATTTCTGATTTGGAACTTTTTCTTTTTAATTCAACACAATTTTGATCAAAATTCGCCGCCATTTTTTTGTAGAACAGCTGGTGTCACTTAATTTATCCACCTTAATGTATATAATTGCTTATGCTAAGCAAGGCACTCGGATTTTTAATTCCGTTTGCCATGTTGAAGAGTAACTTTTCGCATGATTAGAGTTATCTTCTTATCATTTCCTACCCAGCGTCCTACACTTCCCATTGTTTTATGTTGTGTCGTATTTCCATAGAAATGGTGAATAGGGAAGGTTATAAAACGGCCTTTTGCATGTAATACCATATTTTCGGATGGACGGAACTCATCAATTAAACTTGTCTTTTGCATGATCACTGATCGTTTCATTAGTGATAGACTTTCTTAATTACTTTTATCATAAAAAGACCTTCATTAGAAGGATAAACCGGTTCGGGGAAGAGACCTAGCGTCTCAACTAACCTTTTTAGGAGTAGGTACAATGGGCCAGTAAGGCCTACGTGCTAAGGCCTACACAATTGTGCGGGACCCTCGAATACAATACAATACAAATCATAAATACAATACAAACCCTTGGTGTTGGAAATGTTTTCGTTGGTTTATTATAATTGTATCCAGTTTTTGGTGGTAAATATGTATTAGCACCGCCAGCGATATCAGCGAAACCATAACCTATGAATACTGTCAGGCACTGAAAGTAAACAAAAAAAAAAGATTTCTTATTAAAACAAAATATTTCTTAAGTATTAAGATTATAAATATGAATTCGTGAAACCTTGGAATTCATGTAATTCCAATTGGAAACTATCCCAAAAATAAGTCATCATGAAAATTAATTAATATACGTTTTTCTTGTTTAACAATTTTGTTGTAAAGATGCACTCCCCTTAAACCCCAAAACAACAACAAGCGACAAACGATCATACTTTGTTCCAATTATGTTTTTTCTTAGATATTATACGCGATCGTTATTTCTTTTTCGCGATTTAAAATCATATTAAAAAGGTCAATTAATTATTATTTGAAATACTATTGATATAAAAACCTGAGCTCTTTCAAACGGTGGCTATTCGATCTTTAAGAAGCTCATGAATCAATTGTATAGGGTTTTTCAATAAGAACTTTTTTTTTCTCAATAGGATTTTATATGTTTATGATGGCAGTTGGGTAATTCAGTTTTTTGATGTATTTACAGTAGAAAGTCTACATTTTATTATAATGAAATCAATTTCACTCGAAAATCCCAGAAAAACATTTGAAATCCATTGTGAAATTATGGGCAACCTGTTAAAACCACATTTCGTATAAAATCCTGGATATTTTCGATCGTTATAATCGTCCATCAGCGATTGTTATTAAGAATTTAATGGAAAAATTTCAGTTTATAGGTTCAGCGTTTAACGTAGCAATAACATGACCTACTCGCTATGGGCTGTCGGTATCATGGCATCGTATTTTTGTTCCAAAATTAGGCCAGTTTTGCTTTTAATGTAAATAGAATGCGCTACAGAGACATGATAACCAATTTTTATAGCCTTCTTTTGATGTCTATGGATGTTGACGACTTGTGGTTTCAACAAGACTGCGTAACGTGCACAGCACAGCTAAAGAAACAATCGATTTATTGAAAAACCAAATCTAATGGACGTCTAATTTCGCGTAGACGTGATTGTAAAATGAAAATATCCTGATATAAGATAAAAACCTATCTCATACATATATCGTAGGTATGTTCTGTCTCTAAAAGAAGAAGGGGACAGCTAGGAGTCTCAACTGAGCAATGGCAAACGACGTTCGAATCTAATCTTTTGTACGGGTGCCAGGGCTGGTTAGTCCAAGCAAAAAACATACAATAATGAGAGTTTCCAATTTGGGCACGTCTGCAAGCGCCTCATTATTAATAGTATTTGTTAATATGACTCTGTGTGATATAAAATTTCATGTATTTATGGTTTTTTTTACAAATACTATTAAAAACGAGGCCCGCTTTGCAGCGCAGCAGACGTCTCATCAAATTATATAGAAATGATTACATGTGGTCCAAGTTAATAGCCATATTATCAGTGTTTAATGTAGAACTACGTTACACTATATATGAAGTGTACCGGATGTAGTTCTAACATACATGATGTAATTTGGCCATCAAGATCTTGCGATTTAACATTGTTGAACTTTTTTTTTTTAATGGGGCTATGTGAAAGATGAGATTTATCAAGAATAATCCAAGAACAATTGCACAGAACTCAAATTCGTGAAGAAATTTTTGTTAAAAGAATCTCGATGTCTGGCAGACGTAGTCGTGATGGATATTTGTCAGATATTGTTATTGATTCATAAATTGTAGAGTCTCCACAATATATTTCTATCAAGAAATTAAGAAGTTTCATCCAAGTTCTTATTGAAAAACCCTGTATAAGTTTAGGAATGCTTTTTATATGTACCATAATTCTCATGATTCTGAAATTGATTATAATAAGTTTCGAGTTTATAGTTCATTTGTGAGGTAACTTACGAAATGGCGAGTAATCTTTATCTTATTTATAGACGTTTATCGACGTTTATTTTGAATTAAGAAAAGTGTTTTTTCTTTTTTTTAAAGTATGATCACTGATCATTTTCACATTCAGTTTCCGAATTTAATCTAATATGAACTGTCTTTTTTTTTGCATATATAAGAAGACATAAAAAGGCTATATTATAAGATCTTCGCGCAGTCTTACAGGTGAATCGATAACCTCCTTTTTTAGTTCAATCTTGTATATAAGGTACACAATGATCGTGAGAAATTAAGAATATATCAAGGTAACTAATTATCATTAAATTCAAAAATTACTATCGTTTTTTTTCGCGGTTTTTCTAAATTGCAAACAAAAATAAGCTTGACTTTAATTATAAATACTTTTACTTTTTTATTTCTTCTACGGGCTTATTCTCAACGTGTCGTTATGTAATAATTCTTTAAAAGTTTCTCTATTTTGTCATTAAATAATGATTTGATCTTTAAAAAATTATACTATACTAAATCTATCGTTAAATAAGAGTTGCCACATTGTATATTGTCATTTAATAGCGATCATATCGTTGAAAGAATATAAGTCAGTTAATTTGACTAAAATCATGTTGTCTAAAGGTCCGTTTCCACCAAGCGAGCAAAAAGCACGCGGATACGGCGAGCAGAACGCATTTGCGACGCATTATGCGTCCGATTTTGTGTATGTATGTCGTCCGCACCGAAAATGTTTGTCGCGTACAGTTTGCGGCTCACCTCACGTACATGCACGTTTGATGGAATCTAGTGAAGTTTCTACTGAATGCTGAAGCAAAATGTACGCGTGCTCGTCGATGTTTTTCACAAATCATAGAGATAGTGTGAAGAGATAGAATTTCATTCTATTTTGTCGATTGTTGTAATCATAAATATTGATTGGATATTAATTTTTCAATTGAGTTTTTCTTTTGTTAAATATGTCGGCATGATCGTATTCCGATCAATCAAATTACTTTTAAAATTGTATCTAAGATATTGAAATGATTGTTAAGTATATATTTTTCTTTGAGGTTTTCAAGGGTGACTGACATCTTTCATTCCAACGTTATTATCGTTTATACAGGTAGAAATATTTCCAATAAACAAATGATCTTCACAATCAGTGTATTGCAGAGAATTTGATTTGATAGTATAGGATGTATCTAAAAGAGTTCCACCTTTTTTTCTCGCTGTGGAATTAAGAGATTATTAGATATATTTAGAACTTTTCAACGCTGATTAGAAGTTCTTTACTCGTCACCTGTTGTGTTATATTTTGTGCGTTTAGTGAAGATCCAGCTTAAAGCTGAGTATCCACTAAACGCGTACAAAATGTTTTTGCTCTCGTGTGTAAAAGTATTTTGGTCATAGATTGGTGTACCTAGATGTCCAAGCTAAATGAGCAGGGTAATGTTCAGTATTGTTGTTCTAGAATCTAGATGATGTTACAGAAGAATGGATGAAAGAAAGAGAAGAATCTATATTGTGTCGGGATATCACTGTACAAAAAGAATCAGTTGAATGCACAGTCGTTGGAAACCTTTATTATTAGTCTATGCTTTGGTTTAATAAATATTTCTCTTCTACCCCACGCGTGGATACGCAGCTTTAGAGGCACATATGTAAGGTTATCATACCTTTGTGGCGATACTAAAGTACAGCTTTTGGGATGGCATCGTGTTCTGAGCTATTCTAAAAGTTTCAAGTATCTAGCTAGTCGGGAAATTAGTTTAAAAATCGATTGCAGGATTTGTACTGGACAAACAAGCAGACAAACAAACAAACAAACAAACACATAAACAAACAAACAAACAAACAAACAAACAAACAAACAAACAAACAAACAAACAAACAAACAAACAAACAAACAAACAAACAAATAATCAAACAAACAAATAAACAAACAAGAAAGCAAGTTAATAAAAACATGCTAAAATGGCTTCAAATTAAGAGTAAGGCAATGGAAACCACACGCATTTTCACATTTCAAAACCATATTTATGCTTACTTAGCATTCATACTATATCATTGATATTATAGTATAGCTTTCAATGTCATGTTTATACACTCTTAAAGTGGTATAAAATGACACATATGTGGTATACTGCATCGTATTCTTAAACCATTGTGTCGGTACCATATGTGTGTCTCTACTATTATACTTGAGAAATGATATTTGGCTTGTATTTGCTGACACACGTATGCGATCTACTAGGTGGAATTATTAAACTATGTTATGAATATCGTATGTGTACCTTTAGTATTAGAAATTTTTGAACTAATTGGTAGAAGCGTGATATAGTAAGTGAGTTGATTTTCTATTTGCACCTTTCAATTGCATATAAGTAATTGAATAAGTGCTTGAAAAGTGTAGTCCCTATTAGATACTTTCCATTTGCACACTTCAAAGCCTTAAATATTAACTAATGAAATGGAAAATGCCTATTAGTCGGATTTAGGCCCGCGGCACACTTTAGTTAAGCGAACTAAACTACGTGAACTAAGTTTCTCGTTGAAAGTAAAATATTCAGCATTTGCATTGGTCGTCGCACAATTCAGCGAAGTTATGAAACTACTTCGCCTGGTTATGAGCGACACAAACGAAGCTCGCTGGTATCACTGACACTAACATATACGTACTTTCGGCATTCTACAGTGTAGAATCGATGCTTGCAAAATTGTAGTATGTCGTATGTAGTATCTTGTCGACATAAATGTGTAAGTGTCAAGTGGAATCTAGGACTAGTAATATTTCATTGATACTGTTCTTGCACCTTATATCTTTCTGACGGCTCAAATAGAATTGATGGCATGAATTTACCAAAAATATCGCCGCATAGCATAGCTCAAGTGTGCAACGGGGTTAGCAAGCCCAGCTAAGCTATGTAACTAGAGCGAGGCTCGCCCGCATAGCTTAGCTCAAGTGTGCGGCGGGCCTAATTCTCTATTTCCTGAGCCTTTAGGATGGTCGTATCTATATTGTATCTTTCGTGACACTCGGTATATGAGATACGACTTGGTAGAAAACATATTTTACCTCGAATCTAATAAATTATTTCTTTGAATTAGTTATAAATAATTTAATTTCCATAACGATATTCGATCAACCATAAAATTTCGATTCTCAAGATTTGCGATTATTATATTTAAAAGTCTTTTATGAATAATAAAAAATGTCTTTCTCGTCAAATGCCAACAAAATAAATGATTTCGAAAATATTTACTCTTGCAATAATTTGCAATCATTTTGGTTGCATTTTAAAGTTTACAATCGATTATTGCGCAAACTTAATCGAATCAATTCAATTGTTATTTGATTTTTCCCAATTGATTTTTCCCAATTAAAGTTTTTCCTTCTGTCTCTCTCTCTAGAGAATTAAT
This sequence comes from Xylophagus ater, assembly GCA_963422695.1. Lineage (NCBI taxonomy): Eukaryota > Metazoa > Arthropoda > Insecta > Diptera > Xylophagidae > Xylophagus > Xylophagus ater. Next base: position 1,305,358 of record OY730480.1, on the reverse strand, counting down.
CTGTATAATCCGCGAGGATTAATGGAGAATTAGCTAAAACCTCAGGTACAGGTTTTTGTTGGTTTAACATTTTATACTCATTAAATCGATAAGAAATCAATCGAAAGAAGACTTATCTATTATATTAGGATTTTCTTTTAGATTAATTAAAATTAATAATAAGAACTGGTTTCGATATTTATTGATTGATTAAATAATTATTACAAAATTATAAATCTTCAGCTCAAAACAATTTCTTTAAGTTCTAAAATAACTAAAAGATATTCAACCCTGTTCTGAGATACAGTGTTAGTGTGTGGCCACATAGGCTCTACGCTTACTGCGCGCGCTTTCAAAGATGAGAGCAACGATATGATTTGTTTTTTCAATTGAGAAGAAGATTTGTATTTGTATTTGTGAAATAACTGAGAAACTAGAGAAAATGTAAATGTATTCAACGACAAGAGTGATATTCGATGTCGACACTTTACGCTCACCGTTTTCGTTCCTCTCACCGCGTTAATAATTTTCTCACTCCGCGTAGAAAGCGCAGAACCTATGTGGCCGTACACTTAGGCGAATAAACGTAACGCATTCGATTCGACTCGATCACTATTCTCAAAAACGGCGAATTTGTTGCGTTCGCCGGTTAAAGAAACGGTAACCTGGTTGTGTTTGTTTCTTCATTATCAATTTTGTTGTAAGCTATATTGTGTCCATAAAATGGATTTAACGCTTCCAATTTACACTTGCTGATGACACGGGAGGAGATAAATTCGTTACGTGAGCCAAAGAATTCGTTTGAGAGATTCTTTCATTGGTATTCCTGTGTAACCCTTAGCCAAGATAGAAACCTCTTTCATCGTGTCGATTAGTATGTTGAATTATTGGGCAGTATTTGTATTCCTAATTTAAAGAATACACTTCATTATTTTATATTTAAAAATACATTTTCTAAACTCTTTACTAACATTTTCAATCATCACTCTTTATGACACTTGCACCAAATCCAACGAAAGTAAAGTGTTTAACCTTAAATATTACATTCCGACGAATCACAGAACAATAAATATCGAATAGAATCGAATACGTTGGCATGCGTTATTCCCTCGATTGAACTCAAATGAAACGTTTGCGTATTTAAGGACAACGAAAATGCTGTATCGAGTACCGATCGAGTACATATCGACGAATAAACTAACGTAACGCCGTATATGAGAATAGGGGTGATTGTTTTAATAATATTATAAGAATTCCAATTTCCATATATTGAAAAAGAGTGTAATGTAATAAAATATTACATACATCCCTCGTTTGAAATATATTTCAAAGAAATTTAGTTGCGAAATTAAGTAAAAGATGTCGTTAGGTTCATACTTGTAATATCAAATGCAAAACAAAATTTTAAACAGATTCCTAACAATTGTATAATAAAGTAGGTGAAAGCCCGTCCATAATATGACAAGGAAAAATAACGAATCTTCGCCATATTGTGATGATAATAGCCATTTTATTGGTGCTGCTGCTAGGCAGAAATACTATACGTGGGAAATTTCATCAAAGGTGGGGAAAAACATTGGAAGTAGTGAATTTTTGCAAATTACTGTCACCCCAAAAAGGAATGCAATTTATGAACGAATGATGTTTTATTCCAGAATACAAAGAAGTGAAGAAGATTTTGACAGTTTTGGAATAGATCTAAGACGTTTAGCTGAAGAGGAAAATCTGATACGGGATTTCATATCATATTAGGGGCTGAATGATAATGAAATGAGTGACAAATTAATTTAACTCTGGAGATTGCCTTCAACAATAGTCGTGTGGTGTTCGAATAAAAAAGGTCTACGGACTTATGTAAGAAAAGGTTTTTTTGAAATATATCAAGAAATTATATATTGCCCTATTTCAGGCGTACATGAAAAAAATAGGACAAACGTTCAGACACTACTCAAAATGATTATAAATAATGGATTTCAATAAAAGTAAATATTTAAATTTACGATTTTATGATTTTAAAGTAAGCAAATATGAATTTCTAATACAACTCAAGCTGTGTTGAGCCTAACAAAAAAAAAATAAAAGGTTAGTGCGCCTCTATCTAATTTTTTTAAATTAATTAAAATCAGCATGAAAGAAGGTCGAATTCCTTACATTTTATGAGCGGGCGCGGAATATGGCCACACACTTTATTATGGAGATAACAACAAACAATCATTATTATTATTATTTAATATTAATATCTTAGGTCACAGATCATAAAATTATGATTGCATATTTCCATATAAATTTTTTTTGATCATGAAATATAATTTTTCAATGAACGACCATGTCAATGACATTCGTAACGTTTAATAATAAATACAAGATCCGCCACCACCATGATGATGATGATGATGATATCCGAAAGCCTAAAGAATCTATCAGTATATCAATGAATGGGTTAATAAAAATATCAATTAAAAAATCATCGTGTTTCTTATAAGACCGACCGACCCGTCCGACACCTTCTTAATGTGTCGTGGTTTGGAAGTCATAAGACAAGTGGATATTATGTATGCACAAGCAGCCGCAGCCAGTCATAGTTCGCGGTTTTAAAGATGATCATCAAACAAAAAGGTCAAGATTTATGAACTTCTCCTTTTACGAGTATGTAAATAGTAAAAGATTTATTGATTGATTTTCATGTGCAAATTAATTTATGGTAGAAGTAATCACAAAATGTTAATTAGAACGCTACTTTGGTGTTCGCCAATTTGAAAGTGTTTATAGTCCGGGAAAAATTGCCATACATGAAAACCTTTCACTTATGTTGGAGATCTTATTTAAATATAAAAATTCATTGTTTCTTTTCTTAATTAAATGCAATTAAAATCATTCAAATAAATGGCATTTCGAGGAAGTGTATATGGAAAAAGGTCAATAAGTATAAATTTAAAATTCATTGATTCTTATAAATTATAAAAAATGGTAATTAAACTAAAATTATAGACAATTTATTTATGATCTAAGGTTATTTACTCGCGCTTATGATTGATGAGCACAGATTAAATGATATTTTAATTGGAGATGACAAATCTTTAGAAAATATATGACTCGATAGTGTTAAGTGTCTTAAGGGGACCAGTCCCAGACCAGTCGCTACAAACAGTACGACAAAATTCTACAATTGGTACTTTTTACTAGGCATTTATCTATATCGCATAGTTAAATTTACTATTTACTAATGTGAAAACTAACTTTTTAGATTTCAATCTCGAAACTACTGGTAAAGGCCAATCTACGCACATCCGACTTCCTATTCTGACGGGGAAAAATCAGAAAACTAGAAAGAGATGGACTTTTGCAATTTTCGCTAGGATTGATCGAATAAAAACATCAGAGTCTCCCCATGCACAATTTAGAAAAATTGGTAGTGTGCGACGGTATCGTGTGTGATTATTGTGAGAGTATGCAAACGCAGATGAAGAGCCATAACACAGATAAACAAGTTCTTCTGCTTCTTTGAGGGGAATTTTTTTGGCAGATCAAGAGCACTTCTCCGTAGGAAGAGGAAACATGGAGGAAATAGGGCTGGAGGAAGAATAGAAAATTAATTAGTAAGGAGGGGTAAGCTAACTTGGACCTAACTACGGTGATGACCTTCATTAGAAGGACTAACCGATTTGTGGAAGAGATCCAGCCTCTTAACCAAATTTTAAAGAGGAGTTACAATGACCCAGTAAGGCCCCCAATTGTGTGGCTCCCTCCAGTACAATACAATACAATACAGAAAGAAGTTCTTTAGCCAGACAGCTTTAATTTTCATTTATGCGGAAATAGAATGACGGATCCACAACGGATTCACGATTTTCGGTTTTCAGATTCTATTAAATAGAGTCTTTTGTGGATCCGTCGCGTAAGTGAAAACGTATGCATTTAAAACTTTAATGAATTTGTCGTGGATCCGTCATTCTGCTTGGACCTTTAGGGTTTCGAATAGAAATTGGAAAATACTTTTATGAATTCATAAATTTCCGTCTTTTTTTATCAAAAGTTCTTCAATAGCTTGACGAGATGAGACGACATTCTCGCGAGAAATCTCGAGGCACAGAGGCTCAATAATTCAATAATTTTAGTGTCTACTAAATACGTTTTATAAACGGATAAACATTTTTATGTTGCATAATTTTTTGTGTTTTTTTGAACAATTAAACATAAAAGGCGTTAAATTGTACAACATTTGAATGTAATTACAGGCATTTAAATTATATTTATCTACGTTTAACACGAATATATTGTATTTGAGGATAGGGAAAAACATGCAATGCATTTTAATTCGAAAGTATTTAATTCAGTCATTGATTTTTCTTTTTTAAACAAAATGAAAATTAAATTTCTAAGGAAAATTTTTATAATTTCGAAAAAAAATTCGAAAATAAAAATTTGAATACGTATTTCAAAAAATATATGAGAACAGATTTTTCTCATACAATAATTTTTATGAATATGGATTTAGTTTCTTTTTTTTAATTAAATCTACATATATGCAAATTCTTAGACACACATTAATATGGGATCTCTTTTACAATAAAAATACACTTTTTTATATGAATTTACAAAATAGAATTAAAACAATCATTTCATTAATTCAATTGCAAATGAACTCAATTTGTTAAGTACGAACATTACACTTCACAGTAAATTCCAATACTTTAAATGTGGATAGGGCATAAATGAAAGAATACAAGATTACGCCAATCCATATTTTAAATTGGATTTTTCTGCACACCTACGTAATTCGTGACACGAAATACATTATTTGTACTATTACATATGAATGAAATCGGGTCACATGTGATGTCATAAAAATATGAAAATGAATATTCAATATGGCCGACATGCGCACGGCATAATCTTGTATTCTTTCATTCATGTGGATAGAGTATCTTTTATATCGCACTATTATTGTAAAATTTCCATTGCAAGTCTCAACTGTTTATGCAATCTTCCAATAGTGCCATTTTATTTAGAACAACATGTCCTCACGGGGAAAAATCATAAACTCTTTGGTCGAGTTCGGACAGCTGAATTTCTTTATTGTGAGAACTTACAACTCAGTTGTAACAACCAATTTTCAGTTGTTACAATCAAATTTTAGTTGTGACAACCAATTTTCAATTGTTGAAAGTTCATAACTGAACTGTTTGTTGTGATAACTGAATTTTAGTTGTGAGAACTGAAAACTTAGTTGTGACCACCAAATTTTAGTTGTCGAAACTCCACAACTCAACTTTTTGTTGTGAGAACTTGAAACTCAGTTGTGTAAACAAATTTTAGTTGTCGAAACTTCACAACTCAACTGTTTGTTGTGATAACTGAATTTTAATTGTGAGAACTGAAAACTCAGTTGTAACAACCAAATTTTAGTTGTCGAAACTTCAGAATTGAACTTTTTGTTGTGATAACTGAATTTTTTGTCGTCAGAACTTAAAACTCAGTTGTGGCAACCAAATTTCAGTTATCGAAACTTCACAACTGAACTTCTTATTGTGATAATTGAAAACTCAGTTGTGAGAACTAAAATTCAATTGTAACAACTAGCTAAAAGGTTAATGATTTTTCTACGTGCTCTAGGAGATACAAATTCAACTTTATGATTCACATTAATCTAATTTCTTGAGCACGGCGTCTAACAGAGAAGTCTCTGAACTTTTAAATACATTATCTATTACAGTTGCAATGTCTTTTAAACTTTGATGCATCTCTAGCATACAATATACAGGCAGCGTATCATGTTATGAAGTAGATAATGTAATTTTCTTTGGGTAGTTACATAATACGTCTGTTTTATTTGCCACTTGCTCCTGGGGTAGAGCAAAAAAACAAAAAAAGAGCACATCCTACACTATTTTCAGAGCAGGGGTAACTATTACACCTGAATTAGTTCAGTTTTCTACCATAAAAAGTGTATTAGCTAAAAGTTTCTCATTTCATTACAATATGGTCGGTAAAGTAGCGCTACAAACATTTGAATTAAAGGTTTCTTCTACTCCTGCTCGTTTTATTTGCTACTTACCCTGCTACAGGGTAGGGTATGGCAAATAAAACAGACCTAATAACTTAAAATTGGTTTTAATAAAACGATTCTATCACAATTGTACGTTGTTAAGATGTTAAGTTAGTCATTATTAGTCTGCATATAGTACCAAATGGACGAACAGTAAACAAACTGATAGACTAACATAAGAAAACATCCTGTCTAAGCCTTGCTACATTAAAAAAAATCGAGATCAAACGAAAATTTAGATACCATCACAACTATTCTATTTAACTAACTAAACAACTTCAATTAAAATATTTAATTATTATAATTATTATGACACTGAAAATTATTATGGTTTGGGACTTTTTTTTCGCAGATTCACGACTATTAATTATGTTGTATGATGATTTGAAAAAAACAATACCGCAAAAAAGTTTGAGAAATAGCAATGTCTTGAGATTACTTACAACTCAACTACAAAAGAAGCCATCACAAAAAAAAGTTGACTACGTCATTTTCTTAAAATTATGCAAGAAATTTGCCCAAGCATTGTCTAATTACACAAAAAAAGTGTATTATTATAAAACATGTGAGAACTTTTTTCTTTACTATACTATTTTCAAGATTAAGACACTTCCTTAAGAAATTACTTAATTAATTAATTAATAAATTGTGACATTGTAATTTGTTTCCTGTAAGAAAATCACTCAAAATGCACCAATTCGAATTGTCTGTAGTGTTTTTTCAAGAGTCACGTCACTTGTCGAATGTGAATCAATTTTTGTCATTTACTTTCATGTAAATGTTGACCACGACTACGTGTTTTAAGTGATCCATTCGAGAAGTCCAATTTTGAAGCACTTTTTCGAGCATTTCGTCTGGTATTTCGCTAATAACACGAGTAATGTTGTCTTCCATGGCTTCAATTGAATTTAGTTTATCGGCGAGTGACTTCACGTAATCCCACAAAAAACAATCTAGGGGCGTAAATCGCACGATCTAGGCGACCAACTTACCGGACCGTAACGTGAGATAAATTGCTCATCGAACTCATCTTTCAATAGGTCCATTGTTTCTGGTGCTGTGTGGCATGTAAAAATTTTAAAGTCTTCTTGAAAGTCATTAAAATTCTATTACATTTCCGAAAGTTGGCGTTCCTAAGATTAAGATTAAGTGTTTTAGGGTGTTCTTGTATTGTGATTTTTAAGATCTATTGTATACCCCCTCTTCTTTAGTGCAGTAGTTAGGTTAATTTCCCATTCTAGAGCACTTACTCCGGAGTGGGTCGAGAGATTGTATCTTAATTAGGGAGAAGCCGTATGCCCCTAGATGTTTCCTCCTCTTACGGAGTAGTGATTTACAAGCGGAGAGAATATGCATTGGGATCTCTTTATCCCCCTCGCAGAATCTGTAAGTGCTATCTAGTTCAAGTCTTAGTCCAACTATCCTCTAAAATTTTGATTTTAGCAAGGAAAGACTAACTAAACTAATAAGATATGATTAGTTAACTGAAGTTATTACTTATTATTAAATAAAAATGTAAATTTTCTTCTAGAAAATCTTTGATATTTTGAAAACAAAATAAATTACAATCACTTAATTATGGGCACTCAATCATCGTGTATAAAAAAAAAAAAGGATCAATCCTTGTTGTTGGCTGGTCTCTCTAAAAACCTTTTCAAAATCAATACTATTATTCTCATATAGTATATAGATAAATAGTTTTTCGATATATGTATATTTGTCGAGTAATAATGAAATTTTGGAGACAATTTGGAAACCATAAATAATTTGATTAACCCACAAAGGTTTGACACATTTAATAATCACCACATATGGACATACTTCTATCTTCATATATATTGTATTGTATTTGCAGATATATGATACTCGACTGTGTATTATCCCATTGTAAAGCATTTTCCAAAATTGAATTGATTAAAACCTCAAAACCATAAACCAAATGAGAAGGAGTCAAATATTGAATTATATGTCCCAAAATTTTATTATATACCATATATTATGTACCAAAAACCCACTGATTCACTGTCATCTAGTTTATCATACTCGTGTGTCGTATGTCCTTTAATTTAGTATCTTTCCAAAATATTATTGTGTTTAGTAGATATTCAAATTCTTCGGAATTTTCTTTTATTTTCAAGAAAAAGTATCTTATTCGAATATTACACACAAAAAAAGCCAGGAATGAGATTCTGTAAGGCGACAGGCGATATTCACTTAGTGATTGTCGCTTTTTGGTATTCCTTGGACGAAAAAATTAAGTTCAGACTAAAGTGATTGCCTTCCATAATACCGAAATATGCGGCGATCACTTTCGAATAGGTCATAAGTGATAATCGCCTGTCGCCTTACAGAAACCCAGTCCAGGTTAATTCTTTTTAAAGAGGTTTGAAAAAACTTGTGCTGAAGTCGATCATAGGCTCTGAAAAATTAAAAATTCTTATGTGTCTGGGGCTGGGAAGTACAACATACTTCTTTACATCTCTTGGCATTAACTGGTCTAAACGAATTCAGCTGATGATACCATTTGTTCTAGCGATTCTAGTTATTTGTGGACAACTCTTGAACTCCAGGACTATTTTATGATATGTCGACAACATCTCTTCAGAAACTTAATAACAAAATGAAAACTTTCAAGACTTATAAACTTATTATTTCTTTTTATTAGTTCGGTGGTGGACAAAATCATGTTACAAGCATTAATCCAGCGGGACTGAACTCACACGTTTGAATGACTAGCGGAGACTGAATTTATAAATTCAAACTAAGAATAGATGGAAATTATTTTGGACTAGAATTCGAATCCATGATCACATATATTTCGTTTACATGGTCTACTCTTAAAGTAGACTTTGTGCATATCAACCCGAATCGATTTGAATTCTGATTTGAAGTCGATTTCAAGTCAATCTTTCAATATAGTAAATCCTAAAAAAAATACGGATTGGATTTCAAATCAATCTCAAATCAATTTTACAAGTTTCCATCTAAAGGACTTTGTAGTTTAATGCGTTACCCATTGATAAACGATCCCCAATTCAATGCGAATGCAGTACTGAGACAGACTCTTGCGCCGACCGAAAGTAGGTAGATGCAAACGGGAGTTGTGGTTGTATTCGCAATTTGTTCTGTTCTGGAACAACTTTGTTTAAAATCATTTTAGGCGTATGACACCCTTAACAGAAGCAATCGTTTCAACAAAAGCTTGATTAAAATTCATCCTCATCCCGTTTAGTTTAGTAAAAAAAATTCTTTTAATTTAAGATCATCTGGTGGTCAAGTTAAAAGGATTTGAATCTATCCTTTTTTTCATATTATATATTAATATATAATAATAATCAAGTGGAAGTCACGAATATTTTCGAATTGTGTTTGGATAATGCCGGATCAATGTCTATTTGGGATATAGTGAAAAAGATAAATATAGGAAAAATTTGTCGGATTCGACATGCACACACATAAAAAAAAGTCATGTCCATTTCAGTATTATCTCTTTTTTCTTTTTTGTTGAAGATTTAATACAAGGTCCTTGCACCGCAGGGTAATTTAATTTTCTTTTTAGTTAAAGTCACATATGAAAATAGTACATGAATTGCATAGAATTTGGTAGATTTGGGAGTGGATGGGATGGATAAAATGGACGGCAAAGGAACGCAGTAACTATATCAGTTCAATATATAATATCATATAGGAGAGATAGGGCGATAGACCTGGCCAAGAGAATATAATTTCATGTAGTATTTGCCTGATTTGATTTTTTTCCTTTTTTCTGGGAGTAGTAGTAGTGGGTGGCCTGGTATTGGTAGTGATGGTGGTGATGTTTTATATGATGTTACTTATACGTGATAGGAATTCGATAAAAAAAAATTCGTATATTTCGAATTTCGATATAGACTCTATGGCTCCAATGAATTGAATTTTGTATGTGGGTGGGTGAGTGGGTAGAGGGCAGGATAAACTATATAGAAACTGGATGATGATAAATAATATCATTAGTTTGGTGGTGAGTATCATGCCATACATTTGTATAATATACAATTGGAAGCTGCGGATTAAGTTCATGGTGTTCTGTTTTCTTCTATTTTTATTTAATTTTCCATTTTTTTACTTCAAAAGTTCTAAATTTGATTTTTATTTAAAACTAAATATTTGTGCAGTAATCAACAGTTTTTTTCTTTCTGATTCTAATTGGCTTCATCAAAAGTGTTGATAACTCATGAAAATTTTAGCCAATTTACGAATCTATTTATATGAATTTACGTATGCATTACTATACATACGGACGTTCCATAAAAACGGATGAGTTCATTCCGTTTTTTTTTTTTTTATACTGAAAGCGTATTAAGGGAAATCTGTAATGCGTTTCGTGTTATATCGATTCATGAGAGCAGAGATATCACTCATCTTTTGGTACATACTTTTCATTGTGTATTACTGATAAAAATGATAATCTTCCTAATAATCTCAACCGAATCAATGGGATTGAAAAATTTGTGTTATTGTTAGAGATTGACTTTTTGGGCAACCATTTCTTCGGGAATCTAGGAATACTTCAAGCGACTGACATGAGCAGTCTAATGAAGTTTTGTAGGAAAATTAAATGCTTTGAAGAGGAATAGGTTTTCCAATAGGGTAATTCTTGGTCTCGTAGGGATCACAATGGGCCCATAAGGTGCCTGGTGTTGTACGCAGTACCCCTACTCTACCTACCTACCTAGAGATTGTCCAAGTCGTGCTGTATGAAAGGGTGATGGTTGTTGCAATTCGGATACTGTTTTATATGGAATTTGTGTTTGAAGATTAACCTTTTATAGGAGGTCTGTATGTACTATTAAATGTTGGATATACAAATGTAAAGATATAGTATTTGAGAATATAATATGAATGGGTTTGATAGGGATTACGATTAAATCTAATATCAATGCGAATATGAAATGTGAATGCGTTTTTAGTATATTGATATGCATTTTCTGTTTTTCTTTTTTCTGGTTTCGACAGGATTGAAACTCTCTGATGTGAAAATTTTATCGCGAAAATTTTTACAGCTTATTACCCTTTAATAAAAAATAATACCAAAAACAAAACGGTGGACCAAAAAAACTAAATTGTTTTATTTGGAATCAAATTGAAAATATTTATTAAACAAAAAAGATGGAAAAAAATGGATGAGAGCAAAGGAATTTTCCACCTAAACCAGAGTTAGCATCTGGGAAGAGTTCAATCCAAGAAGAATTCATCAGGAGAATGCTTCTCCTTACACACTTTTTTAGTCTTATGTCGTTTTCTAGTCGATGGTTTCATTCGTGGATTATCAGGAGTAGAAGTTGACAAGTTTCCATGTCAAATTTGCACTTAAGCGACAATGATTTTTACAGTTTGAACCTATTTAAGATAGATGAGACCAAAGGAATTTTCCGTCTGAACCAGAGTTAGCATCTTGAAAAGGTTCAATCCAAGAAGAACGAACTCCTTACATACATTTTTTTTAGTCTTATGTTATTTTCTAGCCGATGGTTTCGTGTGAGGATTACAAGTAGTAGTTGAGAATTTTCCATGTCAAATTTGAACTTAGACGACACGGATTTGTACTAGGGCATGGCGTGATTAATTACTTTTCGAGGTTTGTGAACAAGTGAGTAATTGAGGCCTTAAGCAAAACTGACTAATTTCCAAGAGAAAAAACTTGCTATATGGAAGAATAAGAAATAAAAAGAAAATAAGAAATATTCTCTTAAAAATGCATATGATTCTCTCTAGCTTTCTATTAGTTTTTTCAGATTACATTATGTTAGCAAAACAGAGATAGAAATAGATTTATTTTTATTAAACAATTCTAACACTTATGTAAAAAATAAGAATCACTATTCATACAGGAACTAACACTTAAAATATTAACAGAATTTTTCTTCTAATTATTATGCGTACATGCTCCAATGCTTGAAAACGTGTTGGGAGAATACAATATTTATACAAATATTAAGTTAAAAGAAATTTCTTTGTTTCATTCTTTCTTTAGTCCAAAATCCATAAGACTATTAATGCTCCCGCTTACTACTATTATCTTATAGGAAGCACGTTGTAAAATAGAGTATATTTGATTTATAGGTTACTTCATTATTTCTAATGAAAAATTTGTAATTTTCTTTCCTTATTTTGTGCGGAATTTTTTGTTTCTGTCATTTTCAAACAAAGCATTGTGAAGATCGCGTCTAGTTGTCCCTTTTCAACTTTATTATTCTCTTAAATGAAGGAATTAATTTGTTTGGCGTTGAATATTCAAAATTTTGATTAATTTTGTTTGCGGAATTAATTACTTGTTCAAATCATGCCCTAATTTGTACAGTCTTCCTGTTGTTTATACGTCTTAGATAGGTTTGACTGTAATTTCTTATAGAATTCTTTTTCGAATGGATCACTCAAAACACACGTACTTACCATTAGTTTTTCTATATATAATATTGACCTGAGTATAATACTTTTCTTCTTCTTTCTCAATTTTGAACTATACTTTCGCAATGTAAATTATGAAATAAAGTTGAATTCTTCTACGTCTTCGAATTTATAACAATAACAATCTTATCTAACATCTGACGTTCTTCTCTTTTCAATATAAATATATAATAATAATAATAATATGTATTATATAAGTCAAAGTTATGCTTTTAGAATGTCAACTAGAAACTCATCAAAAATCGAGAGAAATCTAGTCAAATTCTATAATATTGTTGTTGTATACAATCAGGGACAATATAACATTTGTTATGAAAATATATGCTATATAGGGAAATTTCGAAGAAAATATATATAATTCATACAGATTGTTACAAAATCTAGGAAAAATTAAATCAATTGTAAACGAACGAAGCTAGAAATTAAACATGATACTATGTTCGTTGGCACGAACGAAAGTCATAAGCCAGCGGGACGTATTGATCTTATTTTTGGTTGGAATCGGAGTTGGAATACACGTTGACCACTCTGGCCCCAAAAATGAACATGAAATTGTAGGAGTATTAGTTTTATAATAGTTGTTAATACAAATAATTGGCATAGACATTTAAAAGGTTATAGAATAATTGTTATATTTCGAATAACAATTGTATTGTTTGAATAATGTTTAGAAAAGGCAAATTGAACAGATTTATAAATAAAGTGTTGAATGGTCAAGTCGGTAAAGACCTAGTTTCTAAAAGCTGATGAGACCCTGGTTCAAATCCAAGTCTCGGTTCTTCATAATTTATTTTTCTTTCCCCTACAAAATAGGAGTAAGACATTGCTTTTTATTGGAAATTGAAGCCGGAATTGAGGTCGAAGTTGTAATACGACTTTAAATCATTTCCGTGGTCAGTGCCAATCGGAGCTACAACTATTTTTTGACGTCTCTACATCCCTGATTTTTAGTTTGAACATTGGCAGTTTAATTTCAGTTCGTAAAGGCATGTTTAAATCAAGCGAGCGAGCGAATATTCGCTTGAATTCACTCGAATTCGCTAATATTTGCAAAACCAATGCTCGTGTTTGGTCCAAACCAGAAGATCTGTTCATGTTCGTTATTGGTTTGAACATGCTTTAAGATGTATAAAGGACTTCTAATGACATGGTTTTGTTAACTATTTTATAATTTTACTAGCAAAAACGATTCAAGACGGCTCTTTCTCCTTCTTATCGAATACCTTCTCTAGGACACCACTCATTATCACACAAATTAACTGATTTACCAACTATCCTTAATAAACACCTTGTATCTTATAATATATATGAAAATTTGTGTACTTAAAAATTTATGTCACGTGTCCTTTCGTGTGTATTCAAATTCAGAAAAGAAGTACTATATACGTGTTTATAAACATCCTGTGTTTGTTGTTATATACAATAATATAACACATATATTTTTGTATTTATATAACAGATTCCCATTCACCACACTTTATCTGCTAAATCCAAAATAATTTTCATATATATAAAATGAAATAAAATCGATTTGGTGAGAAATTTAAATTTGCGCGTTTCGACTATAAACGCGCGAAATACTCTTTAAAAAGTACATACATAGAGGTAGAAGTGAAGTTTTCCAAAAAAACGTGTAAAAGTAAACATAATTGAGAATTCAATCCGATATACCTTTTAATAGATGATTCTGTATAAACTGGTAAACATTGTAAAATGTGTGGGAGTTGGGGTGGAAAAAAGCGGTTAACAAAAAAAAAAAAAAAATAATAGGGATACTTTTCCTTTTGTTAAAGATCATTGCTTTCCTAAAATATGGAAATTCTTTTTTTTTTTTGTTAGTTTTCTATTTAACGCGTTTCGAATAATTTTCGAATAGAACAAGAGTTTACCAAAAAAGAAAAATTTATGAAGCAGAACGAAAACCAAAATTGGTTGGTAACAGAATTAGGGATAATGAGAACAGATTTCTAAAGTTCGAATTAATGGAAAACAATTTTTTTTCTAACAATTTAATGTATTAGTTTATACATGTTTAGAATTTTCTAAATTATGACAGTTTGAAAAACTGACACCAGAAAATTGAGAACAGTTTTAATTCGTGTTTAAGTTTTAAAAAACAAAAATGTACACTCAAAAAACTCTGTTCTCAAAATATTCCGAATTATTATTGTATAACAGTTTGAAAAACTGATGTCACATAATTGAGAACAATTTTGATTGATTCGACTGAAATCATTTGGGTTTCGCGAAAAAAATTTACACTCAAAAAATTTTCTCAAAATTTTCCGAATTTTTATTATATAACAGTTTGAAAAACTGTTGTCACATAATTGAGAGCAGTTTTGATTGATTTGACTGAAATCATTTGAGTTGCAAAAAAAAAATTACACTCAAAAAATTCTCTTCTCAGAATATTCTGAAATATTATTGTATAAAAGTTTGAAAAAGTGATGTCACATAATTGAGAACAGTTTTGATTGATTTGACTGAAATCATTTGGGTTACGAGAAACAAAATTGTACACTCAAAAAATTCTCTTCTCAAAATATTCTGAATTATTATTGTATAACAGTTTGAAAAACTGATGTCACATAATTGAGAACAGTTTTAATTGATTCGACTGACCTCATTTGAGTTTAAAGAAACAAAAAATGTACACTTAAAAAATTCTCTTCTCAGAATATTCTGAATTAATATTGTATAACAGTTTGAAAAACTGATGTCACATAATTGAGAACAGTTTTAATTGATTCGACTGACCTCATTTGAGTTTTAAGAAACAAAAAATGTGCACTTAAAAAATTCTCTTCTCAGAATATTCCGAATTATTATTGTATAACAGTTTGAAAAAATGCATGCCATATAATTGAGAACAGTTTTGATTCAACTCAAATCATTTGAGTTTCAAAAAAAACTAAAAAAAATACTGCACTTCCTGAAATAATCCTGTCAAAAATTCGAACAGTTAAAAAGAAAAACTGACACGAAAATTGGGAACAGTTTTTATTGAAAAATGATTTGAATGAAAAAACAAAACAAAACAAAATGAGACTTCCCAAAAAATATCTGCTCAGAATTTCTTTAATTATAACAGTTAGAAAAAAACTGATATCAGAAAATGGTGGAGAATGGTTTGAAATGATTTAAATTTTTAGAAATTTTATAATACAATCAAAATAATAGGACGGATATCCTTTATTTTCGGAATTTTATACCGAAACGGATATAGTATCCAAAAAAAAACGAAAAAACAGGATAGAACAATTTAACCCAAACAAACGGATCCCAACACAAAGGATATCGTTCGTTTGTATATTTCAAGAATGAAGTGACTTTTCAACAGAATAAATATACATCATCCAAGTAGGTGTATGTATATAGAGATAGAGGAGATACACTTGAGAAAAAGTCTTAGAGACGTCTTAAGGTTTCACTTTATATATATCGTTGGATAAAATTGTATATATTTATATAAACTACTTAAAGGAAATCATGTACTTACAGTGAATGCAATCAATTTTGAGGGCATCATGTTTATCATTTCCTTGTAGTCCTTTTTATTATTATTTTGTTCCTTTTTTTTGGGATGACACTATTTCACTTTAAGTAAATCCTTGACTATCAATCTGGATTTTCTTTATATATATTTTTGTGTGTGTAAGCTTTTGATATTATATCCTTTTATGTTGCACAAAATTGATTTTGATATATGATTGACTGAACACTCTCGAATTGCTGTATTGTTGTATCCTTTTTTGGGTATCCTTTTTTTTTTTACATCACCAGTAACACCACCAAAAAAAAAAAAAAACAGAGATAATAAATATTCAATCCAATTGATTATCCACTTTTTGGAATATAAAACACAGTTCTTGTTCTTGTTTTTAAAAAACCAATATTCACTTCAATAATTTAAAAGAAATCAATTAATCAATTGATTAGCGAGCGGATGATTCACGTTACATAGATTATATTAAAATAAAGGATAGACAAGTTTGCAACGCTTTTTATATCAAAAAATTTTGCACGATCTTTTCTTGTTGATATTTACCTTTTTTTTCCTTCTTTCGATCTTCTATTATTTGACTTACTACTGTTTGGTAACGAAGATGATGAAGTTTTCAGATGATACTCTTTTCTTCTTCTGGATAGATAATCTTAAGCGGGGATAATTCAATAGTATTGTAACATTTCTAGCTATGGTAAGATGATGATGATGATGATGTTGAACCCCTTTTCTTATACTTCATATAAGTTAGTCAGTATTTAATTTTTTCTTAGAAGAATGAAGAAGAATATATATTGTATTTGTTATATTAAAGAAAACTTGAAGACTTTGAAGTAATCATTGTTAGCGTTACAACAAGTAGAGAAGGGATTTGATATACAATATTGTATAAAAAAAAATCAAATAAGAGGGAGATTTTCTTATTATAACAAACGATCTTACAAAAAAAAAAATAAAGATCATTACATTTTCTTTTTTGGGTGGTTAGTTACAGCTGATGGTGATGGTGGTGGGAGTAGATGAGGAATAATATTTCGTTGAGAGAAACGTACATCTTCATAGGTTTTGTGATAGTGAACCTTAATGATCATATAATGATCGATCCCGTTGTCATGATCATCATAAGGTGAACGTGAATCTATACAAATCATCATCATAATCATCATCATCATTGATTGTTACAATGTAGAATGTATTATGCACATATAGTAGATTTTCATTGGCGGGGAATTTAAATAAAGTGATCTTGATTTGGTGATCATGTGGATTTTTGTTTTTATGATTTATATTCAATTTTGACATACTGGCAGATGTAATGAGAAAATAATATGTTAATTGTATGAAATTATTTTCAAATTACTGATATTCTAAAGAAAAATGTCATTTCTAAGTATTGATCGATTGAGGCGATCGTGTATGTTAAGAATTCTTGTTTTTTTTTTTTTTTTGGTCCCATTGGAAAATTGTGAAAGTGAAAATTAATTATTAATGTAATTTTATGACCTTTGCTAATTAGTTTTCTAGAAGAAGAACATATATTGTAATATCGTTGTTTTGTTTTTATAATTATGTTATTTAAATTAGTTTCAAATCGACGTTTCATGGCGTTTTTACTTTGGTCAGAAAGATATTTTTTGTCATTTGTGTTGAGAGCACTTGATGTTTTTATGTACCCAGTTCTCTACTTTCTGTAAAAGTAAGAATTTTGAACGAAAAATACCTTTTTCGAGTTGTATTTCTTTCTTTTGTTCGTTAATAAAACCATTTAAAGCTAATTATTTGTATTAAACTATTTGAACAAACGCCTAAAACTCTTACAGCTCGACCATCCTGACAACACAGCCTTACACGGGTAAATCTCACGGACATACAACGGATCCTTTCTTTAGACACAACGAGCTAACACATACACAAAGTTAACTAGAAATAATTAGAAAGTCAGGCACGTTTTCATCGGATATCTTTATTTCACTTCTGAATTGTAGGAAAATGGAAAAATGTGAATATTGTCGAAGCCCGAACCCGGAGTGGAACATAAGACGTCTCAACTGCTAGCAATCTTTAGTACTTAAAATACGTGTACTAAACAATTTCATAAATTCTGTTACTTGCGAGCTTATTTTCCAAGTTGTTACGAAATGCCCTCCTATAGTACCTTTTTTGTCGTGCAAATATTTATAAGCTCGCACATAAATAGCTGTACTGAGGAATAGCATTCGAGAATTAACTTGGTAATTTTAGAATAGAGACACAATAAAATACTGGCATAAAATGTAATTTAAAACTGGTATAAAATTGGTCTAAAATGGTATAAATTACGGGTTTATGTTTTCAAATATATGACGTAGGAAATTTTTTGTATTATCTAAAACTGGTATAAAACTGGTTTTAAACTGGTATAAAATTTTTATTTAGGTTTTCAAGCAATAAAAATGAAAGCGAATTTAATAAAACAATTCTTTTAGAAATATACTGCTTTAAATTTGGTATTAAACTGGTATAAAATCTAAAATTCTTTTCCTATAGTATAAATCTATAGATCTACTCCAAACTCCTTAACCACAAGACTTATTTCAAGACTTATTTTCAGTAGGACTGAAAAAAAGTCCTGTGGAGACTTTAAAAATTGGACTTTTCTTTCAATATAATAATAAGTCTTGAATAAGTCTAATCGAATCGTGAGGTAAGAGTTCTAAGAATTTTTCATGTTCCCAAAATGTTTTCTTCAATTATTTTTAAAAACAAATCAAAATTTAGTACAAATTGCAATTTTAGACATTTTCTTAAAAACAAAGTGATTATGATGAAAGCTGTAGTTTTTTTTTCTTCATTATTTTTTTTGGAAAGAAAAGAAAACATTGCAGCATGAAATTTATTACATCAAAAAAACGTATAATAATTATGTTACAGCTTCTTCATTTTTTTTTCGTGTATTTTTGCGTAATTTCTTGTGGCTATCATTTTACAGAACACGCTCGATTACTTAACTATGTATTAACTTTGAATTATATTCCACTGTGGCTGTGCTGGTGTTATATATTTCAAAAGAATATATTGTATAACAGTTCTGTTTTCTTGTTTTGTCTCTTATGATATAGTCTCAAAGTCGTCATAGAACCAAAAGCTAAGAATAAAGAGATGATGTGGGAAGTTCAAGAAAGCTTTCATTTAATATAATTAATTTACATTAGGTCTTATGGCATTGTGACAGTTTTGCGGTCATAAATATTTATCACAATAATTATGACTGAAATTATGACTGCTACGAAAATTCGTATTCTAGCGACGAACGGGTAATAATTATGTCCAAAATATGAATTTATAACAGTTTAACATGTAAAATATTTTCGGTCAGAACTTATGATCTTTTTTTTATGACAGTTATTAGTTATAACTGGGTCAGAATACCAAATAGTTTTAAAGAAAAAAAAAGTTATGACAGTCACAACTTGTTATGACTGGATTCGAAATAGACTGTTTAAGCTCGTAGAAGTTCCTTTCATAAGATCGAATGTAGTTTACTCATGTTAAATGAAAGCTTTTTAGAATTTACTCATTTATATCTTTAGTTGAACCATTTTTCATTGAAATTAAAGTTAAGGTTCTATAAAAATCAGATCAATTTGAAGATCAGAACAGTTTTTCTATGCTTTAGTAGCGCATAAAATAATTGGTTATGTTATTTAAGCGGCACAACCTTGTGGTAAACTTTAATTACTTATTTTTGATGATGTATTTTTGATTAGAAAAAAAGCTAATCTCCAATAACATGAAACTTTATAATTAAACTTTCGCTATTTTTTTTTTAAATTACTATATTTGCAAATTTTTGAGAGATGAAATTCGGCTTGCTGGTAGCTAAAAAAGTGTTATTAAGTCTTTTTCTAATATGCTTTAAATTCTTCAATAATTGGCATTGAATGATGTGTTCAAGTATCTAGTATTCATATTTTTTTTTTATGTTACATCAGCGTCGAAAAACTACTAGTCCCTATATATGGATTTCTTCAAGGCTTCTTAAGACTGTTTTGTGTGTTCGCGCGAAATCACGAAATCAATTTAAAAAATTGTTCATTTTATCGAGAGTTGATTTAATTTAACTATTATTTTGATATTTACCTTGTTTTATTGTGGATCTTCCAAAAAAACTATCGAATTTTAATGACATTCAGAATTTTGTTGTTGTTTTTGAAAATATACATAATTAGAGACAGTGTCGTTACCCATATAACCTATCCCGAACCTTGATCTTAATTTTTGACTCTTCTTTTTTTTTTTTTACTATCACGATTCTTTATTTTTTTTTTAATTCGAAATACATAAATCTTTGACTTAGTTACTTTCTTTAAAGAGCAGTCTTTAAATGAGGAATCATGTTGTCACACCGTTTATCATCAATTTTACCTAAGTTTTATGGTGTAATGGGTTGTATTCATTGCGTCCATGTACGGTTGTCGAAAAATCAAAACAATTTTGAATACTTTAAGGTGTGTTCAACAGCACAGGTTTGATATGTTTTCCTCATTTAAAGGGTGCTTAAGATTTCCACTGAACTGAACTTGTGATTTCTCGGTACTAGGGTACAAGAGCGTACTATACGCCATGAAGATGCAATACTCGTATTGTGTCTTTATTTCGATGCTAATTATTTAGAGAATCACTAAAACTCCTATAACATAGTGAATTCTTTTAGGTGTTTGGTTTTGTCCGAATTTGTGTGTGTTATAAATTCATTGGCTACCCCTACTTATCCCTATTTTACACAACCATTGAAGAGTTAGTATCATCAAATAATATCTTTAGAAATGTATATAAAAGTAATCTAACCTTTGTATAACGATTTCATCTCAAACTTTTGATATTTCTCTAGAATCAGACGATCCTTTTTGAATAGTATTTAAATAAAGTTCACGGAATCAGATGCCTAGTACTACTCATCGTATTATATAGAGTCATCTATCGACATTATTGTCCCAATTTCATACTGAACCAATTAGTTAAGAATGTTCAAATGGAAATTATCAGCGATTTTGTACTGTTCCAGATTTTTTCCTGACTTCTGAAGTGTTCCGGATGGTAATTTTTCGCTCATCTCATCCTAATTTTGAAGCCATCTGGCACGCCTATACTTCTCATGTTCATGAGTGTAATCTTTCCTTTCCTGACGGCTCCTGAAATTAATTCTTGAACATAACTTGGACAGTTTAGTTATTTGCTTAGAACTATGGTATACTTGAAAGTGGTTGGAGCCGATTGATCTTTCCCTACACCATCTTTCCCAATATTTTAAGCAAAATGCACTTAAATTCTAACATTTCTTCGTTGACATCCATGGTCTTGTTTAAAATCAGTATCCACCGGACAGACTGAACCAGTCTCCCGAAATCTGCGTGTGGTTAATGTCAATGCACAAGTTTTTGACTTTTGCCTCAGGAAGTTTGAAGTGGGAAAACTTTTATATACCAATTCCTAATAACCAATGACTTTATTACGGAAATGAATCCACATTTAGGGTCGATTTGAGCTGTTATTATTAAAAATAAAGTTAATGCAGCGACAATAATAATAATTTCAAGCTTCACGTTCTCTAGGATTGCATGTTTCTGACCAGCCTACACAGGTCGTTAATGTGTAAAATGATCTAGTTGATGAAGACCTCGACCTCGCCTCTAGAGACTGATGAGACACGGGTTCAAAACCACGTCTTGGTTCTCTACTTTTCTTTGCCTTACACTATCTATCTATCAATCAAATAAACGAGTTGCTGCACTTATTTAAAATTTTTCTCTTCCATTAATTTCTGGGATGTGTTTCTTCCCTTCAGTCTTGTGTGTTCTATTGTAAAGTAATATGGCATAGCTTTGTGAATTCTTTACGTGGCCTAGGCAACAGGACCTGCTTCTTATAAAAGCAAGCGACTTTGGGTTGTGTCATTTTATAACAAGAATTTGCAGTACTATTTTATTACGCATTTCCATTTACCAATTTCGTATTAAATGAATCCGATTCCGTCTTATTTTACATATCATAAGATTATGGTTGCGAGTTTTACATTGAAAGCTTCCGTTTTTTAACTTTGTATCATATTTTACAAAAGAAGAATAAAAATCTTCCAACATTATTTAATATCGTATTTTTTTGTAATTAAATAAAAAAAGCTTGGATGACGATCATTAGCGTAAAAATGGTTTGTATATGCCTTTTTTATCCGCGATATTTTGTAATTATTGTGTAACAGAAAAACTTTTGTCCAAAAAAAATTATTTCCAAAAAAAAGCAAAATAATTAACACTTGAATATTTTTTGTATAATAGATTGTAAATATGTCTGTTTGGCTGCCAGTTTTCAATGGTTTCCAATTTGAATAGAATTTCTTCATATTTTCTTTCTTTCTTCAAGGCGAAGACGACTACCTGAAGAGAACCCTGATCTATATATAAGACATCATTTTTCCATTCTTTTAAAAATCTCTTCAAATATGATTTTTATTTCATATTATTTTTTTTTTATGCCCTATGGTAAGTGTTATTGGAGAGTAACGCATAGAAATAATCATCGGAGAAGAATCAAAAGTTCATCCGTCCATGTACAAGATAACTCTAAAAAGTGATATCCAATTTTGATAAAATTTGCAATGTAAGTTCGTTGGTCTTAACTCGATTTGGTATTGCATTTCCCGCAAAATCGACTGAGCGGGAGAGAAGTTATTAAGCAAAAACCAGAGTGGAACACAATTTTCTTCGTTTTTTTAATAGCTTTTTCCTATTTAATCGGAATATTTGTGAAGCAATTGTGAAGCACTATGCATATTTCTAAAAAAGATTCCATGATTTTTTAAATAAAAGAAAATCTGGAACTTTCCTTTAAGAACACAGAACACAACACCAAAACACATTTAATTCTGCTAAAAGAAATAAAATGGAATAATTCATGGTTCCAGAAACTACGAAATATTCTAAGAACACACAAATTATCATTGATATTTCATTTTGATTGACAGTTCGGTGAATATGTTTCCATGTGGGTTCTAGAAGTATCTCTTTCTATGTATGATTGCAACCTTTGGAAGATGTATGCATTTTCTAAGGTTTCCACGATATATACGAGTATATAAGGTGGAAACACCGCGGAAACAAATGAGTAGAAATCAAACTTCGAAGGTTCGAACATATTTTGAACGGAGATTCTTTGTGGTGTGTTTAAACAGTGGAATATTAAAGAGATTTGATAGTATTAAGAAAATAAGGCTGTTCATAAAGTGTTTTTGATGTACTTTAAAAACTAATTATTCTATGTGAATAAAATTTGGAGAATAGATTTATGCTATTAGAGCCTAGGCTACCTGGGAATTAGAGCAAATTTGAAGAAGAAGGAACAAAATTATTTAGGAAAAACAAACCTTGATATATTTTTAGTTTTGTCTGTTTGTCTGTCCCATTTCCTTCATAGGGTATCAAAAACTCGGATATGGGCCGATTTTTAGTTACTATGTTTTTTTTCGTTTATTTTTCATGCGAGCATATTTTTTATTTCTGTTGCTTTTCTTTTCGCGAATTACATAATTTCTAAATCGTTTCGTTTTTCTTCTCATAATTATGATTTAGAGACTTTATCTGATGGTGTTTCGTTTTTTCTTGGTTAGTAATTTTCACGTGAAACTACTTTCATTCATGAAATTCATGATTTTTTTTTCTTCTTTCTCGATATTAATGTCAGCTATGACAAATTTACCAATTATTATTAATGATTTTATTATCATTTATGATTTTAATGAGGTTTTATTGAATATTATCGTATTTTTTTTCGTCGTTATAAACGTTTTTTTATCTTTTAAATTTAATTTTTTATGCGGACTTTTTTGTGTTTGTCATTAAAATGTATCAAAAACAATAGATTTTCAAAGGATTCTGGAGTCTGGTATTGAAATAGACCTTTAAATTTCACTCCAAAATATTGTTTGTAATGTAAAGGACTTTTATTCATGGATATTTATTCTCTTTAGTCCTAACGAAGTATGAGAAATTATAAAGTACACAAAGCTAGGGAATAAATAATTGCACCAATCAGAACAAAGGAGTAAAAAAAAACGAAATTTTCGCTTTTAAAGGCAAAATGTATCAATAGGATGGATTTTTTTTTTAAACTTCGCGTTGGGCATATGGCACGACGTCACAAACTTATATTTTCTTCCAGTATTTGTGCATTGGTATGTATATTTCAGCATGTATTTGTTAGCTTACGATTTATGATATTTCTCTGTCATCCATTCGTACAATTTGTAGCTCTATCTATGTCAGCATTGGATAGAAAATTCTTTGAAAAGTTTGCTCCCTTAGTCTAGTATATTCCTAGTCGAAATCGTTAAAAATCTTGACAAGGCAGGGATAAGAAGTTTCTTTATAATTACTTATATTTTGGCACCAGTTAGATTTAATGAATTTTTAAGGATTATAGAAATGTTTGTGTATAATTTTGTGAATAGATCTTTTAAAAATATTTCAACCCAAAATAGAGACAAAAATTCAAATAATTCTAGAAGTTATAAAGGTGGAATAAGCACCGCATTTTATCTGACAAGTATTTTTAAAATTGCTGGGGATTCTAGTTTAAATTCGAATTGATTAATCATATGTTATATCAATCATTAAACAACACGATTTCCTTCGTTTAAACATTTTTTCTATTTAATTACGCGCCTGAAAATAGGCAATTTATAATTTCTTGATGAAATCTTCTTTGAAGCGAGCTGTTTCAAATCTTTTAATCTTTTAAACTTATTTTTCGCTTATATTATTGATAGTGCGATAGAAGCCAAAAAAATACATTTAAAAACTTTGTTTCAAATAGAATTCTTTCAATTAATTATTTTCTTTCTTTTTCGAACAACAACAGTCAGAAGATGTTCAATAAGTTTTTGTTTTGTTTTTTTTTTTTGTCATAACTTTAGAACCGATTCCATTTCTTGTCCTCTTCCGAAGAGTATAATTTAATTGTAAACTTTTGCATATTAGAATTTTACTATAGAGTCGACTGGACAACGAGAAAATGGACTCTTTTTACTATTGGGTGTGGTGGTGGAAATAATTACAGAAAATTTTATTCTCCCGTAGGGGTCATAATAGGGTCGGGTTAAGTCGTTTATCAGTACCAAACAATTTTACTAACGAGTTCCGGAGTTTCTGTGGTGTTCGTTTTTTCTTTATCTTTTGTTTTTTTCGGTTTTTTCCTTTTTTCTAGGATGCAACTTTGATTCCTATAATCTCTCAAAGATAATTATTTTCTTATGTTCATTAGTTTTTACGTTTCTTTCTCGATGTTGAAAAGTTTTTTGTACTAATAGAAGACTGCTACGTATAATACCAGTAACTAACAGATCCTTAATTTCCATGCAACAGGCTGTGCCAATTAAGGCAGTAGTGATAGTATACTACAATAAGCAGCAATTATATTCCCACTACTTAAAATAGATGATACATTCCATTTGACGTACTTACATATATAAAGATCCTAACTCCTCCTATGCGACTCTTTTTTTATAATAAGAAATGCCGTTAAGTCATAATATACGTCACGTGTGCTGCTTGGGATACTACACAACAACAAAATATTAAATGTTTAATACACCCAACTCTTCCATTACACGGTAGATACACTTTTTAGAAATTCGTGTAAAAAGGAAAACGTGTAAAAAAAGATAACACTTCAGATATATGCTTAAAGCAAGCATCAAATATTATCAACGATTAAACGAAGCCTCGAATGTAGTATAAAGTGATATTATCATCATTAGTGTTGGGAAGAGGAGAAGGAGTTTCCTATAGTATAATTGGGAATACGTTCCATGGTATCTGCAAACTGTGTAAGATAAAATAAAGAACTATATTTTACTTTGAAAACCGTGTTAAAAAAGCGCTGAAACCAGTAAATTTGAAGATAGAAACATCTTTTTTCACTTATTAAGGTCTGGAAATGCTCAAGAAAACCTGATAGCACTTATGAATAGCTAATAAGATGACCAATTGATTAAATATTCTGAGCATAGAGCTATATTAACTGAAGATTTCATTCCCTTGTTTTCATGCAAAGTTATGCAGGAGAAATGGTCACTATTTAATATTCTCGCTCGCTTTTACACCAAACAATTCAAGCCCAAGTTTTCCAGATTTCGGAGATAACGACTCGCAACTCAACCAATGCGATATAATAATTTAACTTGGTTTTCTTTTAGTTACCATTTAAGCCTAGGTTTTGAGCCGACAGAGGGCAATATCTCTGTTGGCTCACGTTATTAATGACTATTTATACATCTCTATGATAGATGTAAATGTTATACGAAATGGGTAGGTCAGAGCTATCGAATAAGAGGGTTTCCTAGTATCTGCCATACATTATAGCAGTGCGCAGTTCTGCTTAATTTTCAGAAGTATGGTAAAAACATGAATTTTTTGGATACATTGGTACCGCAATTGATACTAGACCGCTCAGGGTTATGTAAAAAATTATAAGACTTTATGGACTTTAAAATCGTGTTAGATCAAAGAAATTTTGCAAAACAGGAAGACTTTTTTTATACCGTGTAACTTCAAATTCGTGTAAAATAAAGCGTGTAAAAAAAAGAGTGGAGTGTTTACAAATAGGTATTATATAGAGGAAAGGACCCTATTATATAGGAGGATGATTTCTGTAATGATTTTATCTGGAAAGTATTGGAACTAATTGCGGTGGGCTGTGGTTCTTTAAATTGTTGAGTAATATCTGGGTGTCCGTCTGTATTCACATGGTTTTTTCACTTAAATTCCAATAATTCTAGGTATAGAGAAAGTATTTTCATAGATATTAATTATTCTGATTTTCTTAATTAGACTTTTTTATATGATTTTAATTTAATTTTTATGGCGACTAGAAAAACTTTCTGTTCAAAAGGCGTTCCTTTTGGAACTGATAACCCTTTTTCTTTCGAATTATTACTTTTTTTCGGTTTTAATTAAATTTAAGATTAATGATTTTTTTAAAATAAATATTTTTATTTCGAAACGTTGCTCCGTTCTTCTTCTTCAACTATTATTTAAACAGAAACTATTTTGAAATTTGGTTTTTTAAACTTGTCAAACTTTTAATCAAAAAATATCAACTAAAAAAATTAATAATTAATTGGAAACTTTCTTTAATAAATATACATTTTAGTAATGATGCTGCGCGCTAAAAACTATTAAATAAGAGGAACAATCTTTTTTGCCTTTTGCGATGATGCTCGATTATTTACGTAACAACAATCTTTTTATAATAAATTTCTAATAAAATGCTTTACAAATGTCTTATTTATCGATTAAATGAAAATTAGTATTCAGTTAGTTTGGTAACAATTTGAGAGACTTGGGTACTTTTAGGTATTTCGATGATTTCGGAGTCTTTATTTTGTCTTGCCTTGTTTTGGTTTCCTTCTCTTTCTTCTTTTCATATATTAAGTATATTTTATACTTTACCAAAGTAATTATAAAGTACCCAAAACTAGGGAATAAACAATTGTACCAATCAGAACAAAGTAGTAAAAAAAGAAGCAAAATTGACGTTGTAATAAGTGCAAAAGAGCATGGAAGGATTTCAAAGGCAGAATGTGTTAGGAAGAGAGAGAATGCACATGGAATGATGTCACAAACTCTTAGAACTCTTCTTTTTTTCCTAGGGTTTGTGAATTAGTATATGAAAATATTATCGATTCGCTCGAAATTGGGAATTCCATTTGACATCATATTTCTCTGCTGTCTGCTATCTATGCTATCTATGCTATCTATGCTGTTTCCTTCCTTGCTATTGTTTATTTCCAGGCAAAATCGTTAAAAATGTCGACACAGCAGGGATAGGAAGTTGTGTTTCTTTATAATTACTTATACTTTGTAGTATACTTACCTGTTTCAGTGACTCTCCACTTATCTGCACCTTTAATTCGATTCGGAAACAGGTCATTTACCTTATGTAATGCATTATAAGTTTCAACTTTTAGTTTTTCTGGAAAGATGAAAAAGGATTTAACACTCTTTTGTCTATTGATATAGGCCTCAAAGCGTTAAGACACAATAATTCTACAATTATTCGAATGGTATATAAACGCCTTTTGCCTTAATTACCTAGCTTCAATCTCTTTTTAAACCATGCACACGATGGTGGCACGATGTCTTGGCTTGTCTTGAATTAGATTCAATTGCCGGACTCGGTATAAAGCTTATTCCCAAAATTATATTGAAGCTATTTCCTGTGGGTTTTGAGTGATACTTGTGACACAAATCTCATCTAGAAAAGTATCGGAAGGAATTTGTAATATCATGAAATTAGCCAAGTCTCTTCTTTTAGTGAAATAAAGTAGCACTTTAACTTCCCTTCGGGAATTCCTGCAGTTTCTTTAAAAAAAAAAACTAGTAACTAGTTCCCAACTAACTCAAGTCTCTTGTAATAAAATGCAATTATTTAAAATTCTTATTAAATTCTTTATAAGTAAAGTTTAATCAATAATCGGAATTTTAATTTAATATCGAATTGATTTATTACAAGAAATGCGTGTAGCTTTTAAAGGTGAAAGGTTTTTGAAGGTTTTTTGATTGAAAATCAATTTTCTTACAGGAAAATTTTTTCAAAAATTTTTCAAATTACAAATATAATTATTTTTATAGTTTAATATTTGCATTTTATTTGCATTGTTCTCGATTACAACATAAATCGCGAGTTTTATAAAGACGCGGTTTTTTCTTACGCGTAGGCAATTTTCTATATAAGGAATTTATTATATCACAAATTTGGAACACGTTTAAATCTAATAAAGAACTTTTTATGAGTACAATATCGTCGTGTTTATGCGCATATAAAATTGGTACCAATTTGGACTGATTCGGTCTATCCAGTTCTTGAGTTTGTACATGATTTTAGCTTAACCAATGCCCAGTTATTTCCCGGAAATGTTAGAATCTTTTAGCAACTTGTTTCTTTGGCAACTTAGAGATATGCTTTAGAGGAAGTCAAATAAGGAAAGCTAGTCAAATATTGTAGGTATATTAAATGTTTCTTCGAAGAACAGGGCCGAATGAATAATTGCTAACTTTTCTTGGGTCTCTTGTGGGCCAATTTTGATGCTTGATATTGTACGCCAATATCCATATTGTAGTTAATTTATCCGAAAAGAAGAGTGTAGACTTCCACTGTAGAACAAATTTTCATTTGAAAGTTCTTAAAGACGTACCAGAAAGAGTTGTTATATGGATATTTGCTATATTTTTGTGACAATAGGGGCACATTCTGAAGAGATCTTTCAAAAAGTGGTTCGGAAAGTTTGCTTTATGGCAAGGATCTAGGAAACATGGCGTTCACCACGATACACATCTTAATAGAATGGTCTTCTTTTTGCTTCAGTTTGTTTGTGATACTCATTTGTTTCCTTCCTTTTTTATCTATGGCTACGTTTACACCGAGACTTAAAAAGAGACTTAAGTGCTTAGGTCGACCTAAATATGACGGTGTAAACACGCCCAAAGTAACTTAGGTTAGGTCACTTAAATTGCAGACTTACCTTAAATTTAAATCGACTTAAGAACTTTTGACAGATAACAGCTGATTTCTTGATATCTAAGTTCTATAAATGTTCACATATGACGTTGTTTTAGACTTAGGTCTAGTACGGTGTAAACACGTCTGACCCAAACCTAACTTTTAGTTAGGTGACCTAAAAATTTGTCGGTGTAAACGTAGCCTATGTTTTGGGCATATTTTGAAATTTGATCAAACTTACGCAAAAACTCCTGTATTCCAAATATTTTTTTTTCTTGACATAACCACAAAATGTTTAGTCCGGTAAACTACACATTTATATTCTAGGCAGCTGCTTCTTCGAAAACTTAGGGTTGTTGCAATCAGTTTAATAACATTTTGTGGCGAAACCAATTGCTTCGAAGGTGAATAGGATACTCATCCTGACACATGATTCTTGATCTCCTATGGATCACTATGGGCCTATAATGTGTCCAGTGTTGTACGCAAGTACTCCTATCCTACCTAACCTAACCTAAACTACATACACACTTTAAAGTTTGTACCAAAATAAAGGACAAGGTTGAACTGATTCCGTTATCAATTATGTTTGAAATAAACACCTTGATTAATTGGTTTTCGAGGTTAATGAATAATTGAATAATTGATGGTCTTAAACCAATTAATTTGGTTCCTATTGCAATACACAGAAGTCAAAATTTTTAAGCAAAAATTCTTGCTTACAAAGAGAAGTAAATTTTTATATATGAAAGAAAAAGAAAAAACGTAGTAAAAACAAAAGAGATATTCTCTTAAAAATATATATGATTCTTGAGAAATTTTATAAGAGTGCCATGCGTTACATAGATTTTGAAAAGTGTCCGTACTCTTTTGTAATGTGTTTTTTATTGCTAGCTTTCCATACTTTTCCATTATAGGAAATCTCTTCCCAAATTTATTTTGTTTTGTTTCTCTTAAATGAAAGAATTAATCAGTTTTCGGTTGAATAATCAATATTTTGGAATAATTCTGTTTAGTCAATTAATCAATTATTCAATCCATGTTCTACACATTGCCACACCAGCTTGGTACGGGCATAAACGCACGATATTACTATATTTTTCTCACGGAACTAAATTTTATGAAGGTGAGAATTCCTACTTTTTTATGTTTTATGTTTCTATTTTTTTACGCATACAAATTGCATTTTATGTTTTCCAATATTTATAATCAATTTATGTAAAATGATGATTGCAGATTGATTCTGTAACATACGAGAAAGAAAAACGTATAGCAGGCGGTTTTTAATATGAAATTACAACAACATCAATTCGAAAATTTAATGAGTTTTATTCATAATTTTTGCTTAGAACTAATTTTAATTAAAATTATTATGTATTATTATTATTTTTTGGTTCATTTTGCAATTGAAATACCTTGAACTGGATTTTTACATACTACAAATGTTGTACACAGAAATTAACATAATATGTGACGACTACATATTCTATTCAGCGGATTAATTATCATCGTTTCTAAATAAAAATAATGTTTATAAATGAATGAATTTAATATTAATTAAAATCATATTTATAATAACTTTCAAAAAAAAAGAAAGAGTTGTTAACGTGTTTAGCGATATTGAAAAATCAAAAAAAATAATTAATTACTTTATGTAAGACTAGGTCAAGTCAATTTGTTCTCATAATTTGTGAGAAATCTGAGAAAGATAAACATTTGACGGGGATTTGGTAAAGAATTCTTAATGCACAACATCAAATTCGTCTACCCAAAACTAAGGAATAAACAATTGCACCAATCAGAACAAAGTAGTAAAAAAAATAAGCAAATCAAATCATAGGAGTGAGTTTATACTATTCTCTATTCTCTATTCAAGTCTGATCGCTAAGGAATTTTACTGACAATGTTATTGAGAGCCGCACTACGCTTTCGTTTCAAAACCAGCTCCACCGTCCGGCTATGTCACTACACCAGTTCACTACTTTCATCTCACATTCGCCCCGTCTCCATCAGAATTTGGTACAAAATTTTTCATAGAAATTAGACGCAGAACTTCGGTTGTACAGAAAGTGAAAAAATAAGCTATATTTAGATAGTGTTACCATACGCAAATATAACCCAAAAACTAATCAGTTCTAAGTCAAATATATAAACTTTATGGATTTTGTCAAAATCCGACTAGTGATTTTTTGTTGTTTCGTGTTGAGCACATGGCATGAAGTCACTCACTCTTATGAAATTTTCAATCACTCTTACCGTTTTTCTGATATGTGCACATTGTTATATAAATTTTGGCATGTAGTACAGGCCATGGAAGTACATCGAAACTGATGGCAATATTAAACACATTTTAAATTCAAATACTATTATCTCCTCCTGTCGCTCTCTTCTTATATATTGAATTTCCATTTCGTAGTTCAATTGCCTAGATGACAGTCACCATGGTTGTCTACCCGACCAAGAGATATCATTAACATAAGAAAATCTTTATCGTTTATGAAATATGAAAAGTTATGTTGATAATAATATATGAGAAAGATGTCGAGATATGTTCATATATACTCCTCGTATAGATCATCATCATTATTATTATTATTATTGCTATTATTATTATCGTAAGATAACACCACACCCTACATATATGCGCATTTTAGGTATATAAGGAAGGTATATAGAAAGCCGAGGATAAGATGTGCATTATGACTGTCACATTTGGCTTTCCCTAACCATATGACAAGATTCTCATAAAATACAATTTGCACATTTTAATATTTATGAAAAATTTTCATACTGAAGTTTTCCATATACGTACGTACTATCTCCCCCTGTCTACCTATATGCCTTTCGGCTTACAATCAAAACACACTATGTCAAAATTTTCAGATTTTCTTTTAGATTTTCTATACTAGAATTTTATGTATGATCTTTGGCTATGGGATAATCAGCTAAGTTGTATTTTTAAGGGTTATGAATATATGACTAGAAAATTCTGTGACTGCTACTATAAAAATGAAACGAAACAACCTCTTTTAGGATTAACTTCATCTTTATTCAAAGTAATCTTCTTCTGATTCAATGCACTTTTCATTATTAGTGATTCAAATTACTCTTCAAGCTCATTTGTGGTATTGTCTCCAAACAAAACAATGAAGATTGTCTTGATTTTGGATGACATTTTTCGTCTTTTTTTTGGCATCATCGTTTCTCTGCCTTCCAAAAGTCATCCATGCCATTCAAAAGTCTTCGACTTTGATAACAACCATAAAGTATTTGCATCATTTTGTAGGTTTCTGTGGCTTTTGTGTCAAGTTTTTCATGAAATTTGAATAAAATTGTTTAACTAATAAACAAAACGTCATAAGATTGAGAAAATATCACTTATAAGGCTAAAGTTTTGAGGGTTTACCAGAAATATATAAGGTTTAAAATGATATCTCTTACTTCTCTAGTTGCAGAGATATTGGAGAAGTCAACTAAACTTTATTATAGGAGCAAGTGTAACAAGTTCTTCGTCTCTTCTATAGGTTGCGGCAACTTTTAGCCGTTTTAAAAATGCTTCATTAAATAAAAAGGAAATAAGTTTTCAATGTTTCCCAACGTTGATCATTTCGGGAATATAATACTGAATTTTTGTCACTTGATAGATGACATTAGAGATATGAGTGGCGAATAGCCGCTAGTTCAAAAACGAACCAAAAGATGTCGCCCCCTTTATGTCTCTTGACTTAGTGTGCTTCGATTGTAATTCAACGATATAGACATATATGGCTTCTCTTCATCTCTAGATGATATTTTTGCAGATAATATTCTATATGGAAAAGTGTTCTTTTCTTATATACCTTTCTTATAATATGGGATACCGAAGAAAAACCAGTACTCGAGAAATCTAGGAAATATCGTCTTGTTAAATTACCAATTTCTTCACTGCACTCTTTAAAAATGAACAGAAGTACAAACTGATGCCAAAATGATAGTAGTTTAATCATTAAGTTTTGTGGATAGTATAAATGTTTCCAAGACATCATTTTCCATCCGGAACAGAAACCGCAATCATCACGAGAAGACCGCACTTTTTTGATAATAAAAACGATATATGTCTTGAATTGACTAAGAATCCTTTCTTTAATAAGAACGTATTGAAAATTCATGGAAAAGCGTATATTTTAAGCTAATTAATTTTCATTTTATATCTCATCAAATGTTTATCAAACGTACTTAGATTTCCCTGAGAATTTCTTTCTTAAAGATGAATTTTCCCAAAAAAAGTTTAAAATGAAGAAAATTTTCTGAGCCTTTTAAATCTTTCGGAAAACTCTTTCACACACATTTTTTTTGAAATTCTTCAATTTTAAATTGAAAACGCGATTTTAATTATTTTCAATTAATAAAATTTCACCAAAATAATTGCATTTATTTTTAATATAAAAGGAAAATTTAAATGTGAAAATCTTTCTCAACTAGAAGTTTTCAAGTTGAATAAATACATATATGCGAATTTTCTTATACTTTTATGTCACAAAACTACTAAAATGAATACAATTTTAAACACTATTTATATAACACTGTTGTAATCCTGTTGAGACGTACGCATTTGAATAGAAATTTGTCATCTACTTGGATCTGTGTGGTAGGTGTGTGTATAAAGGAAAATTTCAAAAGGAAAATTTACTTTTTTCTCTAGATGCAATTTAAACATTTTATTCGAAAATACATTAAATCTCTCTCTATTACTAGGTAGAGTTCCTTTCGCTTGAATCGTTTTTATACATTACATATATTTGGAAAATTGGATTGTTAAAGAAAATTGGAAAATTTTCACACCATTTTCATGAATGTGAAATGAATGTGAAATTAAATATGCAAAAATTTATCAAAAAAAAGAAGAAGCGATCAATAATGAAAATTGTGAAAATCTTTAAGCGTTGAAGTTATGAGAGGAAAGGAAAAACGGATACGATCTTAAATATTATAACGAATTACGGCTGATTTGGATCAAATCGTATCGAAAAAGCATAGGAATTTGCAATGTATTTTCAATACGATTTACTATCAATCGAATTACACGATCCCACCCATGGAAAGAGATGGACTTTTGCAATTCTCGCTAAGATTGATCGAATAAAAACATCAAAGTCTCCACACACACAGTTTAGTAAAATTGGGAGTGAGCGACAGTATCGTGTATGATTATTGCGGGAGTATGCACTCGCGCCGATGAAGTGCCATATAAATCAGATAAACATGTTCATCTGTTTTTGAGGGGAATCATTTGCAGATCGAAAATCAGTTGGGGAAATTAGAAATGCAGAAGCCGACAAAATTTGTAGGATGATTGTTTTCTCCCTTTCTGTTAAAACAATCTTTGTATAGTGTTATCCCATACTTGCATCAGAAGTAGGATGTCGGCTATGTGGAAATTGGTCTTTAGTGTTCCTCTGACCTAAAAATTTAGTTTTCGACTTCAAAAATTGGAGAAATTTCATGTCGTGAGCTGCCAAATTTGTTGCATAGAAAATCATTTGTGAGACGAAGAGGATTTTATTAGCTTCTAAAGCCTACTTTACATATACTCTTCGGAGGGATTAACAGAAGTTCGCGACATTCTCTCATAGATGAAAATTAAAACCAATTTTTGTTTTATTTCTTTATTCATCATTATCTCGGGATTTTTCAACATGATTTCCATTAATTTCAGCACATTTTTTAGACCTTTCAAAACAATATTCCAAGATCCTCTTTTTGTAGCTTCGTAAATTCAGAATTCAGAGCAATAATGATTTCCTTGTTGCAGTTAAAGACCATTCCGCTTAAATTCTTTATTACTTTTGGGACTAGCTAGACGTCGCAAAGGGGTAAGGATAGGATAAGGCCAAGAAGTTTTGGAAGTTTTTCCGCCTGTGTGTGCTGCGTTATCGTGATGTTAGATGTAATGTCAGAGCTGTTGATTTTTGTGTGCATTTCAAAAGGTTTTCTGAAAGCTTATGCAACAACTTCCAGTTCTAGTCAAGAAAATAGATATATAAACCTTTTTCCTTAGCGTGAGCCAAATTTTTCTCATCTGTCACAAGTTTTGAGTGACTTTTAAGAGGTTCGTCATCCATGCTAAAATGATCTTCACGGAGCCGTGTATATTTAACTCCTTTCTTTGCTCGTCATTGCTTATTTTGGTTTCGAAAGTTAATGACGAGTTGGACGCGTCATTTTAGGAGAGTAATGGGCATCAAGAAACTGTCGGAAAATTCGAGACTGGTCGAAAGAAAACTGACGAAATATTACCCAAGATATTTTAATTATATTATTATTTCTTTTCAAAATTCATTAATCTTATTTAAATTAACAAACATATTTTAGAAAATTGTCATCCTGGCATAATTGTTTTATTGATTCGCATATAATTTCACTAAACGTCGTCTTCTCATCCTTTTTCTGAAGAAATAATTATGAAACCTTTTAACAATGATAATTTTCATTACAATCTTGTTAAAGAGTGTATCTTTTTCTTTTTTGTGATTGTCGTAAACAAAACGTTTTATCAATCTTGATTAAAAAAAGAATATTTTTGAATTTGCCGCGTTTTTGAACAACATCTTTAATTAGCTTGAAATATTATCCCTTTTGGAAAAATAACTACAAATGAATAAAATACTAAGTTGAAACTAGGAAAAATTATAATCATAGATGAAAAGAGAACTTTTTTCCCCGACCAGTGTTCTTTGATCTTAGTTCCGCGAGATTTGTCGCAGGACAACATTGAGTTTTTTAAAATTCACAATTTTTGGGTCCAAGAAACCATATTTTGTTTTAAATTTCTAAGAAATACATCACGTAATACAACACGTAAGCCTTGCATTGTATTGAATTGGGCGGGGACCGCACAGTTGTGGCCCTTAGCACGTAGGCCTCACTGGCCCATTGTAATTCCTCTTAAAAAGTTGGTTGATAGGCTAGGTCTCTTCCTCGAAACGGTTAGTCCTTCTAATGAAGGTCAGCGCCGGTATTAGATCCAAGTATCTAATACCTCCTTACTCAGAGTGCACGCACTCAGTGTGGCAGGTCTTATTCTATAAAAGGCCAAGTATTCACACAAAATATGTTGTGCTGGCTCTTTTTCTTCCAGGCTCCGCATATCGGCCACCCCTATTTTCTACATGTGTTCTTTTAAGGTGCAATGTCCTATCACAATACTTACAACGTTTCTAAGAATTTTACGCTCAAGTCACATCATTATTCTGGTCCTTCGGCAGTCCAGCTCAATCACGTAGGCCTCACTAGCCCATTGTATCTTCTGTCCAACAGTTACAAAAGCAAAGACATTATGCACTTGAATCACTTGAACATCGCTTATCGACGCACTGAAAGAGACATTTTTCTTTACATATAAACACCAGTGTTTTTCGGACTTAGACCTAGACCTCATCAAGTGCTAATTGTGAGCAGACCTAGTAATATATATTTCCATTTCTTTTAGTTCTTACAACAGTAATCGGCAACAAGTTCATTTTTATTGGAATTAATCTTGGGAACTCACCTTTAAACGGGAAGATTAGGACTAAAAGCTAAAGACCAAGGTTCACCTGACCCGAAGTTTTAACCAGTTTAAGTATTCAACCAACACTCGACGCGTATGATGATCTTCTTGGACAAGAAAGAAAATTCAGAGTAACAAACCGGGGAAAAGAAGAAAATATGATGAAGATATTGTTTGAATTTTCATGGACATCATAAGGACATCGATGATGAAAATGAAATAAAATGGTTCAGTGTAGAGTAAGAGCAAGTAGTGCTTGACAGTAGTTTAAATCCTGCAACGCTAATGGAGCATCGAATTTCTTCGTTGTTAATTTTATCGAGAAAAATCCTTCCGCGGTTTTCCCAAGTTTGGAGAGCACTGCTCTTAGACTATAAACTTTAAAAATATAAGAAACGTTTTTTCTTTTTTTTTTGTTCTCTTATAAGAATACAATTTTGAATCATGTTTTCTTTTTTTTGAAGATGAATTCTGTACAAAGTAATTTAAATAGAGATGGCAAGAAAAAAAAAATATACAAATTAGAGTATTTATGTAGCTTTGGAAATGGAGTACAGAGATCCATAATACCAGCACATGCTACATGATGGATTTCATTTCTGAAAAAGATAAATGAAAAATATCAAGCAAAAAGAAACTAATTAAAAAACTTCAAAAAATTCATTCTTCTTTTCAAAAAAAAGGATGCACAATTTTATTAAGCATAATTAAGTATTTTCTTTTTCTACGATGCTAAAAATCCGGAATTATTAAAGATTTGCATAAAGTTTGTTTGTTAAATTTTTAAAGAAAAAAAGACTGTATTGAAGGCAAAGAAAATTGGAGAAGAAGTCAAGAACCGAGACGTGGTTTTGAATCCGTGTCTCATAAGTCTCTCGAGGCGAGGTCGAGGTCTTAACCAACTAGACCATTCTACTAGTCTGTTCATTTTCTTTTTCCTAATATTCTCAAATCGTTACAACTGTTTTTCTTAAATCTCTCAATTGTTATTACCATTATTCAACTGCATATTATTTTTATCTACAGTATGTAGTAATGGAAGCAGATTTCTACCAAAAAAATCCGATCATTCAGTGGTAACGTATAAGCATCGTAGGTGACTGAAGCAGGGTTGGTGAACGAGCATTACACACAACAAATTCTGCCTTTCTGACTTGTTTGGTTCAGAATTTTCGATTTCCAGTATGTGCTAACTTCAAGTTACCTACTTAACCTACTTACGCTCTCCAAATATGCATTTCTCTGTCCTACCTGAGATGTTCTTCTCTCAAGAATTGGGCTCATAAAAGGACGTAATATTCTGTTGAATTTCTAAGTCCGGAGTCTATTATAACACTTCATAAATTCGTGATTGTATCTGGTTCAGACATTTGTTTCTCTAAGACTCTATCTTCCATTCGAATCCAAATATTGGATATTTCTGTTCTTTGGACAAGATCCTGGTATCTTTATATTTACCTTAGATGTCGTAGGATTCATTTAATTCAGAACACACTTATTCTAATAAATGATTTATTCTTTATTTTGTGGGCTTGATTTTTTCTCTAGGTCTGTTCAAAAGCTGACAGAAGTTTTACATTAAATACAACAACAATTCCTACACCAAAATTTTATTTGGAGCAAGAAATTCTGACATTTCTATCTTGTGTTTTTCTCTTTTTGATACTTAAATATGGTCCCCTTGAAAATTGTTTTTTTTCCCTTCAAACATTATATTTGCAAATTGCGGTTTTCTTCCTTCATCCTTGTGTCGTCGTCCTTCCTTCCCGGCGTCTACTTTGTATGTGGTTCCAATATATGCTATCGACAAATTTATTGCCGTATTTTTAAATCGTAACTTTACATACATAGAATTCTGTAAGGAAAGTTACATAAACGCTTAAATTGATATTCTGAATCTGTATCTATTTCGCTTTCGTATTTTCCTTTTATTAATACAGAATTTGGAAAGTTTTTTTTCACTATTTAAAGAATTCCGATATTTCAAACCGAGTCGTAAAAATACATATGATTTGACAGGAACTTACAGAGCTGTTACGTAGTCATATAATTTCAGAATACCAATTTAGGCATTAATCGGATCTTTACGGTTACAGAACGAATTTACAATTTCTGAATAGTAGTTTTGAGTTTTTTTTATTGTCCTTCGTCTTTTGACGTTTTATTCAACTGCTGGCATTAATTCGGAAACAGAGGAGTGTGAAAAAAACATAGCTTATAATTTCAGGCTAATTACCAAAATACTTGGTGATATATTGCGTGCTCCATTGACGTTCCTGGGCAAGTTGTGCCATTTAGATATTAAAATAAATAAGGAACTTGTGCTGAATTGATGTCCTTGGACAAGTTGTGCCATTCATATATTAAAATAAGTAACGAATTTCAGTTGAAAGATTCAAAGAATCTATATTTGGAATGGAATTTTCTTTGCTTCAAGTGATTTTCATGATTATGAATGTATTTTTTTTTTTTTTCTTATAATTATTTTCATGAATAATTTTTTTTTTAACGTTTCTTTATTTATTTTCTTAGAAAACTTTCTTCTTATAGAAAATATTTATTTTAATCCTTGATATTTTTGTCATCTAAAAATCCAACCAAAAAAAAAATGGAAAAATGGGAAAACCCCGAACGAATCTCTCTGATAATAAGAAATTTTTATATTTTCTTCGTTTTTTAAATTATTTCTTAAGAAAATTTCGTTTATATATTCATCAAGAAAAAAAAAAGAAAGTAAAAAATCACGAAACGAAAATTTTTCTCCTTATATATATTTATTTTTCTTACATATATCTGTAAAGATACTACTTCTCTGGAGAACAACACTCATTGAACATGACATACAACAGTAAATGAATATTGAAAGGTCGATGAAATCCAATATTTGACGTGATCCTCATGAAAGAGGACTACGTGAGTTCGTGTTAACAACCATTATTTAGTATATGTATATATATATATGTTTTCCTTTTCTATATACGCAATCAAAAGATATGTATGTACATATGGTGTAGTAGTATACCTGAGATTTTCTATACTTTTTCTTAGAAAATTGTAGAAGAACTCAAAACCACGTACCAAAACGAAAAGTTGTTCATATTTTTTCGAGTTTAGATGAGGATTTTCATCAATGTTTTTCTTTTCGTTTTCGTTTTCGTTATTTTTTTTTGCTTGCTAGCTTCCTCGTATGGAGAAGGTGAGTAACAGGTACCCTTGTATACATATATAGTATATACACGATTTCCCTTTAAAGTTCCGAGATTTCTTAAATATCTCTACAATTAGAGAGTGAAGAAGTATAGGAACCATTTTGCCTCAGACAATTTAAGACATTTCTGACCGAACTAGTAAAAATTTTAGTCTTGTCGATTGATATTTGTCAATTTTATGACGATTTGTTTCGTAGTTGCCAAGAAATCATGCCCCGTTTTTATCTGATTTAGTCACCATGTAAAAGTTTAAAGAATCATTTGTCGATGTTATCAAGACGAAGTCGAAAAGCTTACACAAGTGCTTTGGAGGCAATACTATATAATGTGATTGAACATAATTTAGAATCAGAAGAAGGATTTCTTTAAATTAAGAAAAGGAGAAACCTAAAAACTATTTGTTATTTGAGGTGAAATGAAAGAAGGCACTATTTGTTAATGAGTCACTTCTGCCACATTTATTATACAAAACAAATGAACAAAAACCATTTATAGCAGAGTTGTATCAGCCACCAATGACCAAATAATTAGAATTTCCAAGTTGAGATGGTTTAAATTTGACTGTACCGAGAGAAGTGTATGTGAACATCACATCGCCTCATGTTTATTATAGATGTGTAAATTGCATGATATCATCATGCTTCTGTAACTAATTGCTTGATGTGTGTATGTGCATGAAATCATGCTTCTAAAACCAGTATTGCTGTATTCTATTGATGTGTGTGTGCACAATGGTTCTCAAACCAATGTCTTCTTTAGTATGTTCAGTAATCCTAAACAATATTGTTCCATTCTACGTTTATAGTAAAAGTCACGGAACTTTGTTGTTCTACCATGTGTATATATATGATGTATAGAAGAACTATCACCATAAAATATTTTGTTAAAAAGGAAAAAGCCTATACACATTCCAATAAGGAGTTTCTTCCTTTCTATAATATTTACAAAACTCATATATATGAGGGTGGGACACGTTTTTTTTGAACGTTTTCGTCTTGTTTATTTTGCACAAAAGTAGAGAGATTTGATTGACTTGTTGGAGTGTGTGTTTTTTTTTCGGCTTTCATTTCTTTTTCTTTTTGACTTGAGAATATACCTATATACCATAGTATACTCGTATAATACCATACTCTCTCAACACTAATTTCACGGAAAAATGCTCTAACAAGATTACCCGGGACATATAACAAAAGATTTTTTCCGATAACACGTATATGTTTTGGATATATGAGCCTCTAAAATACAATATTTTATTTATACGTACGTTAAACTAAAACGTTTATCTATGGCCCTATATATGGTGGTAAGTGCGTGGAGCAGCGGGCATGGATACGTGGGAGAAATAAACGTAGGTACTATATAGTTTTATAGTTTTCGAGTGAAATATTTCAAGCGAAATATTTCGCTTCATTAAATTATGTTTCAGAATTTTGTATGCAATATGATGTGCATCTATGGTAATAGGAGAGATTTAAATGATTATTGGGACAGGATAATATATTTAATTATATTAGAATTGAAATTCTATAGATTTAATTAATTATAAAATTACAAGAAATTATTTAAATAGACCGTAATAATGATGATGATGTGTGAATTAATGTGAATAATTAATCTTTAATACGATTTTAACAATGATTTTTTTTTGAAGATGTAAAAGTTAGATATAGGACGCAACTGAATTTGGTAAACATTTAAGAGGTTAAGACAAAAAACAGTTGTAATGATTTGAGAATATTAGAGGAAAAGGTAGTAGGGATAGTGTAGAATTGTCTAGTTGGTTAAGACCTCGACCTCACCTTATGAGACTGATGAGACCCTGGTTCAAATCCAGATCTCGGTTCTTCACTTTATCTTCACTTTATCTCTACTTTTTTTATCTTACAAAAACGACAAACATTCGTTTCAGGACATATAGGACATGATTATTTCTGGACTATATTTTAATCAGTAGTTTTATGCTACAATGATATAAAATCTATGAAATTATCTTCACGATATTTGTATTTGTTTTTATTCAAGTGACAGAATTTTGAAAATGTTTTTGGCTAAACTGGTTAATATCAGTCAATCGATCCTTCCTGATAATTTGAATCCTTTTTGTAACATGATTTAAGATTTTATCCTTCTCGTCCCCATTTGTAATGTTCTTTATTTGGTCCGAATCAAATACAAAATTGTTTGAAAAACATATTTGTTTAAAATCTTTGGAAATAAAACACATATAACACCGAATTTGATGGTGAAAACTTTCTTAAGAACCGAAAGAACAATCGATACAATTTATTTTTGAGAAGATTATGTCATTCAAATGTTGGCCGCAGTTACGTTTTAGTTGGTCAATTCTCTAGCTCCAATTTTGAACCATTTGTTCGAGCATTACGACTGGAATCTGGCCAATAGCGCGAGTAATGTTTGCTTCCAAGTCATTAATCGTAGCTGGTTCATCCGTGTAGAATTTAGACTTCACGTGATATCACACTATCTAGACGTCCAATTCATTGGTGCAAAAGATGAAATCAACTGCTCACCGAAGTGATTTCTCAACATGTCCATTATTTCACATGTTGTGTGGGTAATAGCGCTGTTTTGTTGAAACCAGATATCACTGACATTACGGGTTTGAATTTCAAGTAGGAAATATTCCGTTATCATGATGCCATTGACGGTTACGTTACGGCGATCCTCATTTTTAAATAAATATGAACCGATGATTCCACCAGCACATAAACCACATCAAACCATGCATTTCTCTGGATGTAACGGTAGCTGTTGATACTCTTCGGGTTGTTCATCAGACCAAACAGGGGAATTTTGCTTTTTAACTTATCCATTTAGTCATAAATGGGCCTCATCGCTAAACAAAATTCTGTAATAAAACAGAGCGTTGATTTTCGTAATACAGCTCCACAATTTAGAGACTCCGTGCCGGTGTAAGTCTTCCCATGAAATGGTATTCACTATTGAGTCAAACTGTAATGACAGTTTCAGGCTCTTCACGCGTGATGTAGATATGCAAAAAATCCTGATTGAAAAAAGTACCTCACGATGAATTTCCCGACCTATGGGGTAGAGGTCGTGCAGGTTCTGATCAAAAACACTATTCCTATTATAGAACCAATGGAGTCCGTATATTCCCTTGAAATCGGAGTTGTGAGATCATCATAGAAGACAAACGAACAGACATTTTTTAAATTATTTTATTCTAGACACATGGAACCCCAAACATATCTCAAGTTAACCAATTCACTGTCTGACATAAAGGTTTTTAATAGGTTTAATGGGAAGAAATCAAAATGTTTATAAATAATTTTTGAAGTAGGGTTTTTTTTTCGTCTTATTTAACGAAGTCTTCTAAGCAAGTTGTGTATGATTAAATAATAAAATCAACTTAATTAATGATGTCTCTTTAAACCACGTAGCATTATATATATTTTATTTTTTGGTCGCCATAAATTAGAAGTTTTGAATCCGCTCTATACAAATAGAAGAAGAGATAACTATAACTTTTTTTTACACCACAATATAGAAAATATTATTTAATAAAACACTATGGTAACCACCGACGAAAGGAAGACGTCGTCGTCGTCGTCGTCGTCACCAAGATTGATTTAGTATAGTTAGTATTAGAAGTGCCTCTGTCTCTGCCTCCTGTCTTTTGTTAATCTTTAATAATATTAATTTCGAAGTTAATTACGGTATTGGTTAATTTCGTTGACTTCCTTATAGATATATGCCTAGGCCTCCTTGGTAAATATATATATAGACATATAAATTGAATAATAAATGACTTTAAGATTTTAGTGAACTTAATTAAAATTGTGGTCTCGTAATTTTGGTAGATCAAAAGTCTTTTTTTTTTTCATTGTATTGGTTTTTAGTTCCTTTAATTAAAATTGTACCAAAAGGAATAATAATGATGTACCAAGTATATTTTATTTTACATTATATTAATTTACCTTCAAACCGAACAGTATGAGCTCGATTCTTTTAACATTTAATAATTGCATCTTGTTTATTTTGCTAAAAGATGCAGGAGCCAGAGTTATGCTAGCTTTTTAATGGATTCTTTTAGCCAAAAAGAATAGCTGTGGCTAGCGAATATAGTGTGACATTTTAAATTTAGTTTTTCACTTGTTCTTGTCCGTTTCTAACAGCCA
Organism: Xylophagus ater; assembly: GCA_963422695.1. Classification (NCBI taxonomy): domain Eukaryota; kingdom Metazoa; phylum Arthropoda; class Insecta; order Diptera; family Xylophagidae; genus Xylophagus; species Xylophagus ater. Next base: position 1,260,948 of record OY730480.1, on the reverse strand, counting down.
ACTACTAAAAAACGTTCCAAATGAATGATATGAAAAAACGTAATAAGGTAAATTGTAGCGTATGAATGTGTAACATGATCAAATCCGAAAAAAATGCTGTCAAAGGATTAGCAAGATGAATACTACGAAAGACCTTTCGTTTAGTAGTAGAAAGAGTATCTTAACTCATCTTATTCAATGCAATTATGAAACAAGGAAAAGCTAATTCAGCGAAGAATATGGTAGTCTTCATGAAAGTCCAAAAACTGGCTGGTCAGCTAGCACAAATACCTAAAATGTGTATGATGAACAAAATGGAAATTATGAGAAATTCGGAAAGATCATGAAAAAGGTGGCTAAGCAGCATGGCAGAATAAGATCAATAAAGCCATAAGGTCCACACAGAACTGTAGATCTACTGAAACGTAAGAGAAAGTTCCATTCCGATCCGTAAAGTGTGAAAAAGCGCTTTAAATATGAAAGGCTATAAATTCTGTGATTTGACTTCTTTTTGAATCTTTACACTCTCATTGAAATCTCTTCTTTATTCTTCAGTATATATACTACATGGTTGGGTAAGTACGTGGGGAAATGCAGAACATAGCCTTCTTTTAGTTCGGATCCAGCGGTCACTTTTAATATTTTAACATCTTTTGTATAATACGATTTCTGAACGCCTGCAAAATACGATCCAGTTTCACATTCAACTTCTTCATTTGATTGAAATCTTTTTCGCTTTTCAAGTTTGGAAACTTAGATAATAGTCGCTGGGGGGGTCATATCTACAGAATATGGATGAATGGGGAAGCAATTCCCAACGTAATTTGAACACCTCCAAATTTTGCTTTGACCACTTGACGTTTTTGATCGAATGCGGCACGGGTTTTCCTAATAGGTTTTTCATCTATAAATTTTCATGTAAGTTGTTTCACTATCTAACACACTTCCATTTTCAGATCTCCTAACACAATGATATGGACTTTTCCTACAATTTCTTCAGTGATCACCTCAATTGGCCGAGTTAAACGTTCATCCTCATAAACCCTTGTACGGCCATGTTTGAAATCAGCAAACCAATAAATTATGGTTGATTTTGGTGGAGCAGATTCCTCGTAACATTTATCAAGTTAATGTTTAGGTTAGACGGTGTTTTTTCCGATCAGTAAGCAATGTTTTATCAAGACGGGTTTTTCATTTTAAGAGTACTTTGCTTTATACGTCTGTAGCTTCGCTTGTAAACCACTAAAGTGGCTCAAATTTTGAGAGCTGTCTCTTCTCTTTTTCTCCACGTACTTATCAATCCACGTAGTATCTCTTTACTCTTTCTTATTTGATATTTATATGCAATCAAATTTAGTGTCAAGAATCGATTCAATCTATCGAGTGTTGACTGTTTAAAATGCATTTTCATCTCAATTGGAAAATTAAAATAAAATAATGGAACACTTTGCATATATCAAATTTAACTAAATCAATTTGTTGTGCATTAAATCGAATTTATGGTCATTATAGTTGAATAATTTCCCGAACTCATCGGCACTTTCCACCACCACCTAGTCGCCCCATAAGGCGAGCGGGTAGATACTTATCCTGTTTTCATGTTCAACTATAATCGCTATTTCGAGGTTTTTCCTGCTCTGTTAAAGGATTTCTTTTTCACATTTTCTTTTCTTAAAAAAAAAAAAATAATAATCATGATAAGATAAAATGAAAATTTTTTGGATAATATCGAAAAAATGGGTGGATGGGGTGGATGGGGTGGATGGGGTGGATGGGATGGATGGGGTGAATGGGGTGGATGGGTGAACATGGAGGATGAATATTTTAAATCATATTGATTTTATATTATCATTTTTTGTGCCTCATTTGAAAAAACAAAAAAAAAACAATGACATTTGATTAATGATCAAAGTTCTAGAAGAAGAGATTGTATGATAAAACGATAGAACCTTTATCATTTATTCAAGAAAATATGAGATATGATTGGAACCGTACGGCACCTACAAAACTTACTACGCCTACTCATATTTTTGGTGGCAAAATTCAAAAATGATAAAATGAAAAATTATTTTTCATCACAATGTCGTCGTTGTTGACAAGCAATTCGTATTATAGTAATTTGTGTGGAGTTTTCTTCGTTCTAACTTTTTTTTGACTAGAATAATAATAATTTGTAACAAGTTAACATCAATTACTAGGTTTAGATTGTTTACCTAAAACCAACCTAAACGATGGCGGTTTCCCTAACCTTAAGGTTTCCATTAACATTTTTTTTCTTGCACACAATTATTCCAGGTTATCATTTTTTAATTCAAAATTGCGGGAATTAAGTGGACATACGAACGATTCTTAAAAGCCCAGAATGTTCTGTTTCGTTTCGGTCCGTTTCGGTTCGTTTCGGTTCCGCCTCCCTAAATTTAAATATGTCAAAATATGAATATGGAAAAACGGAAAAGTAGACACTAATATAAAGGTGCCTGTCCGGATCGAAAAGAAACGAAATGAGAGGGTAGAGTAATTTTTTTTTTATAAAGAGTCTCAGAATTACATTACAAAAACGAAATGAAACTGTGTGTCTACTTATTCGCATGACCATACGTTAATAAATCGTGTTAGAGCTGGCCGTACTGAAATCGTATTGAACGAAACGAAAATATTCTGTCTCTCTCTTAAAAATGAAGAAAAGTGAAATAACTCTCTTTTTTGAAACTCCTGTGAATATCGGAAGTGAACGAGCACACATCAGTTGTTATTGTCTTTTAAAAGACATCTTATTAATTGAAATTGTACGCCAGAAATGCCCCAACACAAAAAATGCAGCATGCAAAAAAAAATTGTTAATGGAAACATTGAGCAAAATATCGATAATAAACGATGCCTAACTTAAAGTGTCCTAATCCTGACCGGTCTTTCTAAATCCGGTCTACTATATTTTGGCCATTAACTGTTAGGTTACGAGCTTAAGAAGGCGTACACTAGTCCAAACTGCTATTCCTACGTTACCTAAGTCCCAATTTTAATGAAGAAAGGCTTCTTTCTAGTTGCTTGCTTCAAAGTTTATGCACAAGGCTTGATTTTACAATTTCAAGAATACAACTTTTTCGTATACATTATTTCTTTAAGTGCATAAAATCTGGATCATTTTAGCAAAGATGATGGAAAACATAGATCTAAGTCGAGTTTGGAAATAGATTTCAAAGCGTCAAGTAGTACATTCATTAGACGGACTAATTGGTTCGGGAAAGAGACCTAGTCTCTCAACCAACCTTTTAGGAGGAGATACAGTGAGCTAGTACGTGCTAAGGTCGGCAACTGTGCGAGCGCCTCCAATACAATACAATACAATACATATTCAAGATAGAATTGTCATTGCATACGAGTATTTGGTATTTTCAATGAAGCAACAAAATATACTAAGCCGGTATATGTGACATTGGATGCACATTAAGCTGGGTTTCCACGTGGGTGGGGTAAAAGAGAAATGGTTATTAAAAAAGAGTATTAAAACAAGAAAAGCGTATATTTCATGCAAATTACCTGAAAATAGATGTTTCTCTTTTTTTTATACATGTTTTAACATTGTTTTCCCTTTAACCTACGCGAGCAAAAACATTTCGCGGATTTGGTGGAAACGGAGAACTATGATCACTTTACTTTTTCGGCGCGGCTTTTCATCCATTCTATTCTCTTTAATTTTTGGTAGTCAATATAAACATACTAAATGTTGTGTAATAGAAATTTAAACATAGTAACTTTTGAATTCATTTGGAAAAGAAAAGCAATTGTTTAAAATAAGAAAGAAAGAAAAAAAAATAGGTAAGGGTTTCACGGTATCATGACTTTCATCAACAAAGACCTTGACATAAGTTCGTCGTTTAAATTTTCCGGTTTTCTTGAAAGAAAACAATACCTTGCTTTATCATATACTTTATTTTTATTTCGGTTTTGTTTAAATTATAACATTTCCGTGAAACCGCGAAAATGAGTTCTTCTTTAAAAAACTTAAAATAATATATCCGGTAACGAAAACTTCGTAAGATTTCCTCATGAAAAACGATTTGATTGAATCATCCATCTTTTTAATTATTAGTAGTCTTTTATTTGTAAATTTACGATGCATTCTCTTTGCAAAACAATGCAAAACTTCATTTTAGCATATCAGTTTTGTAGACATTCACATTGAACTACCATAAACCAAACTGCGAATGACTTGAACTTAAGGTCATCTAAAACATTCTTATCAAAGTCGTATTTGGCTGATTATAATACCTGAAGTCATCTTTTTTCCAAATCTATAGAAATCTTATATACATGTAGGATAGTAAGATTCTAAGTAAGTCCCTAGGTAAAGATGAATCATGTAGATAAGATGCCTACATGGTAGTCTTATGTAAAGGGGATGATGACTTAACATAAGACTAAGAAAAGGTCTAAGTTATATATGAGTCATGTAGATAAGACGCTTACATGATGATAGATATTTAAAATAGGACTAGAACAGTGTTTCCCAACCTTTTTTGTGCCATGCCCCACCTTAGCCACCTTTTTTGTGCCATGTCCCACCTTAGCCACCTTTTTTGTACCATGCCGTTCCAAAATTCTTATGTGCCCCCCCCTATGCAAAATACATCATTTTTAATATTAAAAAATTGAATTGTTCACTTAAGAAACTAAATTTGGCACCGAAATCTAGCATTGCATTTAAATGGCACGGAGCGAAAGGGTTAAACTCGTGTCATGTTCATTTTCGAATTGCCCCCTTAACATTCAAATTGCCCCCCTGTAGGGCGTGGGCCCCACGTTGGGAAACACTGGACTAGAGGAAACCCTAGTCATGCAGATAAGATGCCTGCATGTTATTGGTATAAGAAAAAAGAAGAAGAGAAGAACAAAGATGGCGATCTTGAATCAAGTAGTCTAGATTCGATCGTGGCTAGGGAAAGTTTAAATAAAAAAGAAGTTTCCTTCATTTAAAGGAAGGGTTTTACTTTACCCTTATCCTTTTTCATACATAGTATATGCGAATATATGCACGAAGTCATCAATGTAGTAAGTCTGGATCTGTAAACTGCTAAATATTAACACAAAAATAGTTATGTGGATTCAATTTCATCTAGGCAGTCATCGCATATTGGAGGCTCTACTAGTCGTATTCTCCACATTTGTTCAAGGAAGAATGCCAAATGTTAGTCTTTCGCCTACTTTAGTCAGTACCACTAGTTGGTAGATTGTCTGCTTCAGATATTGCCACTTTTTGTAGTCCTTGTGTCTACTCGAAAGAAACATGAAATGGTATATCCTAACCCTTCTTCTCGTCCAAGTGAGTCCAGCTTTTTAATTGCCAAGAATGCTCGAGTTACCATACAGGCCTATCTTCTACCAGCCGCGATAAGACGGTCCATGAGTTGAGTGCTTCGATAGTCGCCTGACTTAGGCAATTAGATTCAGATGAGCTTTAGTTTCGAACCTTCTTCCCAAGACTGGGAACCCAGTAGGCTGGGATTAAAATTGTTACTACTAATTAGTCAAATGCTTAGTGGTGTTTTTCCGGATACAGTTTTTTCGCCATGATTAATTTTTAAGTTATTAACTTTTGTGATGTGAATTTAATAGATTTATATAATCGGTTTTTGAAAGGACTTGTAATCAAATTTTGGTAAAAAACAATTAATAAAATGTGGAAAAAATTCAATTGTTTAATTAACCAAAACTGGTTAAGTTCATTTAATTTTGATGAATAGAAACATTTTCTAAAAGAAAAACTAGTTTAATTAAAAATTTTGATTTTGATGAAAATTAATAAGACTTGAAGTGGAATTAATCTTTTGAGAACTTTCTTGACATCTAGCTTGAGTACTCCAAATGTTTTACTGACTAGGTTTTTTTTGTTTGAGTAGTACAATATTAAGCCCCATGTAAACGATCAAATTGTTTGTCAAATTATTTTCTAGTATGCAGGATTGTTTGACGCGTTTGTCAAACAATGTAAGTATCTGACATGTTTGATGGAAATCTTGATTGACGGCGTGTTTGACAAACAGGTTTGATAGTGTGCGTTGATGTTTGTCAAACAAGATCTCAGTCGTCGCCTTGACACCATGGAGGACAGTACTATGCTTTATCTGTATTACTCATTGTGCCGGATTACACGCGGTGTTTTTTGGGTAGAATTCTACCATAGGTATCGGTGGGTTGGGGGTGAGGCAGAAGATCTACCTCTCGAAATGTTTGCGCAACGGAGTTTTTTACGCACACAAACAAGAGTCACTGTTTGTGTCGGTTTCGAAAAAAATTAAAAATTCAAGCGCGCCATTCGCTTACTGACCGTCAACAGGTAATCATAATCTAAAAGTACATAGTTAATAGTAAACTAGTAGATCTTAACAGTTTGACGGTTTAAGTACGAGTGATGCTGTGCTCACACACACTAATACACTCCTTGTGTAGCTTGTATAAAAGACTGTGGTATAAACATTCCTCGTCTAATCGGTTTGGTAGTTTTCTAACCGAAACTTGACGGTAGATTTCTACTGCGTGTAATCCGGCACATTGTAAGGGCGGCTTTTCACGATAAGTTGTAAGACACGAACGTCACGTCACGACAAGCAGAACCGAAACTACGGACAAGTTTGACAAATTTGTTTGATCTTCGGTTTGATCGTTTGAGCTATTTTGATGACCAACAAAATTGTCAAACAAATTCGATCGTTTACAGAGGCCTTTACATAAAGTTCCACCTGAATAACATCTTATATAGTTTTTTCTTTGGTTTTTTTTTGTAAACATCTTCAAGTCTTAATAAACTGTTATAAGAAAAAAATTAATTTGATTGGAATGCGTTAAATTCGTGGTTTCATTGACCTTCATTTGAAGATGCATTACCTAAGTTGGTAAACGATTTAATTGAACAAGATTTGAGAGACACATCTCTAAACAATAAAGAATTCCAAAAAAATAATAATAAATGAAGAAATTCTCTTCCGGGTTTCTTTTGAAATCACCGAGAATTCTTTAAAAATCAATTAACTTAACTTCTTCTTCGAGATCTAGAGACGAGTTTCTCAATAATAAGAATTTCCATCAAGTTCTTTAAGAATGTATTCCCGACTTCTAAGAATTTGATCTTGAAATTAGAAAAAAAAATTAATTTATTAAGAATTTGATTTCGCATATTGTTTTTCATACATGAAAGTCTTGCACCTGATCAGGCTGATCTAACGACGACAATGACGACGGACCCGTATCTAGAATATGTTTATGATGGAAACAGGTTTCTCTCTCTCGGTTATGTTTTTTCCAGGTTTTGGAATACTAGGTGGGATGAAAAGTAACCTCCTTGGGAATGAAAAAAATTTTTTTTTAAAATGTTTTTTTATTTTATTCAATATAGTCCCCTTTTAGCTTGATACACTTATTCCGGCGATTTTCCAACTTCTTGATCCCGTCCGAAAAGTAATTTTCCGGAAGATCTGCAAAATACTCCTCCGCGGCGTCGATGATTTCTTCGCGTGAGCTGAATTTTTTATTGATAAGCAATCTTTTGAGGTTTCGGAAGAGATAATAGTCCGAGGGAGCCAAATCGGCCGAATACACGGTGGATGCGACAGCAATTGGAGCCGTAAGCCATTGATTTTAGCCGTGGTTGCGATGCTCTTGTGCATTGTCTTGCAAAAACAAAATTTTTTTCGCTTCATGTGAGGCCGTTTTGCAGTGATTTCGGCCTTCAATCGCTCCAATAATGCACAGTAATACTTGCTGTTGATGGTTTTTCCTTTTTCGAGGTAGTCCACGAAGAGTATGCCATGACAATCTCTCTGTAACCGCATCGAAGGGCCTGCCGCTGCAGACTTGATCGGTAGTGGAGTTGCGGCCACCACGAAATTCTGGAAATCAATATTTGACGGTGTAATCTGACAGAGCATTAGCCCCATAATATTTGTCCAACTTTTTTTCTTTTGTTTCCTTCTCCGTTTTGCCTCTAAAAAAAATAATGTTTTATGAGAGAACGAAAACATGATGCCAAACACGTCAACAACAATCGGCTGTCAAAACAAAACTGAAGACAGTATTGCACTGAAATTTGGCATGTCTGCCTAAATATGAACGGACTTCAAGGCACCATAACCTTTTTTGCAGTAGCAGCGCATTCTGGCGGTCAAGGAGGTTACTTTTCACCCCACCTAGTAATTGATCAGATTTTCATCGTCGACAATCTCTTTATTATAAAATACCTTGGAACCAAAAAAAAAAGCGCATCGTGAACAACCAAACTGGAGGTATTTCTTATTCATAATAATATTCGAAACATAAAAGTTCAATTCGCGGTTGGCATTTTAAATAAAAAATATCTATATTTTTTTTTTTGCTTAAACAATAATCAAATTCCTATAATTTTTTTTTTTCAAATTCAAATTTCGCGCGTAAAAATTCATTCGTAAAACAGAACATGAAAAATACATTTAAATATAAAGAGCATTTATTATGACCAATAACATAAGATATACTTACTCTATACCAAGATTGCATTGCAATCGAATGATCTAATTATCGGAAAAAGTAGTTAACCTGCAACATTCGCTAACTATTAGGAGATATCGTATGTGTTAAGGGATTTTTCATCAAAAACAACACATATATTTTTCCATCATTAGCTATGAGTTTTGTTCATCTTTCAGGTATGGCCCGGATTCCGCAAGAATTGTTCGTCGTTCGAGGCAATCCACTTCTTCAACTTTGAGCATGTGTGTATCAACAAGGCCTTGTTGCATTGACCGAAAGAAATGGTAATCGGAGAAAGCAATGTTTAGTGAATAAAGCTGTTGGGGTAGTATTTTCCAGCCAAACGTTTCCTGGACCAGTTTAGCAACATGTCGCCTAGCGTTAACATGCTGCAAAATCATTTTACCATGTATACGAGCTCATCCTGATCGCTTTACTTTCAAAGGGCGATTCAATTCAATCAGTTTGTAACTATCAGCAGATACTGTTTTATCCGTTTTCAAAAGTTCATGGCAGACCACACCCTTCTGGTCCCACCAAATGCAGAGCAAAACATTTTTCATGGCTGTTCGGGATCGCACCAGGTTCTTTTGCATTTGGATTTATCATAAAGGGTCCATTTCTCATTACCAGTAACAATTCGATGTGAAAATGATTTTTCTTTTGAACTTTTTAAGCAACATTTCGCATATGATCAAACGCCTTCCAATGTCTCTTTCTTTCAGTTTATACGGCACCCGGCACCCATTTTCTTTCCTTTTGAAGCCTTCCAATGGCATGTAAACGTCTTCAAATCGCCATCCAAATAACGTTTAATGCTCTTGCGAATTGTTCTTATGTTTGACATGAATCTTCGGCCAAAACAACTCCTGTAATTCTTCGCCTTTAAACTTGTTAGGCAGCTTGCCATGCTCTTTATAGACCACATTAAAATTGAACATTTTAAATCGTCTAAACCAAAATTCACAAATTGTAATTGATGGAGCATGTTCACCATAAGCTTTTTCCAACCACCGATGTGCTGCAGTTGCATTTTTCTTCAAGTTAAACCAAAAAAGTGAAACTTTTGGCGAATGCAGTTTTTTTCTTGGCATGTAACTTCCCATTTACAATCGAATAAAAAACAATGTTGTTTTCATTTGAATGTCAAATGGCTTACTGATTATTTTAGTTCCAGCAATGCTCGACTTATGCCCATATTGTTGTACTAATAACTCTGTTGGGATCGTGGCTCAATGAGTGGAAACGCATTGAACTGCGAAGTCTGTGATCAAATCATATAGTTGGGATGAAAACGAGATAAAAATGTTTTTGTAGTTTGAATTTGTAATTTTAGTCCCAATACGTGTTTTGGAGGCTACGTTAAACGTTCGGTCTCGTTAAGTGAGTACAATAACCTACAAGCTCTAAGTGCAGGGTCTTCACGATCACTCCAGTATAGAGAACGTAAAATAATCGAAAGGTAAAAACTTTTTTAAGACTCTTTTTTTAAAAGACAAGTTGAATTAGGACGCCGTTTTTTTTTTCTTTTACTAAATCAGAGGGCGCGACATCACGTTTATTTAACTTATTTGGATATTTTGTGGTGCTTCTCTTGAACGGAACTGAATAAAAGAAACAACTCGAGAATGACTTATTAGGTTAAAAAAGTGGGTGTCTATCGGATCGGATTCATCGTGAAATTCTGTATGGATGGATGGTATATCCATTTTTATATGCCTACAGGTTTTCGTTGCTTTTCAATTCTTCCAATAATCTAGTTTGTTGAATAAAGTTTCCATAAACATTCGCGAAACCAAATGGATTTTTATGCCACTGTCGCGGTTTTTTCTTATTTTTAACGAACATAATCGGTTAGAAATCTTTTATTAAAAAATAAAATAATGAATTATATAACGACCTTTAAGTGCATTGTACTGTTTACAATTGCAATTTTCTTGGTGCGGTATATGAAAATGAATAAATCCTTTCAAATAATCGGTTTTCTTTTTTTTTTCTTGAAGAAAATGATAAGAAGTTTCCTTTTTTTTCTCTCTTAATGTCGTCTAGCTTGAAGTTCAATGGGATGATTCCCTTGTTTTTTTGGTTGTTGATTGGGGACTGGGAGTGGAGTATAAATTGTTAACATTAAGAATTTTCTTCCATAATTTTTCTAATTTCTGTTTTTTTTTTTTTTATTCTTTAGGGTTGCTTTGGGAACGGTGGTAGCGGGCGCAAATTTTCATTGTCGGTCGTATCCAGAAATCTGATTTGCATAGTTTAATGGAGTTTTTCGACTCTAAAAGTATTGTTTGGGGTTTGGCTGTCTCTTTGGGTTTTGAGTACTATTTCTTATCAGCGAAATTATATTTTTTTTTCTTCTTAACTTTCGAGAAAGTTTAATTTTTGTCCTGCAATAGAGAAAATTTTTTATAATATTGATAACTTTGAACGTTCAATTAAAAATAGTTCAAGAAAATAAATTGAATTTTATATGAAAAGTTTTTTTTCTTCTTCATCTTCTTCTTGAAGGAAACTTTGGAAATGTTCGGGAAATTATCTATGATTTTCTTATAGAGAATATTTGAAATTTAATTTTCCCCGAAATTTTTGGAAGATATAGAATTTAATTGTTTCGAAAAACTACAAATTTCATAAATTTTAGTAGCCTAAAATCACTCATCAAACTTTTAAGCTGGTAATCATCGAAATTACGATAGATTCATGGTGTTAATCAAGATTCTGTCAAAATTATAGCAACGAACTGAAGGACGGGGCTGCAAGAAACAGAGATTCCGGGCGAAGCAGACCAAAACTCGTACAGGGTTATAGCGCCACTGATGATGATGAATCATTTCATTAAAACACGTTAACACAAGTTTAAGTTTTCTTAAGATCCAGGAAAGCAGTTTCACTTAATAATCTGTGCCTTCAAGAAATATGTCTATACAAGTACTTAGGCTTCTGCTAGTTGCTGTCTTAGACATGACAGCGACCCAACTATCATAGGAGTTAAAGTCTGAATCAATCGAGACAAATTAAAATGTTGCTGACTGAGTTTCGAGCATTATACAAGGTGGAGTCCAAAGTAATCAGGACTTTAAAAAAAAAAACAGAACAAATGGTTTTTTCGACAAAATCAATTTATTTTATTCAAAATAGTCTCCTTCTGCTTCAATACAGCTTTTTGCACGGTCCAAAAGCATGTCGAACGAGTGTTTTAGCTCGTTGGCCTGTATGGCCGCCAGTATGCCGGTGCAAGCCTTTTGAATGGCCTCTACGTCTGCATAACGCTTTCCTTTCATCGGCAAATGCATTTTTCCGAAAAGGTAGAAGTCGCACGGTGCCATATCCGGTGAATACGGGGAGTGGTTGATGGTTAAAATGTGATTTTTGGTGAGATAATCGGTCACAAGCGTCGATCGATGAGACGGCGCATTATCGTGCAACAAACGCCAGCTTCCATCTTCGCGATATTCGGGCCGAACACGTCGAATACGGCGCACCAAACGCGTCAAAACTCCTAGGTAGAATACCGCATTAACGTTTTGACCGGGTGGAACAAATTCTTTGTGGACAATACCCTTGGAATCATAAAAACAAATCAGCATTGTCTTCACTTTTGACTTCTCCAGGCGCGATTTTTTGGGTTTCGGCTCGTCCGGCGCCTTCCATTCAGCACTCTGGCGTTTCGTTTCGGGATCATATTGAAAACACCACGTTTCGTCACCAGTCACAATGTTATAAAGGAAGTTTTTGTCCTTTTTGACCTCTTTAATGATGTCCTTCGAATGTTGAATTCTGAGCAATTTTTGGTCGTCGAAGCTCATTTTCGCACCGATGACACAAACATACTGCACTTAAAACACAATAACTTCACTTTCAATAGATGAAATGTCATGAAATTCTCGCAGGAAGTCGATAAAGGATAGCAGATTCTAACGCACCAGTCGACATATAGATGGCGCCACTAGGGGCGCTAGATTCAAAAAGTCCTGATTACTTTGGACTCCACCTTGTAGACGTCGTGTCACAGAACATTGCTCTTTGAATGAACACATGTAGAAAATACGAGTGGCATAATGAATGGAAATTGGGACATGACTTTTTCAAGAACCATGTACTACTAGCTTGTTACCTTCTTTGCTGGTACTCTCAATAAGAAGGGATTAGAGTGTTCTTTTATTAGCAAGACTAACCAGTTTGGAGAAGATACTCTTAGGCTTTCGTGCATATTTACGTGCTGTATGCGGGAAAGGTATTAATACCCGCACGTTTGACTAGCATCTAACTGCGGAAGTTACGTAAACTCTTCTTAACTACGAAAAACATATTGAAAGATTCGATCACTACATTTAGGCATCATATTAGACCGGTTGTTTACCCACTATCCGTTGTAATTAGCTTGCGAAAAGTACCCGATGTACGTTTACCTTTCCCCTGTACATAGTCGGTGAGATTTGTATTCACTTGAATCAATCGATTTTTATATGATTCCTTCAAATTTCAGGTAAGTAATATAAGAAAGTTATAAAGGACCTTGTTTTGGATACAAATCTTTAAGAACTTAAATTTTTGATTGTTTTTTTCTTCCTTGTGTCAAAGGATCTTGTTATTTACTTTGGAAAAAGTTTTATATCAAATTACTTGTGATTGTTTGTTGAGAAGAAGATAATATCTGAAGGTTTTCTTCTTTTACGCCCATTAGATTGATTGGATATAAAAAGCTTGGGGCTTCCACCAGAAAAACTGACTTACAAAATATTGAAAACAGATTTAATTTATCCATAGTTGCGTCTTGTGTGTCTTCATAATACACTCATCTCATCTTCATCGTTGGTAGACATTTTTTCTTATTGTTATTTTTTTGATTGATTTCATTATTACAGAAATTACATAAGAACCTTTTTTCTTTCGTCTTTTTCAAATTATTTACAAATTACTAAAAATATTTCAAATTTTTAAGTTACGAAACCATTTCGGTTGTAAAGGGTTTTTCAATTGGGACACTAGAAATGTTTTCCAATGTGGGGACGACGAGCCATGACATTTAGGCTCGTGAATAGTTCATGGAGCAGCAGTACACACTTGAACAACGTTTACAAATTATTAAAATTTATTACCGAAATTCTGAGTCGGTCGCCGCAACTTTAAGAGCATTGCGAACAATTTATGGACGACATCACTGACCTGCCCATTCGAGCAAATATCCGTTATTGGGCATGCCGGAACCCACACATTCTTCAAGAGACATTATTGCATCCCCAAAAAATAACTGTGTGGTGTGGATTACATGCTGGAGGTGTCATTAAGGCATATTTTTTCGTTGCTGCTGAAAACCGCCACGTTACAGTTAATAGAAACCGCTATCGAACCATGCTCTAACTGATTATTTTTGGAATGAATTGCGTGAAATGGACTTGGACAATATGTGGTTTCAACAGGACGGTGCCACTAGCCACACAGCGAACGTTACAATCAATTTATTGAAAAGTAAGTTTGTTGAGCTTGTTATTTCCAGAAATGAACGTTCGTCAATTGGCCGCCTAGTTCATGTGATTTGACGCCTCTGGACTCTTTTCTTTGTGGTCACGTGAAGTCATTGATCTCTTTACCAATAAGCCGGCGACGTTAGAAGAGTTAAGAGCAAATATTGAACGAGAAATTGCTGTGGTCGAAAATTAGGTTTAACAACTTGAATTTTGCAAACGTGCCCGTGGTGTGGTCATGTGAAGGAAATTAAATTCCATACATTTGTAGTGCGCTTATTGGAAAACCCGATACATAGGTCGTCTAAATTCTTGAAAATCTTTGATTATTAACAAATTTTTTTTTGGACCCAAAATTACTTATTTTTAACTTAATTATGATTTTAAATTGTAAATTTTTGAAAATTTTTCCAATTCATGTTTTTTTGTTAATATTGGTTTTTCCATGCAATTACAGTATTTCGAATACCATATATGGAAGAAGATGAAGGGAATCCAATCTCTCGCTCGCTAATGTGAACTTTGCGTGAAATTTAAGTACTTTGCGCATATTTTCGATGCGCACGAAATTTGGTAAGTTATTAGTTTTTTTTTTTTTTACATATTTTAAATATTTATGTTTGTCATTACATAATGTCTTTTTCATCTTTTGATTAACAATTTAATTTAAATTTTTTTTTTGTGGAAAATTACATATTTTGATGATGTCTTTTATTAGGTTTTCTTTTTTCGGCTAAATGTTAAATAAGATATACTCCGAAATCATGATTGAAAGATTCAAACTTCTATAGTTATGGACGTCGAGAAATTTAACAAAGAATTTGTGGCACTATTTCATATACTATTTTGGACAGAAAGTAATGTATTTAAAAATAATTCTCTTGGACGACTTATACTGACTCAAAACGATGTCCACGAAGCGGTAATTTCAAACCAGGAAAAAGGAAAAAAATCACACGGAGCCATATCTGCTTGCGAAACGACATTCACTTGATTTTTGATGAAAAACTGACGTTGTTTTTCAAACAAATTAAATGATTTCAGGACATGACGACAAGACACACGAGACAAGCCCAAATAGTCCTTTAAAATTGTTTGTATTTATCTTCTTTTGGTATACCAACAATGTCTACAAGGTCTCTTTGAGTTAATCGACGATTGAAAGGTACAAGCTGCTTGATTTTGTTAATGTTTTTATCAGTAGTTGAGGTTGGTGGCCTTCCTGCACTAGGTTCGTCTTCGACTTCTTCACGACCCTCACCAAATGATTTATACCACTTAAAGATTGGTGATCTTGATAAACACTGATCACTGTAACATTTTTCTACAAGAAATTTCGTTTTTTACATAAAATTTAATGTTAATTCTTTGTTCAATAGATTTATACATATTAAAAACTAGCCGCAACAAATTTTTCACAATTACAAAAGACGCTGAAATTTTTAAACTAACAAAGCACACAGAGTCTTTTACAAATACTAATAACAAGATATATTATTTGCAGACACCGAAAATGGTTGTCAAAATCGAATACAAATTGAGTATTCTATTTAAGCCTTAGTTATATTAACGAAACGGAAACGGGGCGGCGACCGGAACGGAATTCGATGCAGTTATATAAGACGAAATATATATAATATATTCTTTTAATGTTTTTTTGTAAACCACAAAATATGCTTTGCAAAAGTCTAAATAAAGTATACGAAAGGAAAGGCGTTTTAATTCCTAGAATAAGGTTCTAAAGTAATAGTCTCATTTCGAAGCTGAAACTAAACTTTTGTTCACCATAATCGATGCGAACGTTTAGACTGATTGAGCATCACTTCTGATAGATTTTCGTATGATAAACGCTTGTGTGGTACTCATTTCCATTCATATCTCGTACTTGTTTATGCCTATGATTTTTGGACAGACAAACAGACAGAGATTTCGTGAAAGTATCTAGAAACAGAACCATGAAGAAGGTTTCATGATTCCAGCACACAACATACCCTTCACATTTTCCCTGTATATAGAAGTTAAAAATCATCTTTTAATTTCATGAATTAATTAGGAAATTGCAATTAAATTTTTTTGTGGTATATTTTGATTGAATTTATTGTTCTATTGGTTTACTTGATGAGGTCATATGAAATTTTATTCATAATTAAAAAGTATACTTAATTAATAAATACCCTTTTTAATAAGCACTTGTTCATTGTGGACTCGATTTAAAACCGCAAATTATAAACGATGATTTGTGATCTACAACTTTTTAATTCGACCACAAAACATTTCATACTTCCAACCAAATCAAAGCCAGTCAGTAATGACGGAGAAATATTAAATATAAATGAAATTCAAAAAAATTTTCATCAATAATTTATAAATTGCATAGTTTTAGGCGCAAAAATTGAAAAACAAAATAAAGTAAATACTTTAAGTATCTAAAAATTTTAAAAATAACGATCTTTGATTGGAAATTTTCTAGATCCCCTTAATTTTAATAGTATTCATGAATCCGATTAAATTCTATCTATTCAAATTATACTAGAAATGATGTACTTAGTAGTAGATTAGTAAACTAGTTAGCCGGGGATTAATGAAGAGACTACAGAAATAATCTCCATAAATTCTTGCTGTACTTATTCAATTTTGCTATATTTTCTGTATTTGAAAAGTTTCTTAGTTAATTAGTGTCTCTTTAAAAAGATAATCAATTACAAAGTAAATAGATTTGGTTTCAAAATTTTAATAACTTTTAATTCTCATCCCCCGTTGAACTTTTCTAATTCGTCGTCGTTGATAAAGTATTATTATATGTTAGTATTTTTTTTCTTATGAAGAAAATTTCATTGGCATGAGATTTGTTCAGCTCTCTTTCTAGAAAATTTTGCAAATATTTGAGAAACCTTTATGAATTGTAGAACATACAAAAAAAAAAAAAAAAATTAAACAAAATGAAAGGAAAGGAAGGAAAAAGGATCCTCGAATGAAGAAATCTGAAAGTTAAACAGAAGAAAATTTTATTCGAATCGACTATAATATAGTATATATCTCGTCTGTTCCGACTATGTTTGTGGAGTTTTGTTCTTGTTCAATGTTGGCTGTCTGTTTCGGTTGCTTGGAAGAACCAAAAAAAAATACTATATAAGGTATGTGTCCCAATTGGCGAGGGTTTATATCCTAAAATGAATCTTTAACATCCATTCATAGACTTTGTATTTACTGTCATAATACTATATTAGTTGATTTCTTTTTAGGGAAATGAATATCGATACTCCAGGACCCTATTGTAGACATGGCTAAAAATAAATGTGTGTATTGGAATTTTGTATATAGGATAATAATTCACGAAAGTAGTTATTAGAACTCAATATTGTTATGGTCTATTCCTTAAAGACTGTTCAGAACTACTGAACACATTTGGTCGTGATCTCATGCATACAGACACAGGGCTGAGGTACAAATAGATTGTAGCATGATCTTATACACAATAAAGGCAATATAGAAACTTACACATCACCGCCTCATACGCAGCTGGAGAGAACAAAGAGAAGCGAATGGTGTTCAAAGGAAAGACAAGAAAAATAACTTTGGATATGGATGGGTATTCATTCTTAAGAAAACTTTCAACGCGAGCAGTCGACAGCACATTTGGTCACAAATACATTAAGTTAATAAATAAACATAGACAAATCGAGTTATCAAGTGTTTCAATTGGAATAAATTCAATTTCCTGATTGCTCTCCGCAAACAAAGACTATGATTAGTACAGAACGATCTGTGGCGGTAATGTGGCGACATAGGTACGGTGGAAGACATGATGTATAAACGCTCAGCCCTCTCTCGAACTCGCAATAATATTCTGGGCAGTTGCTTCTTCGAAAACTTAGGATTGCTACAAGTTTTGTGTGCAAAATCAAATGCTTCGAAGGGGAATAGGATATGTATCCTGCCAGGCAATTCTTCGTCTCGTAGGTCCAACATAATGCGGTCATAAGATTCCTAGTGTTGTATTCAAATATCCTTATTATATCTAACCGAACATAATTAATTTCAGATTCAATAAATACTTTCCCATAATAACTAATAAATCCGCTGTTTAAATAATTACAGCAAAAACTACTATTCTGAACTAAGCTTCATTACTTAATTTTACTTTTCAGGATTATGAATTTAAAAGGTGTTAATCACTTTCCTCCATGCGTAGAAACTTCTAACACAATCACTTTTAAAATCTATTCAATAATCACTGATCAAGTTCTTAAATCGAACTGCTTCACCGACCATTTCAATTCTGGTGTATGTTAATACTAGTACAACGAGGAAGAGACAGAAATTTCTAGGAATTTTATAGGTACAGGTCGATAATTGGGATACTTCCCTTAAAATATATGTGTTCTGGATAATGTCTCGTTGTTCTACACAGGATTTATTCTTCTCAGTAGATTTTGTCGCAGTCGATGATTTTCGCTGTATTGTACATGTACATCGTATGATAAGGGTCGTCGGAGGATAGGGAAGCATATAAAAGTAAAATAGAATGAAATTAAATAAGAAGGTAGAAAAAAGAAAGAAAAAAATTCAACTTTTTATTTGAATCAATTTTTGGAAAAGTTCATTCTATTGGAATAGTCTAGTCTCCCAATTGTAAGGACACACACAGAAATTTTGCAGGCGATCTCCCAATTGTTTACATTAGACGGATTTTGGTTCTAGACTTTTAAGAAAAATGAATGAAATTATGGTGCAATAACTGGTAAATAGAGACAATTGTTCATTTCATTGCTTTTAGCTTATAGTTAAGCACGTACAAGAACAACACGTCTTCTTGTCCTAAAGTAATTTTATTAAATTTATAAAAGATGCCAGAGAAAAGGATGATCTCTCATATAAGTTTCTTTATATTAATTAATTTTCCATATTAGACCCAGAAAATTGCATATGGAAATAAATGAAATAAGTTTCTATAGAGACCCGCCCAGAGGACCCTTTTCAGAGGGATATAATATCCAATCTAGAAAAAACTTTAACTTGATTGCATTAACCAAACGAAAAATTAAATTCTTCGTTAACTATGGTAGAAAAAAAAAAAAAAGGAAAAATGTCGATAATTTTCTTCGATGCTCTTCGAAAATAAGATTTGGACGTTTTTCTTTTTTCGTATTTTAAATAAAGTTCGATGGTAAACTTTCTTCAAACAAAAGAAAACTTCTTCTTATTCTTTTAGAACAAACTATAAAGTTTTTCCGGGTTTTTTTTTCTGGACAAAATAGCAACCTTTTTTGCGTATTTCTTGGTCGAAAGAATCCATTGGATTTGCCATAACTAAACAAATGGAATATGTGATGATTCTCCTTTTTGGAAGAAGCTTTTTTTCAAGGACCTTTATTCTTGTAAATTTTGTTAATTTCGTTTTTAGAGATAAATTAGTGAAAGTTCACAGAATATAAAAGTAAACTACAATAGTCCGAACTAATTAATAGATCCATTTTTGGTCTATAAAATCGTATAAGACTAAACTTGGTTTGTGTAGAAGGTTTTATCAAGCCAATTGTTATGCGTATGAAGTGTAACGTGTAGAATCTAAACAAAAAGTACTGATTATTACTGCTTTGTTGTCCGTATAGACTCAAGGAAAGTACTTGGAAATTGACGACTCGAAAACAAGACTCTTAGCACGTAAGTTGTTTTACACTTTGTGTTTCGAATTTTCGAAACTAAGCAAGTAAGTTTTTTCAGTCATATGAAAATCTTAACTATGGTTTGGTCGATTCGAAAATGTGAGCAACTTACGTGCTAACAGGCCAGAACTATAGAAAGATCTTATAAATAAAAGTAATGAGTAAAGATGTAGGAACTTTCCACTCACACTCTTCAAGAACATATAAGTACTTGACTATTTAATATTGAAGTATTTCAAATCTTCAAATAAAAATCATCTGATTGGGGATAGACTTTGTAGGGGAGACGTTTAGATTTAAATAGTTTTAAAACAATTAATTGGCATTAAAATTGAAAGGTTATAGAAAAGACAAACTAAATAGACTTATAAGTATAGTGTGAAATAATCGAGTTGGTTTAAACCTCGTTTCTAGAAAGTGATGAGATTCTGGTTCTTCCAGATATCCGTTCTTCATAATTTATTTTTTCTTTGCTTACAACTTCAAGTACGTGTAAGTACTTCAATATTTGGCATCCAATATTTACATTGTTCGTAAAGAATGCGAATGGAAAGCAAATTACATTTTAGTTCTTATTGCAAGAACTTTTAGAATCTTAAAATTCTTGCCATAAGAGAAAGATCTAGTGTAATTGACTTCGAACTTTCCATACTTCCCATTAATAACATCAATTTTGGACAATTTTCAGGCAAGTCTTTAATTCGAAATTGAAAGGTTTAATCAAAATCGGACAACTGAAGCTGAGATTCAAACCTAAATTTCAATTATAATAATATAACTATTATATTAGAGTTGCCAAGGCTACGAAATCATTTAAATTAAGTTTACGTAACTGGCTTTATTAAATCTATTAAAAAGAAACAATTTTTTAATGATTAACCTGGCCAAAATAATTATACAACGACAGTGGTGTAACACAAATCTTTTAGTTTTTTATTTCCACCGATGAAGATGAAGTCGTCTAGCCAGATGGATGATTCTTCGCAGTTTTCTTCAGTTCGCCTTTCAATTCAATTCATTCCCATTGTTAACTACGTCATTGTGTAATATAACTACTAAATAACAATCTCTCTCTCCATTCTGTCACACTTCAATTGAAATAATGCATTACAAAAGATCTAAAGAAAATATCAAGTGGAGTCTTAAGTCTTTTGGTTAAAGCGGAAGATAATTTTATGCTTGAAAAGATTCGACCTTTAAACAGATTGAGGTACTACTAAATATAATATTTACATTTCGTATATTAGTGAACGTAAAGCGCCGGAAAAAAACTGAAATCAATTAATCTGAAAACCCCAGAAATTGTGTACGCAATGTGTGACCTCAAAGAAAATTTTAACGATTTTTGAGAGAGGATCCAAGCAATTTTGATTGACAGTCATTTTAATTTTAAATTGTTAACATTTTAGTACTACCTATATCATAAAAGTGCCTATTATAGCGCGCTTCAAGAAGATTTTCTTTGAGGTCGACCATATCGAATTAGTTCACACGATATCGCTCTGAAAACTCTTAGAGTAATGCCTTGGGATCTTGTTTTCTTATATGATGTTATATTGTACCTTTTAATTAGATGACCTTAAACTATTGTATACCTTTTTTTTTAAAAACATAAATGCAGTCAATTAATATCAATCGTTATAGATATTTTCTTGGAAAATAAAAGAAAATCGAAAGTAATATAGTACAACATTTTTTAGTACTTAGTTATAATAAAGGCGTGGAATACATGAGTTTCGATTGGCATTTTAACCTTCTTTTTCATTATATGATTTACTATTCTTGATTATTTATTCTTTATTGGAAAGAATAGTGCTTCACAAAGACAGGTCTCCAAAGCGAATATACAAAATGCGACAAATTATGGTCTTTTATCCAAATTCTGACATCAAAATCCAACCAAACTGAATTTAAATATTCCAAACTTTCGGCTAATTTAACTAGATTTAGTAGTCCAATGTCTGAAAAACGATCTGTTTTGACGTGGATAATAAATCCTAGTCAGTCAAAACTTTAAGGTAATGAAAAGAATATTAGGAAAAGGAGGAATATATAGAATAGAAGGAATATGAATGCTGAATAAATCAAAAAAGAGGTATAGGTTAAGTTAGGTAGAGTAGGGGTACTGCGTACAAAACCAGGCACCTTATGGGCCCATTGTGATCCCTACGGCCAATCGGCCAATAGTTACCCGCTTGGGGTAACTATTTCTCTTTGAAGCATTTGATTTTCCTACAAAATCTCATCAGACTACCCATGTCAGTCGCTTGAAGCATCCCTAGATTTTCGCAGAAAAAGAGGTATAGAAGGAAAACAAAAGATATAAAAAAATAGGTGTACGATGAGAACAGAAGAAGTAGTAAAAAATATAAATGTAACTACATTAGCTAAAAGATCCAGCTCTAGCTCCCATATAAGCGTTCAGAAATGACTCTTCAGTGAACAACACTAAATTGAAAACATATGAATACTTCTAACATGTTCTTCACTGGTGGCTCTCCTTCGTCTACAGAGACATTAAGTAAATGGATCAAAGTAACGCGAAGAACAGAAGATCGTCAAATATGGATTGAAAAGTTACTTAAAGGACTGGTAGAAATAGGTAGATGGAAAAGTCAGAATAATAGATGTTGGAAGTATACTGGAAGAATTAGAATGAATATTAGATTAGACTATATTAAGTTTTAGGGTGTTTCTGAACTGCGACCTTTAAGATCTATTGTACTCCCTCTTTTCTAGTGCAGTATTCTACACCACTTCCTCCAGGCCTATTACTCTTAGGAATTTTAGTATCCGGAGCAGGTCAAGAGATTGTATCTCACATGAGGAGAAGCAATATGCCTCCTGACGTTTCCTTCTCCTACGGAGAAGTACGTACCTCATAATCGGAGAGAATATGCATTAGGGTCTCTTCATCCCCCTCGCAGAATCTGCAGGAATGAATATACAAGGATTATATTGAGAATCTTTGACTATGAATATGATTTATTTTTAATGGAAATTCTGATATAAATATTTATATACTTAGTATTTTGGTAGTAAATATTTTTCTTTTGTTTATCTTATATTTCTCTAATAGAATATTAATAAATTTCGATACTATCATGAATTACTAATAAAATATAGTATAATTTGTTTTATTTATATAATTCCATATGATATAGTAGTAGAGAACTTCGAAAACTGAATTTCCATTCTCTTAGATTTTATGCTTATATAAGCATATTTTGCATATAGTAATATACTACTGCGATAAGAAAGTATTGGAACATGTTCGACTTTTAAAGGATGTCTTCTTTTTTTTTAGTAAGACAATTACTATGTCGGATCTCTCTGTGTACATGAAAACAATACAAAAATCAAGTAAATAGCAGGCTTTCCTCGAGAAGCTTTTCAACAATTCTTCACAAATCACCACTGACAGTTAACGTGACGTTACAGTCGAAAATATTGGTCATTCAAATCAAACAAGACAGTTAAAATTGAGAGTTCGAAAAGTATGCCTCAACTAATTAAGTCTAGTTTAGATTAGCGATTTCTGATGTGATTTAATTTGTAGAAAAATTGCTTGTCTTGAATTGATTTCTTCTAGAAATTTTTAATCAATAAATAAGTAATTTTAATTGTAAACAAATTTACATGGAACCGGAAGAAAGCTCGTACAAATATTATTACTTGAGATTTCCCATTCTAGAGCACCTTTTCCAGTCCTATTTTTCTAAGGCATTTCAGTATTCGGAGTGCGTCAAGAGATTGTATCTTTCTAGGAAGAGAAGTATGCCCCAGATGCTCCTTCCTGCTACGAAGTAATACTTCGCAGTCGGAAAGAATGTTCATCCCCAAAATAATGGATCCTACCTCTTTGATTGGGGCAGGTGGAATCATGGGGATCTGGATTTTGTTTCCTGATCCATCGAGTGTGACAAAGTCCCATAAATCCGAAAGGCACACCATTTTGCCAATCGTCCCCGACATGCCTTACAAAGGACCTAGTTTTGTGGTCTGTAAATTGTGACGAGCTCTCCATTTATTCGGTTATTTTTAATCGCTACAACCAAATTCCCCCTGATGATTCTTTTACTATCTCTATAGTCTAAACGACGTATAAAATTTTGCATGGATATTATTTTTATATGTAAACCGATGACAGATAGGGGTGAGCAACGATTGGCGAGCTAGTTAGCGCAATCAGCTAGGCGTGCAGGCAAATAAGTTGAGCACAAGCGCTGCTTCATCTCATACCATTTTTTTTTTTCTCAAGGAAGATTGTATGCATTCCAGTCATCAGGGGTATGCTTTTTTCTCATTCCACCTCCTTTTGTATAAACCCCGTCGTAAACTATACCATAAATTTTTGCAGTTGTTATCTAGTGCCAGTCCTAGTTGTTTAAGGTATGCTTTGAGCTTGCAGTGCCTTGTTAGTATTCCTATCAGTACTTTTATATTCTTTTTGTTCGTGTTAATAAGGAAATCCTTAGCTTGCCTTTGTTCAGAGTATTTGGTTTTGGTCTCAGACACTCCCATGCACCTCTACCTTCGGCTGTTTTGGAGCCGTCTGGGTACTATTTGATATGGTATTGCTTTTTAACTGGCCTAGTTGCTAGTTTTTCTCCCTTTATTCTTCTATGTTGCTCAATTCAATTGAGATGAATAAGTTCCTATAATTTTTGAATTCTGTAATATATAGGAACTGTATTCAAAAAGTAATAATATCTTTCAATAATTCTATATTTCCAAGCATGAACCAAGCATGCCATTCATCACCTATTTTATACAATATGAATTCTTCTATTTGCACATTCCATATGTGGATGGCGCCTCAAAGAAAAAAAAAGAAAGATACATATATCTTGTGTTCAGAATCAAAACATGGTCACGCGGGAATATCTATAATTTTCCCTCCTTATAGTATACCATAGTTATAGAGGGTGTGTAATCTTGGTGTCGACAGTATCTTACATCTGTGTCTTTAGATTTATAATATTCAAACATTAGCAATATTTTGTTCTAAGACAATAAATCAATACAAAAATATATATATATCATTTTGTAATATCTCTCTATCTTCAGGTGTATAGCGTAATTTCGAAAAAAAAAACGAATTCTTGACACACAAAAATTGGAATAGATATCGCATCTTTTGCTAGATATTACACTACTATGTGTAATGTCAAATGGAGCAAACTATGGTAAAACAAAAAACAACATGTTAAGTATAGTGTTAAGACATGAATTAATTAAGATTACCACACATTATGTGAAAGATTCCAGATATCGGAATTGTCTTAACATGGTTTAGTAGATTTCTGATATTTAAAACAATGGAGGCCCTTCACTTATACTGCGAGACACAGTCAACCAAATCATCTCCTCTAACTTAACTACTATCCAATCATCCAATCCTATTTTAGTAGTTGTTACTAGATTGTTTTTACCTTAAAATTTCCAAAGTTTTTCTCGAAACTTTTGTACTCTACTATCTTAAAGAGACAAATAATAATGCTGCTCTAAAAATGACTTTTTTAATAATCTGCAAACAATGGAAAACCGATTTGTAAATACTTGTAACTTACCTGTCAGATAGATGCCTTAGAGTACGTATCTTACAGATATAGTGTAGAGAACAAACGTACCCACCCACTACCAATCTTTGTATACGTACATATAAAACATAATCTTCAGTCTTTAGGCTGGCCTTTTCAATGCTCTTACAAAATGTTTATGATGAAACTAAAGCAGTGCAACAAACTATATCTTATTTTTTTTCGTTCTATAATGTATGGAGGTGAATTGCACCCACAACAGCATGGAAGAAAAGCATAACAACAAAAAATTGCAGATGCAAATTGCAGAATATTTTAAAGACTGCATAGTCGTTGACATTTTAATATTGGAAGAATAAAAAAAAGCCAAACAAAACAAATATAGACTCTGTTGTGTGGAGGAAAAAGAAATCAGACATTTTTTTGAACCTGTCTAGATTATGTTTCATATATGAATATGCATAAACATCTTATCCTGAGGGTAGAGACGACATAGCCGCGACGTACCATATCGGCTTCTATACTACACTGTCACACATTTTTAGTAATCCTCTGAAACCCTGAAACATGGGCCTGGTGATTATACCATATACACAAAAAAATTACATGTATGAAAATGATGATGATTTCTGGAAAATCTTAGAGAAGAAAAGACAGAGAGCCCTGAGACCACCTATTTTTGGTTTAACTTAGGTAAATGAATAAAGTTTTTATCAAAGTTTTTAGATGACATCGTTAATATTTGTCAATTATCTACGGTTTCATGGGATTTATTATCTTTAAATCATTTTCAATCTTGATTCAGTTAACTGAACTAAACTCAAACTAGTCAGCTTTTATTTGGTACCAAACCAGCTGTTGCCCAGGGCTCTGTGTTATTGTTAGAGAAATTGAAAGTTTTTAGTTTGAACTCGATTTAACGCTACTGTTTATCCTGTTGATGATGTCGTAATGGCATACACGAGCATTATCACCCACCTATTATTGAGCAAATATTGATTTTCTATCAACTTACTAAATGGCTATAATGGAATAAAAATTCGACAACTATTAAGCGATTTAAGGCATTCCATATGCTTTATGGTAGAACTGTCCAGAATGTACATTCCAAGTATCATGAAAATCTGAGTGAAGATATACTCTATCTTTTGAGATGGCCTATCTAGAATATGTATTTCTCTTCTCACTGTTGACGGAATTAGAGTCGTTTCTGGAATCCTGAAATTCCCTATCGAGCAACGGAACCGTCTATATCGAATTGATACTAAATTAGTAACAATTACGTGGTCTGAAACAAGTGCAAGTGTCATCTACATATATTGTTACAACAGTTTTATAGTTTTATAGTAACAGGAAAACTAATGATAAGTAGAAAACAAACACGCTACTGGCGTCAACTCGTACGCATTGCACTCTTTTGGTAGATATATATATAGCTAACTGTCTAATTGGGGTGCATACGCGAAGACTCCAACTATCTTCAATCGCCCATTGCAGGAGCTATGATGAATTGCAGGAAGTCCAATCTATGAAGAGAAGGTTCAAAATCCTGGATCAACCTATTCTGAAATATTTAGAGGGGGCCTCTAAGTATCAGACTGTTTTTTTTTTAGAGGTATAAATCTTTAAACTGAAATAGCCATGTTATGGCTTTACTGGAAAGATAACTTTATGCCAGTCTTTAAATATGGGCGCCGCGGATGGGTCGAATAAAGCACAATCTGGAATTCGAATTTTGAACTATACTTGGAGCAGCTGTGGCCGTATGCCGGCAATAATGTGGCGATTGTTGACTTTCAAATCATCAACTGTCTCTGGTTTATCGGGGCGTAGACTAGCGACTTCACATACCTCCCCAGAGAAAATAATCCAAAGGTGTTAAATCACACACGATCTTGGAGGCCAATTCACAAGTTCATTACATGAAATTATGCGCTCATCGAATGTTTCCTTCAATAAATCAATTGAGGCGCGAAATAAATTTGCACAATTTGCAAGCGTTGTTCTGGCGTAAGTCTGTTCATGTTGAAATGACAAACCAAACTGTAGCATAATTAACTATCAGCTATCAAATTGGGTACCGCTGGAAAAAGTGTTACCAATTGGGAAAATAAACCTCTAAGAAAAACAACCTCTCTGATATAAGAAAGATCCTGTAATTCGCATTAAAATCGGAAGCTTTTTAGTTCAACAATAATCAGTGCCCGCGTTTCGAAAATACGAAGTTATGGTAACTTTCTACGCCAATAAACTATGTGGTATCGCTATAGACCCAACCATAATATAACCTAACCTAACATGTTCCTTATTTCGATCGCTTCAATTATAACTAAAGTCTTGTAGTTGCTTAAAATCTCGTACAGCTGGAAGAGGTTCTTGAAATGACTACGTTTCTAAATTAGAAGATTCTTCTGATTCCTTCGATATTATATAAAAGAATATTAGCCCAGTCAATAGAGCGTAAAAAATGGCTCCAGCTTGCAAAAGGTATAGGAAACTTTATATTTGGTACGATTGTTCAACTAGGTAAGTTATTTAAAATTCCACCTTGGAAGGGGGGGGGGGTACCGCTGGCATCCCTATACTGGCTTAAAGGGGTGGAAAATCACCTTTTCGCGATTAACTCGTTACCTGTACGAGATACGTTGATTTAGGTCCATTTTTTTTTATTTCTTTGTGAAAAATTATTTGGAAAAAAAAAAAATGTTTAAAAAAAATTATCTCGAAAACAATATTGAACACATCTCACCCTTACGCTAGTCGCGAGTTAACTATCGTTTGGGGTAGATGTGTCGTTTTTTAAGGGAGTTTTTTTTAAGTGAGTTTTTTTATGAGTGATTTTTGAGTAATTTTTCTTTATTCGAAATAATTTTTTTGAGTGAGTTTTTTTATGAGTTTTTTTTTTTTTTAAAACAAAGAATTCTGGAATGGAATTGTCAATGAATTGCGATTGGCTGGGCTATCGATCGGGTATAAAGATTTAAAAATGATTGAAAATATTGGAAAATATTTAATTTGTTTTCCGTCTACAGAAAATAACTAAAGGCCGGTTTTACACTGGTCTTCAAACGGGCGCATTCTTCAAAAATTGATACGCCAGAAGGGTGCGCGAATGCCGGGGAAATGCGCCAGCTTTAGCTTGAGTGCAAAATTGAAGAAACGCACACATAAACACTTCCCATTGGTTTTCTGCTCAAATCAACTAGAAAAATTCCCCCACGTGACACACACACATTGATCTGACGTATACAAATTCACAGTGAAGAAAGGCGCATGGAAGACCAGTGTAGCATTATCAGCATGGATATACCCGAGTTACTTAGGCGCATGTAAGACCAGTGTAAAACCGGCCAAAGATTTCCTTTTAGGTAAGTAACTGCTTCTGATCTTGGTATTAAATTTCTTGGTACAGATTTTAATAGAGTAATGATATTTCTGTTCAAATAAATTAAAATATCCTGGAAATAATACCCGATTGCTGGGGTGAACCATCTGAAATCAATCAATTTTTGACTTTACAAATGCCAGATGATTATGGTTATGATCCTGAAGAGCAAGAGGAAAATTCTTAGGGAGAGTCCACAATTTTTGACGAACAATATTCTTCAACATTAGCTGTTCCAGAACTTCAATGGATACAAGAAATTAAATCATTAATTATCTTCAACAAGATGATGAATGCTGCGTGGATTATGCCTACTGGGGATACAGCGGTGAAAAAATGCGCCCTATTACTCTACTTCTACTTCGGTGGTGTGCGATGGGGTAAAATATAAGGTTAAAAAATTAATAAACTGCAGGAAATTTCGTTCGGAAATAAAATTTTCCAAGAAATTGATGAAAGTGCTCACATTCTACGCGCTGTAGCTTTAAAACTATAATTTTTAGAAAAAACAATTTTAAGTAAAAAATGTGGAGAATCGTACGCTCTATATTTCTTGTATGGACCTCAATAAACGTATCTCGTACAGGTAATGAGATAATCGTGAAAAGGCGATTTTCCACTCCTTTAAGCCAGTATGGGGGTGCGAGCGGCACCACCCTAAGGTCGAAAACTTGGAATTGTAAATAACTTACCTAGTTGAACAATCGTACCAAATATAAAGTTTCCTATACCTTTTGCAAGGTAAAAGTGTACCCATTGACTGGGCTGTATTGTAACATTTGAAAGTCTGTAAGCATTTGTAATTCACTTGTAACAATGTTTTCTTTCCTGTTTTTCTTTTGGTGAAATGAAAATACTAGAAATGAATGAATATAATTGAATAAAGTCATCAATAATCGATCGATCGATTGGCTTTTCTTTCGACTATGTATTCTATTTAAACAAAAAGTATAGAAGAGACTTTACTTCAGTTACCATTCGAATCGTAACTGGAAATATGTATGTACTTACAATTGCATAATAATAAGACATTTTAATAAAAGGTTTTTCAATAGGAACTTTTTTTCTGCAATAGGATTGGATTTGGTTGTGATGATAGTTGTGTCATTCAATT
The DNA here is from genome assembly GCA_963422695.1 of Xylophagus ater. NCBI lineage: Eukaryota > Metazoa > Arthropoda > Insecta > Diptera > Xylophagidae > Xylophagus > Xylophagus ater. The sequence continues at coordinate 1,231,294 of OY730480.1, read as the reverse complement.
TTTTTATACAATTACAGTAGAAGGTCTACATTTTATTATAATGAAGTCAATTCTGCTCAAAAATCTCATTAAACTAATTCAAATCCATTTTGAAATTATGGGCAATCTGTGAAAACAATATTTGGTAGAAAAAAATCATCTTTTCTGACGAAGCTCATTTTCATTTGAAGTAAAATTGTCACATTTAGGCTTCTGAAAAACTAAGAACAATTGTCGAACAAGGATTACATTCATCTGGTGTCACTGTTTGATGTATTTTTTGCGCTGGCTACATCATTGGAGCGTAAAAATAAGGCTAATGTTGCTGTTACTGTCAATGGAGTGCGTTACAGAGATATGATAACTAATTTTGTATGGGCTTTTTTGGATGATATAGATGTCAACGACTAAAGAGTTCAACAAGATTAAGCCCTATCTATATGGTCGAAGCTATCAGGTCCTTTTCCGATTTTCGAAATCTGAAACTTATCTAGCCACATCTTCTGGTGTCACACAGGGTAGCTACCTGGGCCTTATTTTATTTGTTCTGTTCTAGCTCTAAACGATATTGCCTCTATGATGAAACACTCGAAACTCTCAAACTTTGCTGATGACATAACAATTTACAAGAAAAGAACCAACTCTTCGGATTCTCAATATCTGCAGGAAGACTTAAATAACTTTGCCACGTGGTGTGACAATAATAATCTGACGCCTAACGTTGATAAATGTTAGATTATTACTTTTGGTAGGGCATGAAATTGTTGTCCATACATGTATGGTATGAGATATAACGCCATTCCGTAGGGTAAGCAATATTACTAATCTGAGCATGATCTGTGACAGTCAACCGAATTTCCACCTAACTTGTTCGGAAATCCTATTCGACCCTAGGCTCTATTAAATGTTGGTCAAAGGAATTTGTTGATCCTGACATTACCAAAACCCTTTTCAATAATCTTGTTAGGCCTATACTTGAATGTGCTAGCCTAGTATGGTCTCCTTACTATAAGGTCCAAATCAATACGCTGGAATCTCTTCAGCGTACATTTTTACGGTTCAGTTCTTATTGAAAAACCTTGTACAATACAAAGTGTAATACTGTCTTTATTATTATTGTTATTATTATTCTTATATAATCTAAAGAGTTACTTCCAAAGAATTGATTTTCTTCCAATTTATAGGTTTATAAAAGTTCATTAATTTCATTTCTGCATTTGACACATAACCAAGGGAGTGCATCTCTCCCAGAATGGATATTCTGTCACATAAGACGTTTCTTGTATAATGAATTTTATTTTTAATTTAATCTTAACATTATTATCGTATCTACTAAGATGATAAACAAGTGGATTAGATTGTAGATTCACATTCTTGATGCAACAAAATGACTTTTTGTTTCTTTTGAGATTATGTTATCTTCAAAAAAAAAAAAAAAACCGATAATACTCTTTCAAGAGATGAAAAAGAACAAGAATAAATGTTATTTAAAGTGACATCGATAAACTGAAAAAGACAAGAAAGTGTCTGCGGCTTTTCATTATTAAAACTTTCTTTCCCAGCATTTCTTCGTAAGACTTTTATGATTGTTGATCTAATCTTTTAGTTAAGATGCTTTGTGTGGAGTTTTTTTTTCAATGGAAACTCAATTATGTATATTTAAATAAGACTTTTAGGTACTTATTATTATTAGTTTAATTAATTAATATCGGTTTCATGGTTTGGCAATCGTTAGTTGCGATATCCAATGATGATCTTTAGACGATCACAAGTTTATGGGATGTAATAATCGGGTATTGTCAATGATGCGGTATAGCTTCATGGGTTTTTACAGTACAGTGTTGAATTCAGGGAAAACATAACTAATTCAAAGAAAATTCGGCTGGTTTGAGGAGGGCCCTCGGGAAAGGTTCACACATCTCTGGGTGTCGTTAGTTTCCAAACATGGTGCCACGGACTCGTTTAGGTTACCTCGTTTTCATGTAACTTATATCATTTACAACTTGATCCAAACCAGTGCAACAAAAATAGAACATGACTTAGAGCTTCCGTTTCTCGCCGGTTTCATTTGTCGTCTTCAAGATCTTGAGAAAGAAACAAAAACAAATCATATAAAAAGGGTAATTAGCAGTAATGTAGCAAGTTTATTAAATCATCTCGCAATGCAGAATGTTTTTGTAGACGAAAATTGCCAGCGATTGAAAAATCCTCTCACTCTTGTGTGGATGTTGGCTTAATTGTTTTTAACACTTCCAAAATATTCCGCAAATTGGCAGTAATAACCCCATTTAACTCAGCCAAAGTAATGTCTTTAGTCCTAGGTTTTCTTATATCCTCATTTATCGGCATTATTTTTTGTTTGTAATCTGGCAAAATGTGTGGAACTCTGCAACTGTGAGTGACTACTACTTCCTGTTCTTGCCTCGCTAGAATTTTCTTCTTCAAGATTAACCTACTTCGGAAAGTAGTTGAACATAATTGTTTTTATAATATCAGTTTTAGAGATCAATTTTGCTAGTTCTTCAAAATAAATGTTTGATTTTAATATTTGTTGATTTGATGAAAATTGTATAACTGACAGGGCTTTTTAATGTAGAAAGAAGTTCTTTACCCAGACACAGCCTTTATTTTCATTTAGGATTTCGAATAGAAACTGGGAAATACTTTCACGAATTCTTAAATTTGTATTTTCTTTACTAAGTTCTTTAATAGCTAATTTAACTGAATTGCCTCGGCGAGAAGTAGCATAATTTCTCGGCGAGACTTGAAGTTACAAAAATGATACTTCTCGAGACAGAGGCTCTACCAACACGACTCTTTAGGAATTTCAAAACTTGTATAAGATTTCTAGAAGATTTGAAGATTTGTGGCTTAATTCCGTTGATACAGTATTTATTTCCTTCTTCGAGGCGTCCGTGGCATGTTGGCATAAACCTTAGACTTCATAAAACCCCAAAGAAAAAAAGTCCAACGACGTATGATCTGAAATGACCAAGAAATGACTCATTATTTTTAAAATATTGCTCAACAATGAAAGTGCATTGCTCTTTCGTGTAGCGCTCCATTTTTATTAACCCTAAACTGTCAGCTGCTACGCTGTCTCTTTCTTTTCCTTGGCAAACATTTTACCGTACAAGTAGCGCAAAATTCAAATCTTGCTTGAATTTTGGGATACGTTTTATATTTTGTTTTGGAATTTAGCCTATAACTATGTTATTTAAAGCTGATATAGTTATTATGCTGATTCACAAAAAGCAGCTATAGCTATAGTATCAATTAGTTTCCTGATTGATGATATTCATTGAAATTGAAACATGATACACCTTTTGGTCATTAACAAAAGAATATATAGATTACGCTTTCCCATATTTCAAATTGTTTTTTTCTACGCAACTGCTACGTCACGTGAGACATGAAATATATTGTTTGTATGAAAAATTACGATTATTTGTTTGAAAGGAAATCCACATGTGATGTCATAAAAGTATGAATGTGTATGTGCAGCGTGTAATCTATATATTCTTTCAGTCATGCCTTTTGACAATTTGATGTTCTGTTCCCGATTAGAATATGGACATGAAACCTTGACAAATGGATGTCGCAATCAAACTCAATAAATTTATCAAAATTGACATTATCGGATGAACTTGTTTGAAATAAGTTTCAAAGATCTTAGGTCATTATCGCTTTGAAACGCGTTCTTCGTTCTTCATGTTTGACTATATTTCAAGGTAAAGTGTAATCTTCTTCTTCATATAAAAGGTAAATAACGCAAAATCGTTTTCTTTAATTGAAACCATGAAATTCCAATTCATATAATACCGCGAAGAAGAGTGTACATACGTACATATACACTCGCTCGCGTATTATTTGTACACGATAATCGATATTTTTGATTATTATTTCTGTTTTGTTAAACCTAATCAGTTCGTGTTTTTCAATCTCATTATAACATGTGTGTGCCTGTGACTGGGTATAACATACTAAAGGTGGATACACCTTTTTTTCCAATTTTTTTATAATTCGCTACTCGCAATTACATACTTCTCACCTTGATATTTCGATGATGATTCTTGAGATATGAGAAATGTAGTAATTTTTTTTTTATAGAGTGCGAAAATGAAACTCTTTTCCATGCCGTATGGAAACATTTCGGCCTTTCCAAATAAAATACTCCTAAAAAAAGAACACTCCCTATCCTAACCTATCCAAAATAGATTCCGCTGTTGTTGTTTTTTTAAGGTCTTCAAAATGAACTAACATTTGCACGATTTTTTTTCGTTTTCTTTTCAAGAAAATCCAAGATTTAGTCTCGAATTATGGTATATCTTATTAACTTCTTTTCAAGATGATGATATTAGGAAAAAGGTGTGCTTTTTTTTGATGTTATGTGTAATTTATAAAAGCATTTAATTATTCATTAAGGTCATTGGTAAAAATTCGGGTGAAATTATTTTCATTTTTCAGATCCCTTTAAGTAAGGTGAAGTCGTCGTCGTCTTCTTGTAGAATTGCATAAGTTTTTTTTTTTTTTTTAATAGAGAGTGTTTTCAATTTATGTAATCAATTTGGTTTATATTTTCTATGCCTTCAGTGTCATGGTCTCTTGAAGAAATTATTGTGACATTAAATCTGAATTAAGATGGTTCGTTTTTCTTTGGAAATCTTGTGTAATATTTTCTCTTCTTTAGGTGATCCTTCTTATATACTTCTGAAAGCTATTTCCATAAAGCATAAGCAATCAGTTCCTTAAGAAGTGAAATGTGACAACTTCACTTCTCTTCAGCACATTTATAGTCCCAGTGTAAAAGGACTGCCAGAATAAGTAAACTTAGAATACTCGATTATGAAGTTTTCAATATAATATTTTAATTTTAATGAGGAACAGTTTTTTCCTATGAGTGAGGAGTATACGAATCTCAGTCCACTTTATATACGTATATGATCTGACCTAAAAAATGGTGATTAAGGGAAGCTACACTATTGAAAAATGTTTATTTTTGCTTCAAACTTAATTAGATATTGGGAAAATGGGCGATCACAATGTTATCTTATGTCATGAAGCTGATTTTCAAGTTGATGGAAACGTTAGCAAGCGAAATTGTCAGATTTGGGTTAATGAAAATGCATCCAGTATTTTTGCTGAGACTGTTTTAAACTATAGGATGTCCCAATAATAGTGCAACATTTAATTTGCATATCTCGGGTATTTTTCATCCTCAGAAGAGACGCACACAATTATATCGCTGCATATTTTTCAACGTGGCAAACTCCGATGACAGAACTTCATGCAGCCCTCGCGGACTGTCTTGTATAAATCCTACCTTTTAAATTAGTAGAGTTTTGCTGCTTAGATCGGCAGGAAGATCGGCAAGAAAGTCTTCTAGATCTAGATTTTTCTAATGTTGTATGAAACCTAGTGAAGAAAAATACGACTCATATCTCATTCGACGATCAATTTAATAAGGAATTAAATCCGATTTGCCATTTTCAAAAATATTCATTTTTTAGGACAGGAAATCCATAAATTCTCTAGTATAAAGGTATACATATATCTCAGGTATTCTGGGTCTTACAGGTATGATTCGTACCTCATTCGACGGGGAATTTAATAATTAATTAAATAAAGAATGCTCCGAAAGAAATGCATGATTTGAATTTTGTGAAATTGTCTTTTTGACCACACTAATAGGCGCTCGAAACTTGTCAAACTATCAGTAATAATGTCATTCTTTCGTGCAGAGTTCCATGACTATTAATAGCAACAGCGGCAGATGACAGATATCAAGATTTTAGTACTATCAACTGAATGAATCCAAAATAGTGCGAATCTGCGAATCTTGCGCTATTATTAAGACATCCGATATAAATATGTACTTCCATAGGGAGATATTCTGAAATGTAATAGCATAGACTTGGAGATTATTTCTAATTAACAGAGTGGCATGTCATATCATACAGCGCGTGCTTTTCAAATCAATATTATCTTTGTGTTAGTCATTTAGCGCCTAGACTAGATCTTGCAAATTTACGGCAACCAGTACCATAGTACTGGCATCAGAAAGTCTAAAGCAAGGGTGTCCAACCTTTTCGTTTCCCTGGGCCACATTAGAAGAAGACATGGTGTTTTGGGCCACATAAATCCATATCATAAAATAAATGTAATATTTGACATTGAAGTTGAGAAATCAAAGCGTCAATATCTGTGGTTCGATAGACGTGGTTGCAATTCAGTTCAGGCAGTTCTCAAGGTGTTCATCCAACATGTTGCCTCTGATTTTACAGTTAGCGTGTTTCATTCTTCACTTAAGCCACCAGGTGACAAACAACAGAACAGTGTGGCTAAGCGAGCAACGGAAACAGAAAGAGAACTTACTACATAACGAAAGACCATTCTGTTCTGGTCCTGTTTCTGTTGTTTGTCACTTGGAAACTTTAGCACGAGAGCGCACACAACACACAAATCTTTGCACAGAAAAAATGGACATGCTTCAGTAACTTTGAATATTTTCGGGCCGCATTGATACTTGGCGCAGGCCGCGGGTTGGACAGCCTTGGTCTAAAGGCACGAGCATAGTTCGCTGTGGAAACCAGAAGCAGCCGTAAAACTATTCTAAGAAGAAATTTTCAAGAAAATATTTATCTTTTTCCTTTTTTTTATTAAAACAAAAAACTCTTAAAACTAAAAACAAAAATTTTGTATAAAAAGAAAATTAAATTGCACATTTCCCAATAATTAAAATTTTAGTAGTAAATAAGTTTTCTTATAATTTAATAATTAAAAATTTAATAACAAAAAAATAAATAAAAATAAATCTCATTAATTTAAAAAATAAAAAAAAATTGAGATAAATATTGCACATAGTTAAGAAACAGAAAATAATGGCTTCATTTTGGCTTTTGACGTGGATTCTCTCAGTGAACACCATCATAACTGACATCAGCATGGAAACCACTATCATCGGCATGATAATGAACATTTTGAATTCGCCCATCCGGTAATAAAATATGATATTGACCTCTTGTGGTTCCATCATTATCTCGTTTCTCTTGATGACCAAAATCATTTCCTGTATGATAGTCACGAACACGATATCCAAATGCATATTTTGATGCATACTGCTGTAACTGCTGTAAGAACCAATTTTTTTTACTTTATTATTTAGTTATTTATTAATTGATTGAATTAAATTGTTTGGAACCTGAAAGGATGTGGTTTTAGGTCAAGATCCAAAAATATATGGAATAAAGACTTTAATCCTAAAAATGGAGCAAAGTGAAGGAAAATTCGGCAAAACTTTTGTAATGATGAAAAATTGCATCCTTTTCCGTCTATCTGGATTTCTTTTTCCGAAGTCTTTAAAATTTAGTAACAGTTTTGGAGGTAATCAACTGATATAAAGAAAAGATATTTATCATTCTGAATAAGGATCCTTCTTGTTCTATACGGAAAGACATTGAAAAGTTATCTAGGTCCTTACGTCTTACTTCGCTGTCTTGCATCTCATTAGAAGTTGATAATTTACCAAGAAATCATCTTTTCAAGATTGATAATTGAATGTGGAACACTTTGTACATATTCTATGATCGTGACTAGACACGTTGATACCGTACAAATGGTTCGTACGAATTGCTCGCCAGAGTAAGTATTCCGGCGATTGCCACCGACAATGTATGTACATTCCGGCGCTCGAGATTTATTCTCGTACAGTTCTCAAACCCCCTACTGGTGCTGTTAAAAGCTGATCGAACCTGATACTGGTGCTGTTAAAACCTCATCGAACTACGTACCTTTTGGTACTGTTAAAAGCTGATCGAACCCCATACTGGTGCTGTTAAAAGCTGTGCAAGAATCGGTCTTAACCACGGAAATATACATATACCATAGTCTGTCTCAAATTCCGGGATATATACTGACCAGCAGTACAAGTTCATTCGATTTATTAGCACGAATGCGTAAAATTTTAGGGTATAGTCTAAACATTTAAGCAAATACTTAGATTAATTTAAAATGATGCTAATTAAGCTAACAGAAAATCCGTTTTTATAGAATATGTTATGCATGAAAATTATACAATCTAAATAATCGTACTTTTTATTTTCCAATAAAGGGACAGAATAAAATAAAAACTAATATTTCCCATCGTGATTACCATCAATTATTTCTTTGGTCACTCGTGACGTCAAAATGTATTAAATATAGGAATATAATAGGATTTGGAGAGGATATTCATATATCTTTCAATATCATGACTAAGAAGAAGGTAGTAGTAACCATATTCCCTATCTCTGTACAGAAAAGAAAAACTGGAGAACTGTGGAGTTGATGTCAGGGTTCAAATAAATTTCTGATTGCTAGAGTTAGTTTCGCGGTCGTAAAAAAGTACATCTACTCCATCTTAGTAATTTTATAAAAATCCGAGTCTGTTGAGCACGGCGTGCCTATTTTAACACACACTCGTGTATCTTTATCAGTTCTTTAGTTTATTTACTATTACTTGTTGTGGCTTTAACCTTTAGCTTTTATAAATACAATATTCGGGATGGTTCTCAAAATCGAAGTCTGGAATTTTGAATATTTCCCAGTCACCGTGTCACTAATGTGACACACATTATCTTTCTTTAAATATTTCGAGAAAGTATAAAAGTTTACCCCTTTTTCTAAATGAAGGATAAAATCGGAAGTTCAAGTTTATAGTCAAATTATATTAGAAAATCAAAATCTTATTTTGTTCTTTCTTAAACTATCTTCAATTCAATTTCCCAAAAGACAACATGTATGTTATATGTAAATACTCTCAGGTACGATAATTTTCTTTGCAAAAGAAAACCCATGGAACACAAGAAAAGATATATCGTTTTTTGTGGTATACTATTGGGAAATTGATATATCACTGTTCGACACTTTTAAACACATCCTCATCGAAAGAACAGGAGAAGTCTTTTTTTCTTTTCTTCCCATTCTTCAAGAAATTTTTGTATAAATAATTTGTTTGTACATCTTTTTTGACAAAACTCAGATGTTCCAATTTTTTTTTTCCATGTTCTTACATCTTACATCTTGGAAATCAAAGAAAATCTTTGGTAAGCGTCGTCATCAGAAAAAGAAAGAGGCAAACAAACAGGATACACCTTTAAATTGTTTGTGACATGTTTTTCTGGTCTAGAAGAAAATTTCCCAATTGCTGCAAGTATATCTTGTTTAGTCGTCCTTGTTGTACCCTTTTTTATTTTGGTAGCAATTTATTACATATTTATTATGCGTACTACACATCACCTGAGGGGGAGGGGGTGGTGTCTTAATGGGTACATGTTATTCAAAATTGTAGATTGTACACCGTTTATCATTAATTTTTTGAAATCATAGATATTGAAGTGGATGTACTTATATGTGAAAATTTTGCGCATGTTCCTTTTGGGCAGACACTCAAGACGACGAAGACGAAGACGACAACGACACACATTATGAACCAAAAAATGAAGACGTATATATGGTAATGAACGATGATGATGATGATGATGATAATAAGAAAAGTGATAGAAAAATGTGTATGAGGCGAGATCCTTTTAAAAAAGAAAATACAAACTCCCATGTGAAGATTGGAAATTTTATTTTCTTAAAATATAAAAGTCCGGATTTGTAATAAGGTGTTCCTGAAAACGTTGAACTCTTCAGGAATCCGTTGTCAATGCCAGGCGCTTGGAGCACCAATTTCTTATCAACTTCGACTGGAATCCCGGACAAGAAGCTGGCAGAAAGGTTATCGTAGATGACGACATAGATCGACTTAGGGAAATTTTCTTAAATGTTTCTGAGAAGAAAAAGACAGGAATAATTGTTAACCATTGTCGGTCTTTTTTGGGAATCACTATTGGCCCATAACATGCCTGGTGTTGCACGCAAGTATTCCTCTACTCTTCTTAGCACAATCTAACAAATCCAAGGAGTTAGTAGGTAACTTGTTTCACAGCTTGTGTTTTGACTTTTCATAAAAATGGCATTTCAATCACATGAATTTTGTGTTTGTGTGTTGTGGGTTTGGTCAATGCCTTCTAGATATTTTCATCAAGCCAGTATGTAGATGACAATGACGTCTTAACTGCAAGTGTATGAAAAAGAAAAATAATTATAAAGCACGAAGGTTGAAATAAAGAAGCACGTTACTAATGTAATTAGCATTAGAAGGTTGTTTCTCTCTTTTAATCTTTGTGCTTAATAATTATTTCTCTTTTCCACACTCTTGAAGATGTCATTGTTGTCTACATGCTGGCCTGATGAGATATCTAGATGGCATTGGTTTGGTCGAAACATAAGCTGTGAAACAAGTTACGTACTAACACCCCTGCTCCTGTCAAACATGGCTTTCAAATTCCCAAAACTTTATTTGTCTGGCAGTGTGTCACATTTTTCGAAACTTCTGATTAAACATTTTACGCAGTTATTCTTGATAGAAGATAACCCAGGCTCATTTTCGAACTTAATCGAGTTTACTAGTATACGAGTCGATTCGTACCATTCCTATGTCGTATCGGTTTGTTATATGTCGTCTCTTTCCAAGATAGTTTCGTCCACAAAAGAGAGTCAAGTATAAAATCTTGAAATCCGACTTTAGTGACTATATTTTACTCTAAATTTTTGCACTAGTAGTTTCCGTATCGTATAGTGATACGAAGTCACTCGCATACGGATGAACAGAAAAATGCCCCCCGTTCAAAACTGCAAGACTTCAACTTCAGTCGGACAACCTGTAGATACGTCATCATCATCATACACTTCAACTCAAAATTGAGATAGATTTTGTTTCTATACAGTGGTGTCTTGTAAAGTTCTTTTCTTCGTCCTTTCGTCTAAAGGGTTATATCGTGATTCAAATCAATTTCTAGAGTTCGTGTTTGAAACGCCACTGAATTGTTTGAATTGCTGTAATGTTTGTTGTTATTGTTGTTACACATATGTATATAAAACTAATGTAAATATGTGAAAAATGTTAACACATTATTTTCTAAAGCACATAGTATACATTTTTTTTTTTTGTTGCGTATGTGAAAAACGGAAATTTTATGGAAAATGATGAAAATTCTTTCTAATGGGATTCAAGTGGTTGTGCCGCGTTTGTTCGAAGAGAAATTTTCTCATTTAACAAAAAAAAAAAAAAATTGAAATTTCAATTTTACAAAATTGTATTATTGGGTCGGCGAATTTTTTTTTTTTTTTTTGGAGGTGTAGGTGCGTCTTTTTTGTACATCCATTAACTCGCATTGTAATACATCAAATTAGGAATCACTTGAAATAAATGGAGGAGGAATGAATACCAAGAAAATACATAGGTGAAAAGCATTAATTTTACTTTCTTTCATTTTTTGGAAAAAGTTTAAAAGCTTAAATTTAAGGACAATATTTGGTCTAGGATTTTTAATGTTTCTATAAATAAACACTCAAAGAAAATTAGTATTGTTATTGGCCGTTTAAAATTTGAACTAATTTATTATGGAATTCATGGACATCGTTGGTTTACCGACGTCTTTTAAAGTTACGCTGTATAGGCAGACATTCTCTGAAGATTGAAAAACGACCGTAAAATACTATTGCACTAATCACTAGAAATTTCCAGAAGTATTTTATGATTTACTTTTTATTAAATCATGAAATACTTCTAAAAAAAGCCCAGAAAACACCATATTAGTTTATTTACAAACAACCGAAACAATTTTCACGAAACGTCAAACCCCATATAAACAAAACAATGTCAGAAAACAATTCTCAGAAATATTCACAATACAAGAGCTTTCGAGAAATATTGCCATCTAGTTTTTAGAAAGCCAACGACCAGACCTTTCGAGAAGTTGCCATCTAAGATACAAAAATCAGCGAAAGTCTAGACTTTTCCAGCTCTCTCCAGATACACACACCAATTAGGTATAAAAGCAACTGAGGATTGAGTCTAAGAATCAATTCAAATCAAAAGGCCAAGCTGTGTATTTCGAACATTCGGAGTAAAAAAGAAACTTTGAATTTAAAAGTAATTGTGATCAATTATTAAAATAGTGAATCTCTAAAACTGTGATAAATAATTTGTAATAATTAAATTATTGAAAGGCAAATATTTTTAAGACTAATTGTAACGCAGAAATAATTATAAATAAACTTTATACACTAAATTCATATAAATAAAAAGTGTTATCATTTTAATAACATCGAACCGAACGGGTAGCACGTCACACTATTATATACTATCAATTAATCGTTGAAAAACAGTCTTATTTTGGCGATGTTATGCGAGGACCAAAAGGTGTAGCATTAAACAGACGTAGTGGTTGATGTACATCAGAACCATTGGGACCCTTAGAAATCTTGTACGTACAGCATCAAATATAGAAGAATACCTTAAAATAACTATCAACATCTAATAGTCTAAAATGAAGTATGATCTTCACCATACAGAAGTGAATAGGCAACTGAAAAAGAAAAAGTTATTGTAATATTGGTTGTTCAAGTTCCCGTTTTTGATTAGAAAATTTCGTTGTACTAGATTGTAGTGTTTGGAGTGGGTCCCGCAGAGTCGCAGACCTTAGCACTTAGGCCTTACTGGTCCATTGTACTACTTCCTATAATATGTAAGTTTGAGAAGCTAGGTCAATTCCTCGAGCTTGTTATCTTGTTTCGATTAGTTAACCTCTCCATATAGTGCACGAATCCAGTGCAGTAAGTTCCGTTCTGGCAAAGACCGGACATTCACACAGATAGTGTTCTGCTAACTCATTTGACTTCAGACATACTTCACACTTTGGAGTTTCAGCCAATACTATTCTCCACATGTGTTCGTGCAACTGGCAATATCCTGTAAGAATGGCCAAAATAGTCGGACTTCCAACAGGATTTTAGTCCTCCTAAATTGTAAGAATTTTCATCTATAAAATAGATTTTAATTTCGGGACAGACTAGGTGGGAAGGTTGGACGTTATATAATATTTTACAACATATTTTATTTAATATAAAAATGTTAAGAAAATATGAAAATCTTATTAATAGTTTCTGGACGTGTCCATATTACAGGCGAAAAATTATTGATTTCGAGTCCAAATCTTTGTTCTACGATAGTACAAGGAGCTCTAAGTTTATATATAATATTTTTTCAGAACGGATATTTGTAAGTCTCTAACTTACAATAAGAAAACAAAAATGATCTGAAGAAGAAGAAACAATTTCTTGTCCGATGTCCAAGAATCATCATCAGTACTACTTTGGCTGTTTCATCAGAATTTATCATCCTTTTTTCATGTATATTATAATCAAGAAAACGTGCTCAACAATCATCCATGGTAAACATGGGTTCTGCTTCTAATCTAATCTAGTTAAACGTTAACTACTATATATACACAGACATATATCGAAGTTGTTTCATCAAATTCTTAACTAAAGATTAAAAGGATTCTCAATATCGAATCCGTAAGCAAAAATGGAAATACATACTTTTTATTAGTTTCATACGATTTCCATGTTCTTTCTTTTCGCTTTCTTTTTTTTTTTTAGACACCAAAAATGATAAATAGCTCTTGTCCCGGGAAGAACAGGCGAAAAAAAAAGTATAACGAAACAGCAAACTTAGAGTTTGTGTTGTATTGTTTTTTTCCTGTCATAAACGCCTGTGTTTTGAAAACAATTTTGCTCGTCGTGTACGTGTTAAACGATGGATAAAACTTTTTGATAAAACAAAAAAAAGATGTATATATATATATATATGGAAAAGAAAAGGCCTACAAAACTGAACTTATTGATCTTGAACACTGGTTTCTTTTTTTGCGCCTGAAATGTATGTTTTTTTTTTGGTCTGGAATGAGTTTTTTCGTTTTGGTGGCAGAAGTGGGATAAAAAAAAATTTTAAAGAATAAAATAATATGGGTACAAAATGGATTAGGCTCTTTTTTTCTTATCATAGTCTCTATTATAGTTTCTTTATATTTAAGAAAATCGAATTGTTTTTAAAAATATGATTCAACTAGCCTGAACTTTGAGAACTTTGATGTGGTATCTTAACAATCTACTTAAACAGAACATTTAACGATGCTTGTATTGCAATATACAGTCAGATAAAATCAGTGTATATCAAATGTAGTGTTTGGGTATGATCATTAACTAAAATACTGCTGAGTGGTCCTTCTACATCTGAAGTTTACAAAATTGCTGGGCATATCAAGATTAGAGAGATGACAGAGTCTATCCTATTGTGAGAAATCTGTCTCAAGGAAATTTAATCAACTAAGTAAATATGTGTTAAATGTCTGCTATACTAATCACAGTTTTGCATTCTATTAGAAAAACTATTGGGTTTATGGAAGAAATTTGGCCTATCATTAGAGATTAGAGAGATGCCAGAGTCTACCCCAATGTGTGGAATTTGTCTCTAGGAAATTTAGTCAACCAAGTAAACCTTTGTTATATCTCTGCTGCACGAACCGAACCTAATCAGAGTTTTGTATTCTATTAGAAAGACTATTCGATTTATGGAAGAGACTTAGCCTAGCATTAGAGATTAGAGAGATGGCAGAGTCTAGCCAAATATGAGGAGGAATCTGTCTCGAGGAAATTTTGTCAACCAAGCAAGCATTTGTTATATGTTTGCTATACTAACCGAACCTAATGAGAGTTTTGTATTCTATTGGAAGGACTACCTAATAGGTGTTAGCTTTTCGGTTATAAATACAACCATAAAAAGTGCAATTCTGTTGTAGTTTCAGGTTCTATAAGAAAGCCGATTAGGTATTTACCTTCAGACATTAATGTCAGTATTATAAACAGGATATTGAAGTCGATGGTGTGGTGAGCAAGGGAGCTGTTTGGTAAATGAATTATAAATAGGATGAACATTTCGTTTATTTCGAATGTTTTTTTTTGACGAATTTTTGAATTGTATTCACATAGGTATAGAGAAAGTTCTAAAATACAAGATTTCTTTTTAAAAGGATAGAAAAAAACAAAGTAGCATTAAAAATCTTCATCTTCATCATATAAGCATAAACTTAACGCTAGAGTAATATGCATCAGGCAAAGTGAAATCTTTAAAGCGTTAAAAGATAGATGATGAGCTTCCTTGTTTTCGTCCTGTTTTTTTCTTTTCCATTTTTTTGTTTCTCTTGTAAAGAAACTTTATTGAATTTCCTTGACTAATAAATTGCTTTGGAAAAATAAAGTGACAGAAACAGCAATGCTGTTGTCTACTTCTATGTACTTCTATATATAAAGAAATTTATGAATAATATAAAAATGAGCTTCGCTGAACCTGGAATGTTGCATAGTATTTTCCTTTTTTTTCGTCGCGTACTCAATAGCATCATGCTTATTAAAAGAAAACAATATCACATCTGACTGACACATCAACACCGAGAACATTTAAAGCTCCTAAAAGGCTGTGAAAAATTTGTTTTTTATATACTTTTGGCATATTCTAGCTAGAAGATTCTAGAATGCGCATTTAAAGGATCTTTTTGAGTTTTCCAAGCATCCTTAGTCGTCCTCGTTGTCGTCGACAAGGCAAGAAGAAAAAAACTTAAACGTTATCGTAAGATTTTGTTGTTCCTCTATAAAAGCGGCCTGATTGAAAAACTTTGGATGGGGGTTGGTTAGGAAAAAGTTCGAAATTGTTTGTGATATAAGGAAAAATTATCGATGGTTGGTTTGAAGGAATATTTTGTGTCATGAAAACTAGGTGGGTCTGCCTGGTAGTATGGTACATAGTTGAATGATGTGAAAAGAAAATGCTTCAAACATATGGCGTGCGACAATTCTTTTCTTTTTTTTTTTTTTCTCGCTGGTATTAATATTTATCCTGTATGATTCCCCAAACAAGCAACAAACAAAACAGAAAAAAAAGGGATAAAGGACGAGTATGTTCACAGCTTGGACGGAAAATAAATGCTCCACATCCGATTTTTATTAAAAAAAAAAAAAAAAAAAAACAACATGTATTTGTATATCACAAGGCGTCATCCTCATATATGGACTCAGCTAGAAAATTGGGAATCCCAGAGAAGAAGAAGAAGGATATTCGTGCAAGAATAATAAAATAATAATAAAAATAAGATCCTAGAATGGGGTTTTCTTGGGTGGTTGGTTGCAAAGCCGGGGAAAAGTGATATTGGGATGGTTTTATCGTTGGGCATTTTCTTCCTTTTTTTCTTCTTTTTGGAGAAATTTTCTAAATATGAGAAATTTTCGCATTTTTTCCGTTTTATGTTGATCCAAAAAAATAAAAAAAAAAAAAATTGCCTCCAGAAAAATGGCCAGTTTTTCTTTTTTAAAACCAAACAAATTCTAGTCAGGCAACCAATTTTCGAGTCACACAAGAAATACAGATAGACAAAAGAAAATTCAAAATTTTCCTTAGACAAAAAGAAAATATAATACAACAAAACGAAAACGTGACATTTTTTTAATTCATTTTCTTTTGTTTTTGGGAAGAATTTTCTTTTTGGTGGATCCTGGAAAAAGAATAGGAAATAGTTCTACTTTCGGGCGAAGAGGAGGGCAGTTTTCGGATATGTTTTTTATCATAATTGAATTTTTCTAGAGAAAAAATGATTTTCTGTTATTAAGGAGAAAAGAAAAACGGATCAAATCGGTTGAAGTTGACTGGAATAATTTAATATTTAATATTCTTTTTATTTTTTTTTTTTTGTATATATGGCAACCCAAAAAGAACATTATTATATTGGGTCCAGTGAACAAGGTGTTTTTAACTCGCTCCGGATATAGTTGTAGGAATTACTTCTTTATGTTGATACAGCTTCGACTTGTACAGTACAAAAAAGTAAATCAAGATAACGAATACCACTCACAAAAAATTATAAGATTCAAAAAATTATGATTTGATACCAATCGGAATTCAAACTCGCGCTTCGTCCAAAAAAAAAGATTTGAAGAATATATAAATTTTCATCACGAAATTATAAATTGCCTATTTTTAGGCGAGCCAAAAGAAAAGAAAGAGAGGGATTGGTAGACTTTAAAAATATTTAGACAAGCATAAAATGAGAGGGACGTTTCAACGTTTAAACCAAAAAAAATCATCTATTATTTTGTTTAAAAAATGTTTTAACAGAAATCTACCGAGTCCGGCAATTGAAGTGTCCGTCTAATTTAAATCGCCGTCAAATGTAAACCGCACATCTTACAATAATAAAATTTGACAAGCAGCGGTTTGCAAAAAGACACACAACTTTGGTCGGTTTGAATGAATCGGCAGACAGGCTGGCAAAGGAAGTAGGAGACGGTTCAGAAAACGAAATCACTGACGTGCTTCCCCCCCTCCCCTCTCTGCGTTTAAAGCACGTATCAAGGATAAAATTTTCAGGGAAGCTAACACACGGTAGTGCAATTTTAGTGGGCACGAAGTGTCAACAAGTTTGTGACAGAAAATGAATCAGAAAAAGTTGAGTCTCATAATAGAATGGAATAGCAATTATCTACGAACAGTTATTGATATACTTACGGGACATTGTCTGTTGAGGAAGCACGCTAAAAGATTGGGCTTGGTGTAAACCTACCTCTGTCGATACTGTGGAGACATAGGAGTGGCTGAAGGCACTGTGCGAACCAGAAAAAGCACGTGGCAATAAGTCCGAAGAAAACGGCGGTACGGTAAGGATAGGAAGTTTTCATACTTTACATTACATTAGTTACACTTTGTCTCTATGTTAGTTGCACAGATCTTTTGAAGAGGTTCCAGAACATTAATGTAACATCATGTATGTCTAATAGCAGGACGTAATGTTGTTTAACCTACACATATATAGAGAAATGTTATTGGTAATGTAATATCTTCTTTACTATTTCATTTTGTACCGAAAAAAACATCCTTTACAGATCTCTCATTACCAGATCAATTTCGTAAAATTCTTGTGTATTCTATCTCATTTAAAATCTTTTATATACCATATTGTATACCCGAATTCCTAACACTCATTTTCTATCTCCAACATAGTGTTATAATTCCAACTATGTATCTAGAGATACATATTTGCTTGTCTATCTAGGAAAATTTTCGACAATCCTTTTGGCAGAATGTTGTTAACACCAAATAAATTCATAATCAGTGGATTAAATGGCCTGAAGGATGAATGTTTTGGATGCTCTTGAATTACCATAGGAAGAGTTTTTTGGAAAATTTCTCAAAATTTTGTTATTTAAAATACCTTTCCTTTATAGTAGAAATGTATATACGAGTATAATAAAGGTATAATAAGGAAATTTCAATTTCAAATAGAAGAAGAATAAATAATCCTTCATCTTAATTCTTCTATGCGGCGGGGAAAGTGTTGATTGCAACTTCAGGAAACACACAAAGTTTTCCATCTTTATATAGAGACCAAGATTTCAAAATTTTCTTCTG
The DNA here is from genome assembly GCA_963422695.1 of Xylophagus ater. NCBI lineage: Eukaryota > Metazoa > Arthropoda > Insecta > Diptera > Xylophagidae > Xylophagus > Xylophagus ater. The sequence continues at coordinate 1,212,930 of OY730480.1, read as the reverse complement.
GCATCTCAAAATGATATTTATATAATTTCTTTGTAAACAAATATAATGAGTACAATTTGTTAAGGAAAATCATTTTTAATATAGTTTTCTTCTTAAGAAAACATATAACCTCAAAATATGCGCTCATTTATATTTCTTATATAAGTTTTTCTCCACCAAAATTTCAGTTTTCCTCTTGAAAAGAATTTACATAGTCAAATGAAAAGCGTATGATTATTCTTTTGGGAGTTTTTCTTAAAAAAAGGTGATTAAAACTATATAATAATACAGTTGGTTAAAAGAAAGATAACTCTTCTAGAAATTTTTATTGTTAGTTTTTTTTTGGTCGTAAATTTTCTTCATTGTTTCTTCATAAAGTAAGTCTTTGATTTCAAAACTTTATAAAGATATTCGCCTTTTTGGAAATACAGCCATAAGAATTCGGTTATCTTTAACAGTTTTACGCTCGCTGCACACTTGAACTAAGCGAGTAAAACTACGTAAGCTAAGTTTCTCGCTGAAAGTAAAAAATTCAGTATTTGCATTTGGTACTTCAACGAAGCTTTGAAACTACGTCGCCTTTTCATGAGCGACACGTAGTTCAGACCTCAACTATGCGAACGAGATTCGCTGGCATCGCTAACTATAATTTATATGCACTTTCGGTATTATACAGTGTAGAATTGATGCTTGCAAAAGTGTAGTATGTTTTCTTTATTTTTTGGTAGAATCTTGTCGACACAAATGTGTAAGTGTTAAATGGAAGAGGTGTAGTAATGAGTCATCGACACTGTACTCGCATATTATATCTCCCTGTCGTCGGTTCAAATAGAACTGATGGAATGAATTTACCAAAAATATCACCGCGTTGTTTAGTTCAAGTGTGCAATGGGGTTAGTGAGCTCAGCTAAGCTATGTAACTGCAGCGAGACTCGCCCGCATAGTATAGCTTAAGTGTGCGGCGGGACTTAACAGTTTTCTTAGTTAAAAACTCTACTACTCTTAAAAAAAACCCAACCCGTCTACACCCTATTATTAATAGAAAATCAAGTATTTTGTTTATTTCGCGTACGCCTAAGTGTATGCAAATCGAATTAATAACCATTTTTTTACGATCACTTCTTCGTCTTCAAAAATTTAAATCAATTTAAATCGATAGAAAAAAGAAAAGTAAATTTTCACGATAAATTGGAAAAGTTCCAGTTTTTGAAAATTTCTGCCATAAAAAAATGGTTTTCCCGTCATCTTTTCCATGTCCTTTTTTGTTGTACCATATTTTCAATTCAATTGTATTTTATCATATCAAGGAATACGACGCCTCTGTCGCCTCTCTATCTCTACCGTGACAGAAGAAATTTTGGAAGAAATCTAATGACTTTATACAAAAGTGTATCCTTTTTTCGTCGTTTACGCGGAAAATTTAAAGACAAATCAAAGATCCTATTTTGTAAATAATTGGATTCGTGAAAAGAAAGAAAGAAAAAAAAAATGTAAATCTAATTATTGAGAAATATATTGTAGGAAAAAAAAAGGAAAATTATATCAGGAAGAAAAAAGAAAATTTTCCTTCAGAATAAATACAGTATGCGCCAAAGTTTTGTGACTACTATAAACGGGATTGCAACTGTAACGCTGGCGAAATGGAATATGCTATATAGTTTTGCTCAAGAAATATCTGTTCTCAAGCAATAGGATGGCTATCAGATCCAAGAAACATGATTCTTGTAGAGAAAATGCGAACAGGATCATTGTTAACTTACGGACTATTGAGAATGTTAACATGTTTATACAGCTGTATGGCAATATTCGAAGCAAGTCCTACGTAAACATTATAGTCATGATTGTAGAATCGCTATTAGAGAAAAGAAAGATAATCGATCTAGAAAAAAGGCCTGGAATGAGACAGTCTAGATTGGAAGTTCGTTCATTGAAATAAAGTGCTTTCTTTTTTTCCTGCATATGTATATGTCTACTCTAAAGCGGTCGAAACCTTACTTTCGGGTCTCTAGTCTGAACTCGCGATAGTACATTGATACATCAGACTAGCCATTTTGAGTGATTAGGAAATAAATGATGATTGTCAATACTCTTTCATTTGCGGTGGCTATAATTTTTCTGTTTCTAGCGTCAGTTGGCACTCGGGTATTGTAGACAATATAATCATGAATAATTTACCGTCTCAATAAGTTGTAATTGTGATTAAAATTGTTCCTCAATCATATCAATTGTGACTGTGCTAAGCAAATTACATGATGTGTCTCATGAGTCTAATTAAAAGACTTGCAATTCTATATGCTCTGTGATATAGTTTATGCCGAAGTCTGATTAGCTTCGTACTGTACGCTCAAAAGGGGAACGAAACATCATTACTTCTATTAGAGATAGTGTGACGACTATAATCCTGATACTTCTGTAAGACATCGTGCTCAAGAATTGAGATTATGTAGCCAATAACTAAAAAAGATTTGAGTTTCTATTCCACACATAATTCGACATAATAGATAGTGTCAGGCTGGATAAATTTTAAGTAATTTTGTAGTACACGCTCTGGGAATATCTATGATAGCTTCATATTAAATCCCAAAAAGGTGTCTTCATTTTAGAGACGTTTATTCAGGTTGTCAGGTGATCTTCAGTAGAATTCGATTTATATGATTGATATGATTTCGCCATACTCTATTTACAATAAGGCCTCCACCTCAGTCGTGACAGATAATATAACAAACAAATCATGACTGAAAGGAAGCTTTCTGACTCCTTGCTCGCTGGAGCCCCATGGCGTGATACCTGCTCCACTCACATTTGGTCGGGAATCTAGAGAAGGTTTACCCTGTTAGACCAGTAAGCCCATTTAAACAGAACATGTAGAGGGCGACATTTCTTGGTTGTTCTGCATCTTTCTGGTTCGTTTTTAAACTAGCGTTTATTTCACTGGTCATAGCTCTAATGTCATCTGTCAAGTGACAGTTTAAAAATGAACTGAAAGATGCCGCACCTTTTTTTAGTTGATTTTACACGATGTTTCATAGAATATGCTTTGCTCCGTATTGTGAACTTGGAAAACATATCCTTTTTTCAAAATTGATTGAAGATATTTTTAATGGAACAAATTTGACAGATTAAAAAAGGAGCTATATGAAATACTTCATAGTAGAAACGATTTTTTTACCGCCTGCATCATTCAGAATGGTGTAAGACTTGTACTAGATTTTTGTTTCCATTTCTCACCTATAGAGTGTGTTGCATGTTCTACACCGGAGCAGAACATGAACAAATTTAATTGAAGTCTAGAGAAAGTTACTCAATTGTTTTTTTTATGTCCTGGTCAAAATAGTTTTTCCTTGTTTTTTCAACAGTTTATCTTTTTTCGTTTTCTTTTTTTTAACACAACTAAAAAAGAATCCTTTTTAATATAAAATTGTCCTTTCTTCAAGTACACAAAACAACAAGTATATAAGTAAAGGAAAATTATTTTCAGTTTTGTTTTATAAATCTCTTTTTCTTCTTAGACAAAAACACCATAAAAAACAGCACTGATAATATTTAAGATTATAAGAAGTCAGATAGATGTGATGTGTTTTCCTAACATCACACACAAGACAAGAAAGTGTTCCGAAAGTGTTTCTTCCCGAAACATCATAGTAAACATATATCTCCGAAGAAGAAAATTTGTGAAGATGTCATATTGTCAAGAACACATAAGAATAACAAAAATCTAAGAAGTGTTAAAAGAGAGAAGAAAACGCTAGAAAAAACCCTTTAGGGAGTTTTCATAAATTTTCACATATTATATTTTTTTTTGCATACATGTACTAGATGGAAAATGCACAGCATATAAGTGACATGTAAATCCTGATTTTTAGTTTGTTCTTGTGCTGCTGCCAAGAAGGAGAAGAAAACTAGAAGATATATATGATGATAAAAGCACTTACTTTTGTTTGGCGAGAACAAATTTATCTAAAAATCCTTTTTTTCGCCTTCGTGAAACATGAAAAGTTGTTCATGTTTTTGAATTGGACTCTCTTCTAGTATGTCGAAAAGTAAACCAAATTCATTATTATTATTATTATTATTATATGAAATTCAAGTGACATAGTTAAATAGAGAACTTTTTCTAGATATGGAAAAATTTATTCAGGTCCTTTTTTTTTTCGCCACACCTGAAAAGGTGAGATGGAAAAAAAAGAACCAGGAAAACTAGGGAAGGTAATGTGTTCATGATAACTTGTTGCATGCAGCAAGAAAGTTAGACACCATGAAATAAAGCTTACATTAAATAATATTCATGGAAATGAAAAACATGCTTTTTTTTCCCACCTGGAAAGGTGTGTTGTACAACATTATCTCGAATAATATGTTTATAAATCAAAAACGAAAAAGGAGAAGTGTCATTGTTGCCATTGTTTTGGACGAAAAAAGGGACTTTTCAATATGGTAACATCCAAAATTGTCAATTGGAAGATATCTCAAGATTAGACCGTTTTTCTTTCTCATATATGAAGGGTTTCTCAATAAATTTGTTTAGGTGTAATGCCTATTGGCACTGCCGGCACGTAGAACTCGAATTGGATCCATTATGCATACTGTGGATTAAGTCCTCAGATTGTGGAATTGGCCAGTCTCCCAGAGCCTACAATGAAGCTAGATATCCGACTGACGTGAATCCCATTGATGGTATTTGGTTCAAGAAAACCAGTTGCTGGAAATTTTGAGTCTGCGGTTTTGAAAAGCTGGACAGTGACAGAGAAAGTGCTCCGCTGTCTCTTCATCTGCATCGCAGAAAGAGTCATCTGTCAAAGTCATGGACGCTAAGTGATAATTAAGTCGGCAGTGCCTAGTTAGGAAAATTTGAACGGGCTGAATTTTTAATTTACTGAGAGCTAGTAATTCTTTCGATCTAGTTTTACTGGGTTGATAGCCGAGGATTTTTGCCTGACGACTGGTATTATCTTGATTCCACCTTACAATGTGATTTTGCCGTGCTCTGTTATCGATGAGGTTCCTAGCTGTCGCCATGGATAATGGGATAAATGGCGCGGGACCAACAGGCGGCCAGTCTGAGCTTTGCTTTGTTAGAGCGTCCGCAGCTTCATTTCTTCATTACTTACTAAGTTGCGCGTAAATTGAGGGCCTGTGTACATTTTATTATAATGAATTCTATTATGAAAATGGGTAATCTGTAAAAACCATATTTTGTAAAATTTTGTATAGTTTCGGTGGTTATAATCGTCCATCAGAGCCGGAATTCCGATTTGAGTAGTAAAATTTGACTCTGTTGGTTTAGTACATAACGTAGCAACAACTATACGTGCTCATTCTGGTCATTGAACTGAAAATATTACTGTTGTGAGTGGAAGTATTGAAGAATGAACATATTTATCGATTCCACAACGTTCCCAACAATTAGGCTTGTCTACAAGCACCACATGGCTTATTTTATGAAAGGATTTGGCTCTAAATCCTTACACGGTTCAATTGATGTATTTCTAATACATTTCAATTTATGGACTGTATCAAAATTTGTGTTATAGTAATAGAAAAAGATTCATCTTAGATAGAAACTTAAGGAACAAAACTAGACCTGGAAAAAGATCCATCTTTAATAGAAACTTAAGGCACAAAACTGGACATGTATGAAAAAAATGTTCCCTAACTGTTTATTCTAACATACCTCTTTTCCATAATTTGGTGAAAGTTGATCCACATTTTGATATGACATTGGTGATGGCGCGGGTGATGATGTTCCTTCAGCTGGATGATGTAATGATGGTGGTGGTGTTATATGAATAACATTTATTTTTGGTAATAAATTATGATTGCTATGAATTGGATCTGGTTGTGCTGCCATCACATCATCTGTTGTAGTTTCTTCAATTGGTTTATGATCTTTCTGAGAATTTTCTTCACCTACTATTATTGGAACATATTGGCTATTATGATTGATTTTATCTATTTCTGGATGAAATAATATTGGTGCTGTACTATCTTGTGAACGTGGTGGTGTCTGTTCTTCACCAGTCATATCTTTAGCTAATAATATTGTTAAACCTTGTAATTGATCTGTTGGTGTTTTACCAATTAATGTTGATAATTCATCATATTTATTATTAGTATTTGTGATTTGATGAATATCATCTTTTGGTATCATATTGCCATCATTTTCAGCATCTACTTGAAATAGATTATGTTCATCAATGATTTTCTTTTCAAAATCACCGAGACTTGAATAGGAGGATATTTGTTGATTCGATTTTAAATTAATATCATTTTCAAAATTATAATTAATCGATTTTATCGGTTCAATATCTTTAAGATGAAAATTTGATATCGAAATTGGATTTGATCCTTTTAAAGGTGTACCAAAAAATGGATAATATTTTGGTTGTTGGAGTTCTTGTTGGTGTTCTGGTTGATGATGATGAAGATGATGATGAAGATTGGGACTACTACTAAGCAATGGTGTTGGTATTGAATGTTCATATTTAGAATTTTTTTGTGGTATAAATTTATGATGGAAGAATTTTGGTTGTCGATTTTTTGATTGATCCGTTTTTAACATCATATTAACAATATTTTGAATGTTCGCGGGTAATTTCCGTACCGAATTAATATATTTTATTTCATGATAATTTGGTTCATATATTTTTAAGATATTCTGACTTTCATTGGTAATCATTGGATCTACTTCAGTATCATCATTTCTTGCTGATGGTTTTAATGTTTTTAAAAATGTTCCTGCCATGCTCTCTTCTTGTTGTTCACGATTACGTTTTATCAGATCTCTTGTTCTTTCATCCGGCTCTTTTGCATCAGATAATTCAAATCTTATAAATTCCGGTGGTGTTGAACGTTTTCTACGTAACTGGACAATTGCCTTTTTCTCTTCATTATCTTGATAATTCTCATGATGTAAATTATATGCTAATATATAACTATCCATTGTTTGAGATGTTGATAAATTTATTTTATGTGTGCTGTCCATATATTTTTGCATATCCTTAAGAAAACCAAGAAAAATAAAGAAAAGTTATTAGAAAATTTATAGGATTTGTGATTGAAAGAGTATACTCAACCTCATAATTTTTATATGTTTCCATTTGTGGCGGCGGTACAAGCCATTCGAGATCAGAGAAGTTCTTTTCAGCCACTTCAATTGTTTTACAAATTATGAATAATTCGCAGATGTTTATTAATAACTGAAAGGCAACCAAGAAATATTAGAATTTAATTAAAAATATAAAAATTTAGTTTGATTAGGTCTGGTAAGACCGGGACCAGGAATATTATAGTAAACTAATAAGCCTAATCTTCTTATTCTAAGATCAGTACTACAGAAGTTATATCATGGTGAATTTATTTAGTACACGTAGCTCAAGTACAATCAGTTGAGAAGTCTCCGGTTCATCTCCGGGTTCGAGCTTCAACAATATTCACATTTTTTCCAATTTCCTACAACTCAGAAGTGAAATAGAGAGGTATCCGGAGAATTCGCTTGGTACACGTAGTTTTAGTACTATCAGTTGAGAGGTCTCCGGTTCAACTCCGGGTTCGGGCTTCGATAATATTCACATTTTTTCAATTTCCTACAACTCAGAAGTGAAATAGAGATATCCGGTGAATTCGTTTAGTTTACGTAGTTTAAGTACTATCAGTTGAGAGGTCTCGGGTTCAACCGCGGGTTACAGCTTCAACAATATTCACATTTTTCCAATTTTCTACAACTCAGAAGTGAAATAGAGGTATCAGATGAATTCGCTTAGTACACGTACTTTAAGTACTATCAGTTGAGAGGTCTCGCGTCCAACTACTGGTTCGAGCTTCGACAATATTCACATTTTTTCAATTTCCTACAACTCAACAAGTGGGATTGAGGTACCCGATGAAAACAACGTGCCTGACTCTTCTAATTAATCTGTATTTAACTTTGCTTTGTGTGTGTTAACTTTGTTGTCCCTAACTATACAGGCTCATGATGGCCCTATGTGTATATCCGTGAAGTCAGCCGTGGGAGTCTAAATTGTCAGGATGGTCAAGCTGTAGGAGTTTTAGGCGTTTGGTTAAATAGTTTAATACAAATAATAAGCTTTGAGAATGGTTTTATAAAAAATAAATAAAAAATATCTTTTTGGTCGTGTGTACCTTCAGATCCGGAGAGTTTTTCAGCAATATCCTGTATCTTATTACAGACCCATTCTATTATCTTAAAATATTTTTGTCAGTACTTTGGGGATTGACCAGTGAATGCGAGAAATCATGTACTGGAAAGCATGACCGGATAAACCATTAAGCAAATAAGCTTAAAATTTTGAAATTAGCTGCTATATTTATTAATAGACTTGATCTGGTAGATGAAATGGTCGTAGTGAATGTTCGTTATACTTTTTGCTTCGTGATTTCAACTCAGGACCATTCGATACTAAAGCATGAGATCCTGACATTGAGCTAGCAATTTCGGCCAAATTTTTAAATCAACCTTGTCTGTTTGATTGAAATTTCGTTCAATAAGCTACACAAAAACTTAACTAAATAAATGACTAAGTAAAAACCGAACAGCGTAGCACTTTCTCTGTCACTGTTCAACCTTTCAAAACCGCAGACTCAAAACTTTCGTCGACCGGTTTATCAACCCAAATGCCATCAATGGGATCTACGCCATTCGGATATCCAGCTTTATTGTAGGGTCCGGGATGCTGGCCAATCCCACAATCTAAAGACTCATTCTAGAGTGCGCATAATGGACCCAATTTGTGGTCTAAGTGCCGGGTGTGCCAAGAGGCATTACTCCCAACATTATCAATCAATCAAGTAAAAACCGACTACAATTTGTTCTTGCTATATGTACACGTTCGTTCAACCCAAGTTCAATATCCTGCATTAAAAATGTTGACTCCAGTAAGCCAGATTTTAACCGCTTTCAATGGAGATGTACTAAGAAAATCATTTCAAGTTCATAAAATAATAAAAATGTCTTAACTTTGGCAAAGAAAATGCATCTAGTTTTCAAGAATTGCATGTGTAAACAGTTTTATATTCAAATTTAAAATATTTCCATTAATATGAAAATACAACTTTATTACTGGTTGATCATAAAAATTTCCCCGAAACACTTGGAAAGTAAATTTTATCACCGTCTTTAAGTGTTAATCAATATGAGTCGTTATGGTGCTTAATGGCGTCGTTCATAACCTTTTAAAGTGTTTACATGCAAATTATTTGTTTACGCGGAAATGCATTTTTTTATTGAAGTTACTTTTTGAATTTGCAAGAAAAATAATTATGAAATTTTCTTCTTGAAAGTTGCTTTTCACTTCAAGCTTATCAAAATGATTAAACTGTTAAACTCATATTGAACTTTTAAATTACATATAAAGAAAATTAATGGTTGAAAATGAAAGTAAATAATTCATTTTTATTTCATATCAATTTTTAGCGCTTTCCATTTTAAGTTCAGTTTTTGGAGTTTTCCGTGTTAACAATGTCCATTTCTAGTATATAGAATCTATACAAACTATTCTTAATACCGCTAATCTGCTGTAAGTCACATGGTGTAAAGTTATCAATAATAAGCGATTCTTGCAACGAAGAAATATTGGAACCAATATAGTGGAACCAATATAGTGAGCATCATCATCCGACTGCGCCTATATCAAATGGGGTAGGTTGAAATCGCCTAAATGATTAGGGTATCATTGAAACGCATGGAGTCAGTAATTAAATCAACAGAAGCGATCAAGAGTTGGTAGTATTCAATTGTACAAGAAGGTGTCAAGTAGCAATTTAAAATATAAATGGTTTCATGATGTAGAAGGATTTTAACACAAACCAATTCTAACAGTTCCGTATTCGGAATGACAAAACACGAACAGTCGAACACAGATCGAACTGCAATAAGCACACAACCCCCCAAGGCGACTATGCTGCTCAGCACTAGTGTACCTATCTTTGCGAAATATTTGAAAATCCGAGATAAAAATCTCGTTGTCATTAAAATTAGGATTTAACTACGTCTCCGTCAATGCAAAAATGTCGTAAGAAATTGCTTGTCCAATTAGAAAAACTTTACTCAATTTAGAGCGTAGTCCCCTCATGTTTTGGTAGTAAAGGGACAAGTGTTTTAGTTTTTTTTGAATTTATTGGACTTTTTGTTGGATTTTTTTGACTTGAGCACCACCAATGGGGCCAAAGAGTAGGCGAAATTACCTTAGAGAAGACATTATCGGGGACCAGAACTTTTAAAAAGTTATTTACAATATATTGACCCTATTCGTAGAAAAATATTCCATGATTTTCTTTATAAAAGAAAATCTGGAACTTTCCTGAAGACAAAGAACACACAAAGCACAAACAATTACTAAGCATTAATTGTAAAAAGAAGAACCATAAAATAGTACACAATAATCACTGACATTTCGATATAACATTTATGACAGTTCTAGAAATGTGTTTCCCTTTTGAATGCAAGTAAATTCTAGCCTTTTGCACGCCACATAAAATTTCATATCCCCTAACAGCAACTCCGCGTGATTTTTTATGAACACTAAAAATTAAAAGTATTATTAGTTTGCTACTGGCAACGACTCACCCCTCCGACGAGCTGGCAAGTGCAACTCAGCTTGGCGTGCAGCCTTTCAGTTGCTCACAATTGCTGCACCATCTCATATCTTCTCCTGTACCCCGATTGCAGTGCGATTTCAATTACACAGCAACCTATGTAAACCCCGTTGTTAGAATTGTTCCCCCAAGGAAAGTCCACATCTTCCCACGTATTCCAAATAGAATTCTTACTTAGTTTTTTCGATTTTATGTGAGTTTTTGCATAATTGTTAGTTTCATTTATAATCTCATCGACTAGTAGCTGGTTTGTGAAAAATAACTTAAAAAATTGTTGTAGTTCTAAATACAACACTTGAGGAAAGCTGTGGGAGCCGAGGATTTTGGCTGCCACCGAGAAATTTATTCCTGCAAGAACATTTTAGTTTTCTGTAGCATCAACCCAGTTATTATTATAATCTTCAGCAGACAGATTTTCGTTATTATCGGTGTCACTCTCAACACTGTCATTGTCACTGTCACTAATAAATTCATCTTATCATAATTAGCTTCATTTTCATCCGCTATAGCATCAAAATCAAGAAAATTGTCATTTAGAAGTCATCTCACCGTACAGGTGTCAGTGGAGTGCAAAAGGCTAAAACGTTTCTGTGATGAGTATATAAGGTCGAAACATCGCAACGCGAGAACTTCACAAGTTATTGAATCGAATCTGTTGTGGGTTTTATTTTAAATATCCAAATTCATTTTTTTCCTAACCAAATCCAATGGATTAGTTGGAAAGCTTGACGAGGAGTGGATTGGAGTAGAATCGTGTAACTCGATTTGACACAAATCGTATCGAAACAGCATAGGAATTGCAATCCTTTTTTGATACGATTTAGTCTCAATCGAATTACACGATTCCACTCCAGAGTTCGAGTCTCAGCAGTGGCAAATTCATATTTTTTTCAGTGCTTCAGTTTTCCGACTCCTAACAAAACCATATTTCACGAAAGGACATAGGTCCTACTATGCACTATGTTTATTGATAGTGATGTCTTCAGAATAGCAGCGATAGTAGTCTTCGAAACCAATCAGTTTGGTCGAGAACACTAAATCGAATAGGCTTAGTCATATAATCATTATCATCTGTGGAGTAGACCTTTGCCTCCTAAACTTTCTCCTCTCATGCGTTTTTATGTCCAAAGCTAGTTATTTGGGATTACAGGTCTCCTCTAAAACTATATTTTTATGGTGAATATTTTTCTTAAAAGTAAAGAAAAAACTTCTTTAAAATCAGATATTTTTAATTAAACCAAAATAGCTAGTACCACGAGATTTACGAAAACTAAATTAGCAATTAACCTTTGAAAGACATAATTTTATTAAAGGATTTAAAAGATAACATATTAAAATAGGATTTAAGAGTATATAGTATATCTGGAATTAGAAAGCTTTCGAGTAAATCCATATATGTATATATGGTGTATGTTATGTTATGCTTGTACTTATTTAAAAGGGATAACATAATTTGACTTAGAATTTAACGGATAATTAAAATTTATTTTATCCTTTGAGTAATATTTGCAAGAAGCAGAAGAAGACGACGACGACGACGACGACGACTGAATTGAGTACAATTGGATTTTCGAAAGTTTAAATTTTAGTCGAATTTTAAATCGTATTCTGAATAAAATCAACGAAATATTTTAATTAAATTAAATTAACATATTATAGGAATTATACAGAATAGTTTTTTGGTTTGATCTTCCATTTCGTATACAACGGAAAACAATTGTCTTTGATTATACGTAAAATGAGTTCTCCAGGGAAGAAAAAACCAACATGAAACTATTTTTCGGAATAAACGTTTGTGATGGTAAGAAAATGTGATGTCAATGTTTTTACGTTTCCTATCCATGTCAATCACTTTACACGATATCTCTCCAAACACGTTATTCGATGCTGCAATACCAGTCCAACCCGCGACAGAGATGGAGCAAGCCCCTACCACAACGTCTAATTCCAGAAATTATTTGCTGTTTCCCTATGGAGGATCTATCATATGTTAAGTTGATAAGAATAGATACTGCGCTTTGATCTTAGACATACGGCTGAGAAGCGATACAATTAAAAGTTGGGGAATTCGCCCGATTAGTATAGAAGGAATAAAACCCTATTTCTTGGGTATTGATCTAAAATAGTCGTCAGATGATAGAACGTGAAATCCGAGACTTACTTCTGAACCAATTGTAATGAAATTGAGAACATTGATTTCTTAGATAATTCTACTGATTTAATTTGTTGACGATCAGGACTGTTAGCACGTTTCATAGTTTTGATTTAACCAAACAGTAATGCTGGAAACAAAATAACGGATCCACGACGGATTCAAGACGCATTAACCTTTTAATTATA